>OX456525.1:100797736-101397736 GCA_949748255.1 Eustalomyia histrio
AAAAACAATTAACAAATTATATTAGCTTTTTATTCAAATTAAAAAAATAAACGAATTACCGGTTGACCGGTTTTTTCTGCAGAAACCGAAACCGGTTTTTTTAAAATTCTATTTTTCGAAGAAAACCGAAACCGGTTTTTTCAAAAGGCCGGTTTTTTAAATACTCTAATAAAGTGCCAACCAATAAATTCAGTTAGCACATCCATACTCAAATATTTTATTTGAATATTTAGAGTTCACAACTAAAATTTATTTATGTAAGGGAATTTTGTTGTTAAAAAAAATATTCTAGTATTGCAACCGATTATAGTCGTAGTAACCAAATTTCAGTTGGAAGTTTTTTGCTGGGATATTTTGAAAAAAATTTTATTTGTATTTTTACATGAGTTGATAGAAAAGTTTTTCATATCACTAAACTTTGTAAGTAGATGAGAAATTGGAGTTTTATGTATCTGGTATAAGTTTTTTTTTTTGATTAAAACATGAAATAATTTTAAAAATATAAATTATGTTATTCATATAAAGTGTAAGCATATCAATTCGATTTATCATGATCGGGGAAATTTACAAATGGCTCAGAAAAGTTTAATTTGGATGGAAAAATGACAGCAAAATTGGCACGAAAAAAGATTGGCACATTTATAACCACAAAAAAATTAATGTTTACCCCCCAGATTTACAAAGCTAGTTAAAAATAGAATTTGCGTCTTTTATGTGTATGTTTTTTTTTTTGCATACACTTCAAAAATGACAAAAAAGACTTAACAATAAAATGGTTGCATTTTTATATCTTAATGCACTGTGTTAATAGGTATGAGTTTATGCTGAGGACTGTGACTACCTCAACACAGCGTAGAACATACAAAAAGACTCATTTAAGCGATTTTCATCCGTCTTTTAATATAAAATTCTATAAACCCAAGTCAAACGCTATTAAAATTGGTTGGAATGGGTTCATATTCAGAATTACCTCTCATAAGAAGGTCCTATGTAAATTGGGATTAAATTGTTTTTTTTTTACAATTATATAATACAATAAATGATATTATATAAAAAAGAGGGAAAGAGTACTAGCAGCCAAGGCCTTCGACTCTATAAGGCTTGAATTGTGTTCAGGCACACAAAGCAAATACAAAACATCACCTAGTTTGTGCGTATCCCTTTTAATTCCCCCCCCCCCCCCCCCCCCCCCTCGTATAATATACTCGCGCCATTTTTGTCAGGATTATATGTATCGAGGATACCTTTGGAACGGCCCCATTTGCCAAAGACTTGCTTCCTTGGGGGTCTTGTACATATAAAATAACCATTTTTTGTTTGCTTTTGCTCGTGTAACAAGAAAATGAGGATGTTAAAAAATCAGAATCAATACGCCTAAAGCATTTATAAATTGTGAGTGTAAATTCTTAAAACTATTATTATATCAAGGGCATTAAATCCACTATTGATCAGTGTGGTAGGTCTCGAGGAGTCCTTATAATTTGTGATTGCTTTGGAATTTACATTTTAATTTTAATAGTTTGTACACGCAGAGAAAAAAACCAGGTTGCAACATGTTTACTGCTACTATATTATGCTTGCTGCATTCGGGTATGGTTGTCACAATCAATTTATTGGTTTAAAAGAAGGTTATAATCATCAATATGGTCGCTACCATCATTATTACAGTAAATATTTTATGAACATTTACATTTTACTGTCAGAATATTGTCTTCAATAAAATAAATTGGATCAGTTCAGTCACCCATGCAAAAATGATAATATATGAACATTTTCACACTTTTGAAAAAGCCGTATACATATAGCATTATAATTTACACTAATTAATTCATTGTCGAAAAAATTCACTGTCAAAAATATTCTATATTTAAATTTTTTATATTTTTTAATTCTCTTCAATAAAAACCAAAATAAATTTAAAAAAAAAAAATATGTTTATTAATTATTTTTTTTTTAAATAATGACTTTTTTGTGGAAAAATTTCTCAGAATATTAATAAAACAATTTTTACAAGAAAAAGCCTGTAGAACCCAAGAGCAATGTTGAATACAAAAAGGCTTCTTATACAAATACTAGATTTTTAGAAATTTTTCTAATAGAAATATCTCAGATTCTGCAAACTGTTTCTGAGATAAAACTTCATATAAATTAGATTTTAAGGCCTTTCTTGGAATAAAAAGTTCTTAGATTATGAGGAATTATACTTAGATTCTCAGAACTTTTTCTAATAGAAATATTCTTAGATTCTAAGGCCTATCTATGAAAATCTTAGGAATGTCCTTAGAATCTAAGAATTTGACTACTAGAAAAAGTTCATATAATCTATGTTTTTTTTTTTATTAAAAATCTCGTTAAAATTCAAATTTTTTTGAGTATTAAAAAAAGTCTATAGAATCAAAGAAGTTTTTTGAAATAATCCTTAATATCAAATTTTTCCTTTAGGATATTTTTTCTTGAAATATACTTAAATTTAAGAACATTTTTATAGTTTCATTATGATTTGAAACTATTATAATGGTTATTTTATTACCATAATATGATAACTATATTGTAGTACAACTATGGTCGACACAATCATAATCCCAGAAATATAAGATGCTCTTCGAATATGATTGCTCTAATCATGTTTTTTTTGCTGCTTGTATAGAATTTTATTACTAAATAATATTACGGTTTGCTCCCCATTTTTCCAGAATTTTGACGTACTTACACATATATATTGCGTATAAAATTTTATATACTTTTTTTTAGCTCGAATATTGGACCAGATTACAGATATGTCGTAGTTCTCTCAGCTAACCTGTTTTTGTCAGTCACTTGACTAATGCCTGCATTCTAAATGACCCTTCATGTCCTACAAGGGTACAAGCTGTGAACGAAATAAATTTTACACAATCATTTGATTGAATATATGAAAAATTTTGTACTGGATCAACTTAAGAAAAATCCATTAAACTCAGAAATACTCAGGGGAGCGTAGGTATCCATTTTTCTATTAAAAATATTAAAATAAATATTTTGAATGCATCCTTGTTATAAGTAACGTACTTACAACACAATTTTATATTAAAAAGATTCGTGTCATTTTAAGTTCACTGAATCTTATGAACGTCTAAAAACTTTTGCAATTTTTCTTAAGATTTAAATAAATAAATATGCATAAAAGTTTGATTTATATCAAATGATTTTATCTCCGTTTTTATTATTATTATTATTTAGTAAAGCACATAAAAAAACTTTGTCCCCCTTTACAATATATAACGTATAACGATAAAAGAAAATATGTGTTTGCTTTTCACAATTTGCAGCACACTTGCAGACACTTTTACACTAATGGAATAATACTGTTTATATTCACCTATTTTCTCTTGCTTTATATTTTTGTTGTGCAAAAAGTATGGTTGACAGATAAAATTATACATTTTAACCCATTTTCAAATGTCTGAATCCCCAATAAGATAAATCTAAGTTTGTCATCCACCTACTTTAAAATGAAAACAATACATTGTAGAAGTTTTAAATTTTTTATCAAATAACTCCGTCTGGCAGCACATATTCCAACATAATATTCAGTCACACACTATATCAAATATTTTTATGATTCTCATAAAATAATTTAAACAAAACAAAAGATAAAATCATATTCCAACAGGATGTGCAAAAGAAGTGAGTGAGTTGCTGCTGGTGTTCCTAAAAGATATTAGACTCGCACTTATACAGAATACAATAAAAAAATATCTAGCTACATGTCATTCTACAAAAATTATAACACTTGACATATTTCATGCAGTTTTCTTATAAAGATTTATACTTTACGATTCAAGTGAAAACAAGTAAATGTTTAATGTGTTTGTAAAAAAAATAAAACAACAATACATACCAACATTCTGGATACTTTGCCTGCCACTCCTTCCGTTTGTGTCTACGAGCACTATTTATGCATATACACGAATGACTCTCCATGGGGTGGGAAGGGAAATACAGACTTACATGAGTACATTTCTTACTGCGAATGCTGGGATTTCAGTGGCGCAGTTGTAGTCAAGATTTACCAGTTTTTTATACGTAAAATTTATCCTCCAACGTGGAGGATGATAAATAAATTCCAAACTTATGGCCAATTGTATTAAACAATATGTGTGACCTGTTCAATAATACGTATGTGTTTGCTACTAGTCGTATGAGTAATATATTCGAATTAAATTAATATCACTCATACGACATGCAGTAAAAGTCCATAAATATATGTGGACGTGTGAAATTGTTAAAATTAAATTTTGTTTATTATATAATACCCAGCAAAATGTTTTAGAACTGGTTACCTTTGAATCTATTCTAGACTTGGTTCCTTTACCACCGCCTCCATGGAACAAGTTCTCGAACCGATTTTCGGGAGTCAACGTGTTAGGGTTCACATACATACACTCGGAATAATATGTAGTTTACCGTTTGAAGTTTAATAAAAAAGTTTTTTTAAAAGTAAAGGAACATACATTTATTTTTCAAAGAAATATCTGTATTAACTCTTTAATACATTTATTCGAAATAATTTACTATCATTTACAGATTTGTTTTCATTTGTTAAAATTTAATAAAAATTTACCCACAAAACTGAAATTTGTGGTTTATTTGTGTCCGTTATAGTTGTTTTAAATTTAAATTTTGTTTGCTGTCTGTTTCAAAAAAGTTTTTTCAAATAGTTCCAATATCTTTTTCATTTAAATTGTTTTTCATATACAAATTTATTTCAATTCAAATTACAAGAACTTCATAAACACACACACATACACACACACATACACAAACACGTTTACACAAAAAGTGTCTATTTTGTAGATTAAAACACAAACAAAAAATACAAAAACGGAAACAATTTCAAATAAATGATTAAATCAGTTATTTTTTAATTTTACCAATTATTTTAACATATTAATGATTTGTTTATTACGAATGTGTCAGTTGTTTAATCAACATTTAAAAATAAATAACAAAAGCCATTTGATTTAAATGAAAAATAAGTAGACCGTTTTTTAAATGAAATATAAATTCTTGTAAATGGCATTTTCTGTTATATTAACTCACAAAATAATTTAAGTGTACACTTATATTTCAAAAATACAGTTATTTTAACTTTTTTATACATTTGTTAAAAATGATCTCCTACACTCAGAATATTATGTTGTTTACTGTTTGTAGTTTAATAAAAAAGTTTTCCGTTCCATTTAAAAATAAAGGAACATACATTTATTTTTCAAAGAAATATCTATATTAACTTTTTTATACATTTATTCGAAATAATTTACTATCATTTACCATTTTTTTCATTTGTTTGAAATTTAATAAAAATTTAAATTTTGTTTGCTGTCTGTTTCAAAAAAAATATTCAAAAAATTTCAATTTCTTTTTTTATTTGAATTGGTTGTATATATACAAAACTTTTCAATACAAATAACAAGAACTTCATAAACACACATACATACACAAACACATTCACACAAAAAGTGTCTATAGCTATGCATACATACATTTTTAATATACTCGTATATTAAAAAAACAAAAAATACAAAAAGGTTAACAATTTCAAATAAATGATTTAGTTTTTAACGAATTGGTAGGTAAAATTTTGACATTTATTTTTACTGATTATATCATTTGTTTCTTACAGATGTGTCACTTGATTAATCAACATTTAAAAATAAATAACAAAAGGCATTTAATTTAAATGAACATTATGTAGACCGGTTTTTAAATGAAATATCATTTCTTGTTAACGACATTTTCTGTTATTTTAACTTACAAACTATTTTAAGTGTATTATTAACCGATTTTTTTTAGTTTCGTTTTTTATTATATTAAAATTTCATATAAGTTTACCAAAAAACGAAAGTTTGTGGTTTATATCTTTTCGTTGCAGTTTGTCTATTAAAAAACAGACAAAAATACAGAAAACGGAAATAATTTCAAATAAATGAATAAATCAGTTATTTTTTACGGAAAATTTTAACATTTACGGTAAAATTTTAACATTTACTTTTAACTTAATTTATCATTGCTGATGTGCCAATTGTTTAAACAACATTTAAAAATGAATAACAAAACCATTTGATTTAAATGAAAAGTAAGTAGAACGGTTTTTAAATGAAATATATTTTTTTTAAATGCTATTTTCTGTTATTTAAAATTACAAACTATTTTAAGTGTACATTTGTACTTTACTCTGCTATTTGCCCTTCCTACCAAGGTCTTATTAACATTCCTAAATGTAAAACCAGTACCAAATTCAATCCCCGCTTGAGTATTTAAAACTGGAGGAGGATAAGATAAAGGGGATAAACTGAAAATTCATTGGATCCGATATCAACATTCTAAGCAGAGCTTCCATTATCTTAAAAAACAATACACTCAGAAAAAAATCGCTTCTAATAGTTCTCAGAAACCCACCTAATAGTTTATTTTAATTTATTGCGGTTAAGTTATTAAAGTTTTAGAACTTTTAATTTTCATATATGCCCGAAAAAAATCTCTACGTTCCCATGCAATTTTAATGCAGTTACTTCCAGTTTTAATCCTTGTTGTCGTAATAGGCACATTCAAAAAAAATTTATAAAATCCGCAAAAAATATTGCTTAATCAGTAATATTCTAGGCAGGAGGGTGCTAGGTGAAATATTGTTAATGTCAGGAAAATCGTATTGGTGGAAATCAGCCAGGTGATTTTTAACAAGAAATATTAAATTCAACAAAAGTTGTGATAACACAATTTTAAATAAAAAAAATCTTGCTAAAACCAATCAAATTGTTCACTAAATATTAGTAGACTCAAAAAATTTTGAGAAAAATTATATTTTTGTTAATTTATTTGTAAAAAATCTAGTACAAGATATTATTTTTTTATGTTATTCTTAATATCATTTACATAACTTATTAAAATATAAAAATATCCAGACTTCCATATAATCGACTTGATTGAATTGAAAATCTAAAAAATATATAAAAATTATTTCAATTACTTACAGCTGCATGTTTGTTGTATTTTCGCTAAATTTCGCATTGGTACAAGTCAGAATTAAAACGTTTTCAACGTCTGTCCACTTTATTACACAGAAGGGTTGATGGTGTTTAACTCGTTGCTATTTTAGTTGTTCACTATAAAGCTCGCTCTTTGTAGAGAATACCATTTAAAATCTAAAGATAATAACAACTTCAATTTTTTATACTAAGTTTTATGCAACTATTGTCATTTTCTGTCCATTCTAGAAAATAAAAACAAATATTTCAGTAAAGCAATAAATAAAAACGGAGTACTTTCTATCTTGACAATAGCAGCTGCAACATCTCGGTTCCATTAAAAAAAAACAACAAAAGTAAAAATAACTAAGAAAAATTTCATTAAAAATACGTTTTGAAACAACAGCAATATTTTCCTTTTATCCAAAGTACACATTTTTTAATTGATGAAACAAATGTGTGGAGTTTGATACAGGTTGGTTGAAAAGTTCCTGCGCTCACCAAGAGATGGCACTGCTAGCTCCAAACTTTTTTTTTTCTCAAGTTGGTATAACTGTCCTGAGAACACATGCAAAGTTGCAAGTCATTCTGTAAATTCTTTCTTTGTTTACAAGCCATTTGAAGTTGACGTGTCATTGATTTTTTTTAATATGGAAAAAATTTAATATCGTGCAGTCATTAGATTCTTTGTTTTGAAGGGTTTAAAAGCAAAGGAAATTTATGAACAATTGTTAGAAGTGTATAAGGAGTCCTCACCTTGAAGACGATCCACGCGAAGGACGACCAAAAACTGCAACCACAGCAGAAATCATTGAGCAGGTACATAATATGGTTAGTAAAGATCCAAGTTTGACTAAGCGTGAAATTGCTAATGCCATAGGCATCTCAGACGAACGAGTACTCCATATTTTACATAAAGAATTACGTATGAAAAAACTGTTTGGAAAGTTAGTGCCGCACACATTAACAATTCAACAAAAACTGGATCGAAAACAAATTGGAGCGTTTTAAACCGAATAAAACCGACTTCTTGCGTCGTTTTATAACTATGGATGAGATTTGGATCCAGTAGACTGAAGCAGGTTGTTCAGCTCCAAAGCAGGTGAAGTCACAACGATCTGCTGAAGGTTATGGCATCAGTTTTTTGGGATGCAAAAGGAATTTTGTTGATTGATTATCTTCAGAAAGGTAAAACAATCAACTCTGAATATTATTGCAGCCTTTAGGATCAGCTGGATGAAAAAATTTGTGAGAAAAGACCTAGTTTAAAGAAGAAGAAAAATCATTTTTCATCAAGACCTGCTCACAAAAGTGTTCTGACGATGGCTAAATTCAAAGAATTAAAGTACGAATTGCTTGAACATCCACCGTATTCACCAGATTTGGCTTCCAGTGACTACTATCTCTTCAGAAATCTCAATCAATTCCTCCGTGGAAAGCATTTTTCTTCGAATGAAGAGGCCTCAGCAGCCGTAGACGGTTATTTTGCAGAGCTTCCGGAAAACCATTATAAGGATGGGATAAAATTATTGGAAGATCATTGGAACAAGTGTATTGAGCTTCTAGGAGATTATATTAAATAAAAAATATATTTCGTAACAAAAACAGTATTCTTTCATTTCGTGCGCAGGAACTTTTCAACCAACCTGTAAGTAAAACAAAAGAACTAGCATAGAAAAGGCTTAACGCATTTTTTCAATTATTTTCTTTATATTCGTATTCCGAGTATTTAAAATACAACTTTCACACATAGGTACTCAATTAAATTGTTAACCAAGTCGAGTATGTATGCGTAACTTTTTAAGCCAAATATACTAACACGCACAGACATACTTTAGTTCTTTAACTTTAACTTGAATTAATACAATACAATGTTGGTAATTTAAAATGTAATAAAAAGTTTTTTTCATGACTTTAATTCTTGAATACATAGACTCTTTTTTTCATGGCTTTAATTCTTGAATACATACACTCTTAAACAATGTGTAATTGAAAAGCTATTTTAACTTTTCAATGAATTTAAAAAAATATATGTACTTACCGTTCAATGTATGAACCCCTTAAATAAGGTCCTTAAATCCAAATAAAAAATGTTGGGCCAAAATAAAGTAATGGTAGATAACAAGTTTTCGACAAAGTACTGCATTGTGTTTTTTTATTGATTGTTCATTTACATAAATGCTCCATTAGGACCTTATGTGGTTATTTAAAGCTACTATCTTAATAACAAACTTCTAAATTAAAAATTGAAGAATAATATTTGCAATCAGAAGGACTCAAGTTTAAATCCGTTAATAGGGTGAATTTTTTTAATTTCTATTAATTTGTATACCCTTCGCTACTATGTGCATAAGGTATAATGATATTTGTAACAATTTTAAATACTGCTTCTGGGGCTCTAAACCTTTTAGTGCTTATACGGATCGATTGATTTTGAGTCTCTTTGGGTCAATTTAGCAGTCTGTATGTCTGTCCATGTATTGTTTTTACTACAGGTCGCTAATATTAATATATTTTAATTTTAGTTGGAGTTGATACACGTTTATACCTGTTAACTTCTAGAAACTGCACTGAAAATAGTTTATAAATTAAAATTACAGAAAATAAAATTTAAAAGACATGATATTTCATTTAAAAACCGGTATACCTACTTTTCATTAAAATCTAATGGTTTTTGTTACTTATTTTTAAATGTTGTTTATCAGTTAAAAATAAATTGCAATTTCCAAAAAATAAAAATTCCTTAAAAAATAACTGATTATTCATTTATTTTAAATAGTTTCTGTTTTGTGTATTATTGTTTGTTTTCTAACCAACAAAATGAATATTCACATCAAACATCAAATTTGTAATAACTGTAATGGAAACAAAAATTGCTTTTTGTTGTTAAATTTGTATTAAATTTCAAACAAATGAAAAAATAAATGAAACTGTAAACATCTGTAAAAAGTTAAAATAAATATTTTATTTTATTTTTAACAGTAAACAATATAATAATCTGAGTCGACTGGTTTTGAGACTTTTTGGGTCAAATTAGTAGTCTGTCCCTGTATTATTTTTAGCACTGGTCGCCTATATTAAGATATCCTTATGAAATTTTATAAACTAACTCCCATTGATTTTAATTGGACTCGATCTATGTTAAGACTTGTTTAGCTCTAAGAACTATACACTGAAATATAAAGTGCCAACCAAATTGAAAACCGTATTTTGGTTGCGACAACCAATAAATTCGTTTAGCGCAACCATGAATATTTTGGGTGTTGCAGCTGAATTTCAGTAGTATTAACCAAATTCTGTTGTGAAAACCAATATTCAACGGATGTCAGAAGTAGAAACCGAATTTCAATTGAAAACTGACAAAAAATTGTCTGCGTGTGCGTAGCTTTTAAACTTTTTATATATATATAAATGTATATCTTCGGCCTGTCTGTTTAAATGGTGATCACCGCACGAAAAGACAAGCGGGGTTGCTGATTTTCACGTAGATTAATATGCATTCTCTCGAGTAGTTTGGTATTGAGAAGGAGCGAAATCGGCCCAGCGGTTAAAAAATTATGAGCAAAAATAAGAAGGTACCTCTGAATTTTCAATGCAAATTGGTGTACTTTTGTACAATTTCATAGTAGAGACTGGCAAGTAAAACATGTTCTTTTGTTTTTTAACCAGTCGCTAAGAATTGAAAAATATTTTATATTCACTGCAAATATTTTCCACCTCAAAAGTTTTATTCACCAAAAATTTTTCCCCTCAAAAAATTTGTTCACCCCAACATTTTTTTTCCAACCACAAAAATTTTTTTCATCTTCAAAGAAGTTTCTCATCTCTATAATTTCACTTCTAAAGTTTTTTACATTAATTGTATTAAAAACAGTGACAACATTTTTTTAAGATATTGGTATTCAAAGATTCGGCACATCCTTTTTTACTTGTTAAATTTTGTTATTAGTTTTAAAATGTTCACAATTGATTTTTCCTTGTACCAGAGTTCCATATTAAGGCTGAACATTTTAGCCAAGTCGTATATTTTTAACTCTCATTTGCCCCAACGTTAGTCTAACAATATAGAGTAATTACTTCTTGATATCGAGTACCAAAAAAAAAACAAATACGGATGCCTACTACTCTTGTTTTTGCCAGCAATAACTAGTGCTGTGCTGGTAAATGTCATAAACTGTGTATACTGACAGTGACTTAAACAATTTCAATTTACCAACTATTGCTATTTCGAATCAACTTTATAAATAAAACTCTTAGAGCTATTTTGTATAGTGGAATCAACCATTGATTTAGTAAACGTACTAAGAAAGTTAGTACAATCTATCAAATTTATTTAAAAAAATCGATATTCAAAAGTGGTAAGTACAAACATAGTGGTTCTGATCAAAAATACTATTAAATTAGGGTTTCAATAGAACCAAACAAATTGTGAATTGTGTTGATAAGAGATGCAACTAATGATTTGTGTTGGTAAACAAATTTTAACAAATAATTTAAATTGCAAATTAACCACCCAAATTTATAAGTGTTTGTGATGTGGTATATAGAGAGGTAGCCTAGTACTCCGAATTTTCGAGTTCAAATCGCAGAAAAGCCTAACAATTAAAAAGAAATATTTTATTCAATTAAACTAAAATATTTAAATAGCAAATATATTAAAGAAATTTTAAAATAGTTGTCGTGCAGTAAACAAGAGTGTGAACTAGAGGCTACGTCAGAACCGGTCGATCGATCTACCCGATCTACCGAAAGACCGGTCTTAAAAACCGATCGACCGGTTTTTACGGTCTACGCGGTATTTACGGTTTAGACCGGATGACCGGTTAACCGGTTAACCGAGCTATAGAATATAAAATTTAAAAAAATCGATCGGTTTTGTTTCAGAATTGATAATAACGTATCTTTAGTTTATAAATGCCTATATATTTCGTATATTACACATATATGTATTGTATATGAAAGACCAGCGGTCTTTTTTGGTCCCATATACTGCCTTTTTATACCGTTGCTCGCAATGGGTTAAAATTTTGTAGAAAAAATATAGACATAATTTGGACTTAAGAATGAACAAATTAATTTAAGTTGTTGCTCCACAACCCGAAACTGGCTGTTAAATTTAGAAAGTTCTTTGCTTTTTAAATCTGTCACATCAGGTGTTGGTGGAGGGAATCTAGGAGTACATGTATTACACTCTGAGCAAAGAAACAAAATCACCAATTGATTTTGTTTCTCTGGAAAGCGAAATAAAATCTGCCAACATGAAAAAGAAATAAAACAAAAGCAAATTAGACAAAATTAGATTATTTTATTTGTATAAACTCAGGAGTAAGATCTTACCAGCTTGAACAATGGATTGACAAGAAAAAGTTATTCTAGAATTTTTTACGGAAACAGCATCTGCGACATTATGACATTTTATATTAGTAATGCTATTTTTGGTAATAGTATTAAAGTAGTTACCAAAAGTATTAAAAGATAAAAGGATTGTTAACTTTGTATCTTTTTATCATTGGTAACGCAACGATTATAGACTGTTAGAGTTTTCGTAACGGGGATATTGCAAAAGGATAGCGTAGAACTTTTGGCATTAACACTTTTCATAGATTTATGTACGTCGTTTTAATGGCTTGCAATGGACTAAAACTTTTCGTAATTCTGACTTGAAGCTGAAAATTTTGTTTGTCTTGTGGAACAAAAATATTCCGATACTGGATTTTGAATTCAGAAAATCCTTCACTTTAAATACATTTATAGGGATATGCCACGATCTTTTTCGGTCCCATGTCCGTCGTTTTTTAAGATGTGGTTCACAATGGACTAAACCTTTTCAATGGAAATGCAAACTTTTTTTTAAGCTGTGGAATAAAAATATTTCGATACTGGCTCTTGAATTAAAAAAGTCCTTCATTTTTTATACATTTAAATGGAAACAACACGTTCTGTTTTGGTCCCATGCCCGCCGTTTTTATGACTTGGTTAAGAATGGACTAAAACTTTGCATAAATAATCTAGCTGTAATACTGACTAGGAGATGTTAAATTTTTTTTAAGTTGTGGAACAAAAAATATTCCTATACTGACTCTTAAATTTACAAAATCCTGTACCTATCATACATTATATGAAAATGCCAATGTGTTTTTGCAAAATTAATCTGCTTAATTCTGACATCAAATTTATATAAAATTTGTATAAATTTAATTAAAAGAAAAAAGTCTCATAAGCGTACATTTAGAAAATAATAAAGACCGGGTAGACCGTAAAGACCGGGTAGACCGTAAAGACCATTCGACCGGGTTTAAAACCGCTCTGATCAGGGGGAGCGTCGACCATATAATCGGGCAATGAAAGTGTGAACTATTAATCTGAATTTCCAGGTTCGATACCGGGAAAATCTAAGAAAAAAATTTCCTTAAAATAAAATGTTGGGGAACGAAAAAATGTGTATGAGGTATATAAATATTATGTTAGGCAACTGAATATTGGCTTTCACGACTAAAATATACTATATTGTAAAGACAGTTCTCGTAACCGGCAGAATTTGATTCGCAATTTCGGTGACCACAACTGATTTCTGGGTGTATATACAGAACGACATTGCACAAGTCTTTCTACACTTAGAAAACAGTATCAGTTGTGGCCACTGAATTTGTTGCCAATCGAATTCTGGCGGTTACGACAACTTTCTTCATATTAAATTATATTTTAAGTTGTGAAATCCAATATTCAGTTGTCTTATTTAATATTTATATTCCACATAAATATTATTACGTTCCTGTATCGAACCCACACATCCAGATTCATAATTCACACTCTTACTTACTGCACCACAACATAATTTAATTTTCTTTGATATATTTGTTATATAAACATTTGAATATTTTAATTGAAAAAAAAAATATTTTTTTAAATGTTTCCTTTACCTTGATTTGAACTCGGAAATTAAGAGTACTAGGCTAGCTCTCTACCCACTAGCCCACAAACACTTATAAATTTTAATGACTAACTTTGAAATTAAATATTTATTTAGGAAATTTATTATAGCAGAAAATTTGTTTACAAATACCAATAGTAAGTGGCTTCTATAATCAATACAATCCTATATTCGGTTGGTTAAACTGCAACCCTTATTTAATGATACATTTGATCAGGTTAACAGTATTTTTAGTTACCACTTTTGAATATCGACAATTTTTTTTTTTATTAAATTTGATAGATTGTACTAATTTTATAGTAGATTCACTAAATAAATGGTCTAATGGTTCTAATGGTTCTAATGTGCGCAATTTCTAAACGAATTTTTTTTTTTTTTTTGTAAAGTTGATTGGAAATATCAATATTTTTATTTCATAATGCCATATTTTTCGTATAATAATGGATCATAGGATATTCCAAATAAAATAAAATCCTTACAAATAAATGTTAATGGTTTTGATCGACTTGTTTTAAGCTAGAAGTAATTATACTTAAAGTTATGTGACGAAGCTGATGCAATCTATTAAAAAAATTAAAAAGAGACAACTATATGGAGATAAGCCATGTTACGTATGGCTAAATGAGCGGTTAGTGTACACCAGTTTTAATATCATAGTATATCGACAATAATCGAATACTTCCGAATTTGTATTATTATTTAAAGTAATGGTTAGAGTAATAGCCGAGGTTGCCTTTATTAATTGCCCGTATTCATTCGCTATGTATAAATAGTAAACAAACAATCAGTATCTTTTCCAGCCTTAAGATGTGTTTTAAAATTTATAAATTATAATATAAGAACAATAGTTTAGCCAGTGTTTGCTAAAAAGCTATCAATAATCTTTGGTCTCCAAATTAAAAGCATCCACAAAAGTACACATCTAAATTATATTTCTTCTGAAAGGGCGCTTCATTAGAAAGAGTTTGTGAAAAAACTTTCAACCATATGCATCCCCTAATTCCTTTCGAACTCACCAATTTTTGAATTAAATTTTTCTCAATTTTTTCTGAGTGTAAAGCCGGTATTTAAAATTTTAATATAACTGGAACAGATAATCAAAAGTGCCCTTTATAAAATGACAAATGCCGATCCCTCTTTTGTATATGGTCTTTTACCAAAGTTTTACTTTAATGAAATTTTTCATTAAATTTAAGAAAAAAAAAATAATTTTATTTTTTCATACATTTAACATTTTAATTAGTTTTTTTTTTAATTTATTAAGAAAAAAATATTATTTCATTAAATTTTTAATTCTATCTACACATTTTATTCACCTGAACATAACACCCACACGAAAAACTAATATCAAGAGATTGAGTCAAGTGTAAAGTAAAATATCCAATTTAACTCAAAAAATAGATTTCCAACAACACAACCTGCATGTCGTCATATCACACGTTCAAAAATATGAAAAATACCATTTTATAAAAATCTTTTTATTTTTTCATTTCATTTTTTATTATAAGTGACGAAGGAGTATGTTTATGAACAAATAATTTTGATTGATTATAATATCACATGATTCATATGATACATAAACGTATACGTAATTTTAAAATTATCAAACCATATGTTTCGCATAAACAAGATAAATGGCTAATGAATTCGATCTTGTTGTAAGATTTATAAAATGTATTTTATCATCATAATCTCAGTGTGTGTGGAATGATTGAAAAGTGTTTGTATGTGTATGTGTGTGAAATGTATTAAATTCCTAAGAATAAAGTGTTAAGTTCTTGAGGTTTTTCATTACAAAAAAAAAATACATATATTTCTCATTCCTTTGTCCATCACTTTTAAACAATACAACGAGACACATATAATTTAACCCAAATATGTTGAGGAATATTTATATAAACTAGCAGGTTTTGTTACATAACATGAACCTTATTGAGACTACGGCGTATAATACATATTTAATTTTATGTATTTAAATAACTCATGCGTACGAAGTATTCACAGGGCAAAATTTATATAACTTGATATTAATAAATTGCTTCAATTAACATTTTCAAGAAATTATAATCTTTTTTTTTTAATAAAAGGCCTGTTTATCATTTACTAAAATAGTCTAAACCATTGAAATTTATAATAAAATTCGTCAAAAACACATGGAAAAAAAATCATTACTTTGCTTTAAAAAAAAAAAGTTTATTGCGAAATCAAATTTTATTAATTAATTAAAACTTTCATTCGGTGAATTGTATGTTCTTTTGTTTTGTGTTTGCATCATTATACACCCAGAGAAAGGGTTGGTTGCAATTCGATCAAAATCATTAACATTTATTTGTAAGTATTTAATTTTTTTGGAACAACCCATAATCCATTAATAAAACAAAAATGTTGTATTGCGAATTAAAACGAGGAAAAAGAAACTAAAAAATCAATCCTATTATCTGATTGTTTGTATTTCTAATCTACTTTAAAAATAAAATTAGTTTAGTATTTTTGTGCAGAAAATTGGTACAATCTATTAAATTTATTAAACAAATTTCGATATTCAAAAGTTACAAATACAAATATGGTTATACTGATAAATTATATCATATAGTAAGGCTTTCAGTAGAAGCAACCGAATTGTGGATTGTATTGATAATAGATGCCACTAATTTGATTTTTAATGATTTTTATTAATAACTAAATATTTATACTATATTTGTTTTCTTAAAAAATTATTTAAATTCAAAATTAGCCATCATAATTTATAAGTATTTGTGGTGTACTGGGTAGAGGGGTACCTCAGTACTCCGAATATCCGAGTTCAAATCCCGGAAAAGGCAAACATTAAAAAAATATTTTTTAATTAAAATAAAGATATTCAAATGTTTTAATGGCAAATATATCAAAGAAAATTAAAATTTGTTGTAGTGCAGTAAGCTGGGGTGTGAACTATGAATCTGAATGCTCAGGTTCGATACCGGAAAAATCTAAAATAATATTTTCCTTAAAATAAAATTTTTTGGAATGTAATGATATATCTGTGGAATATAAACATTAAATGGGACAACTAAATATTGGCTTTCACAACTAAAAATATAATTTAATATGAAGACAGTTGTCGTAACCGCCAGATTGGCAACAAATTCGGTAGCCACAACTGATACTGTTTTCTGGGTGCAAGTTATATTTCAAACGCATTGTATCAAATGAAAACATATTGCATATAATTATATTTATTATTTATTGAAATTAAAAACATGTTGCTATACAAAAGACATCGTCTTTATTTTTCAACTGGTCAGCAACCTGTTCTTTGGAATTTAAATTTTTATTGGGGCATGATATTTTATGGAATCAGTATCTTTGTTGGAATACGTTTTTCTAGAAGTAGTCAATAATCTTAAATCATAATATTTAATGTATTTTTTTTTTCTCTTATTTCTGTATTTATCATTTTCTATAAGGTAACAACATATATATACCTATAGGTACTATATAGGGTTTTATATACCAGATAACTATTTATGTTTTATGTATGTTTGTAGTTTATTAAACAAAATGTCCGTTCCATTTAAAAATAAAGGAACGTACATTTATTTCTCAAAAACATATCTATTTTAACTTTTTAATACATTTATTCGAAATAATTTACTACGATTTACAGATTTTTTTCAGTTTCATTTATATTTTTTCATTTGTTTGAAATTTAATAAAAATTTACCGAAAAATAGAAATTTGTGGTTTATTTGTGTCTGTTACAGTTATTTCAATTTTAAATTTTGTTTGCTGTTTGTTTCAAAAAAAAATATTCAAAAAACTCCAATTTGTGTTTTATTTAATTTGTTTGCTTATATACAAAATAATTTCAATTCAAATTACAAGAACTTCATAAACATACATACATACAGAAACACATTCACATAAAATGTGTGTACATACATAAATTTTGTAGATTAAAAAAAGACAAAAATACAAAAACAGAAATAATTTCAAATAAATGATTGAATCATTTATTTTTTAAGGAATGGGTAAGCACAATTTTAACATTTATTGTAACTGATCATTTGTTTGTTAGGAATGTGTCAGTTGTTTATTCAACATTTAAAAATAAATAACAAAAGGCATTTAATTTAAATGAAAATTAAGTAGACCGGGTTTTAAATGAAATATCATTTGTTGTAAGTGGCATTTTCTGTTATTTTAACTTACAAACTAATTTAAGTGTACTATTAATGTGCCCTATTGATTCAAAAACTACCATAATTTATCAAACTCGTGACTTTTAATTTTGTTTTTAAATTTCATGCATACAAGTTTTTCAGAATGTAATGAAATCATTAAAAGCGATTTTTAAATCTTAAGTAGTTGTGTTATAAATATCATTATTAAAGTTATTGTACTACAATATATCGATGGAACACATAATTAGCTATATTGTTTTTAATTTATATTTTTTAATTCAGAAGTATTGCAAATTTAAAATTTTATAAATTGTGTGTGATCATGGAGAATACACAGAAAAAGTTATTAGGCACAAGCTGAATGGAATGCATTTTCACAAAGAATTTTGTTGAAGGTCGTGGCGGACCAAAAAATGCTTTCCAATCAGCTTGTGTTTAATAACTTTTTCTGTGTATTCTCCATGATTACTAAACAGTCAAACCAGACTAAAAATACATTTTCATACATATAAGTATTAAAAAGATCAACTATAAAATAAAAACTTCAATTTTATAAATTTAAAAAAAAAAAAATCCTTTTTTCGGCCAAATCTGGTGATTATGGTAGGTGCGGAAGCAATTGGAAGCGTAGGTCGTGCAATTGGGCCATGGTAGCTGTTGTAGAGTGGCCCATAGTTGGTAACTAACTATTGTAATATGGTAACATTATTGTTATATTATATTATACATAAATAAAGACATTCTTGTTTTAACACAACATGGTATCAGAAGTGGTCTTCTAAAGAAGAAATTAAAAAAAAATATTACGCCATTTAAAAAAACAAAACAATTCAATTCAAGATTTTTTTAAGAGCTTCTAATTTGGAGTCGCAATCCGATTAACGTAAGGTTGCTTTATTGTTGCACCATCTTGGTGGTGAATCATTGGAGATCTTCAACTCTTTTAAAGAAGATGTGGACACTGTTACATCTAAAACGCTCGTGACCAACTTAGATGCATTTTTATACCGAAAGTGAATATAGCTATGGAAAGGCATATATTTTTCACTTGCAAGCAGAAGCCTGATGAAACTATTGATGTATATGTCACAATTTTAAAAAACCTAAGCTTGAATTGTGAGTTCGGTAATCTTCGGGAGGATCTGATAAGAGACATTTTCACTTGTAATTTGTCGCCTCAACTAGGAAATATTCGTGAAAGGTTGCTGGCTGAAGGTAGTTTTACTACCTAAGCATTGCAAAATCCATAGCAATGGCTAAAGAAAATGCTGCAAAACTAAAAGACATTCAAGAATTTGAACTAGTGGTTAATGCCATAAAGAGGAACAATTTTAGAGCTGTAAATAACAAACAACAAAGCAGTTGTGGTCATTGTGGTCAATTCCATAAAAGCAGGTGTCCGGCAGAAAATCTTAAATGTCATAATTGTGGCAAGGTCGGCCATTTTGCACAAATGTACTGATGAAAATGAAAATGGTGAAGATGAAGAAGAAGAAAACTTTTTTATTGGCGCGATATCTAAAGTAAAACAAAATTAAC
The DNA here is from genome assembly GCA_949748255.1 of Eustalomyia histrio. Classification (NCBI taxonomy): domain Eukaryota; kingdom Metazoa; phylum Arthropoda; class Insecta; order Diptera; family Anthomyiidae; genus Eustalomyia; species Eustalomyia histrio. The sequence continues at coordinate 100,817,377 of OX456525.1, forward strand.
CGAGTGGAACATAGAGGTAAAAGTCAACTGCAACAGAATGTTATGTCAAATAGACACAGGTGCACAAGCCAACATAATTTCATTTAAAACAGTTGTTAGTATTAAAAATTTAAAGAAAAAAAGCAATGTTAATATTTTTACATTCAGTGGCGAAAAATTACAGGTTTTGGGGACTGTAGATTTAAAATTAGTTTATCAAAATCAATTTTATATTTTGAATTTTTTTGTTGTCAATATTAAATGTAAAAACATCATTGGTCTTCAATCTGCTATAAAAATGAACTTAGTCAAAAATGTAAATACAATATTAGTAAATAATATTATTGAAAAATATTCAAATGTGTTTGGTGGTCTTGGTCTCTTACATGGAGAGTGTATGAACGGTTAAAAACTGAATTAAAGAGAATGAAAAATTTAAATGTCATTAAAAGTGTTAGTGAAACAACAGAGTGGGTGAGTTCGATAGTGCTTGTCACAAAACTCAATGGAAGTATGCGATTGTGTTTGAATCCACGAAATATAAATAAGGCAATTCTTAGGCCTCACTTTCCGTTTCCAAATATTGAAATCAATCTAAATATTTTACGTCTCTGGACGCTAACAGTGGTTTTTGGATGATACCACTTAATGAAAATGCATCAAAATTGTGCACTTTTAACACACCTTTTGGTCGGTATCGGTTTCTAAGTTTACCATTTGGTATAAATGCGGCCCCAGAAATATTCCATGCCGAGATGATAAAACTATTTGGTTACATTTCTGGGTTTATCATTTATATAGATGATTTTTTAGTCTATTCATCTTCTATGGAAGAGCATTTGAGAATTTTGGAAACAGTTTTTCAAAGAGCAAAGGATGTTGGACTTAAGCTTAATAAATCGAAATGTTAAATATTTCAGACCGAGGTAAAATTTTTAGGTCATGTTTTTAGTAAATCGGGAGTTAAGCCTGATGAAGAGAAAATTAAATCTGTTATAAATATGCCTAAGCCTAATAATGTGAAGGAACTGCAAAGATTTTTAGGTATGGTGAACTACCTAGGTTCTTTTATAGAAAATTTGGCTTCTAAAAATAAGAACTTAAGAGAACTTTTAAGAAATGACATTGTATGGCACTGGTCATCATTACATGAAAAAGAATTTGAAAGCCTTAAACAGGAAATAACTAGTTCTCCTGTTTTAACATATTTCGATCCGAATAAGACATCAACCCTGTCTGTTGATGCGTCACAATTTGCACTTGGTGCTACAATTATACATGATAGACATCCTATTGCTTATGCGTCCGTCTCTTTAACAGAGACTCAGAGAAACTATGCACAGATAGAAGTGTTATTTGCGATACTTTTTGGCTGCACAAGATTCCATCGATTTGTCTATGGTTTAAAAATTTTGGTTGAAACTGACCATAAACCATTAGTAAGTCTATTTGATAAACCCCTTTACAAAATCCCAGCTAGACTTCAACGGTTATGCTTCGGTTACAGTGTTATAATCTTTTAGTAGAATATAAGCCAGGAAAGTATTTACAAATTGCCGATATTTTATCAAGCGCTCCCCTACGGAATAATGCTTTAACTGAGATGGATAAAGAAATATCTCTGCATTGTGATTTTATAGCTTCTCACTTAGATATACCATTTTCCAATATTGATGTTCTAAAAGAACATACAAGGAACGATAAAACTTTTGAAAACATTTTTGAATATATTAAAAATGGTTGGCCTAAATACAAGAGAAACATTGAGCAGGATGCAAGGCCGTATGGTAAAATTAAACATGAGATTTCAATTTTAAATGGCATTTTATTAAAAAATCATCAGATGTTAATCCCAAAAAGCTTGCGAAAAACTATTTTATAGAAAATTTATGAAGGGCATATGGGGATAGAAAGATGCAAAAATTTAGCTCGTCAATCTATTTATTGGCCAAATATCTATAATTATATCGAAAATTTAGTTTTAAATTGTGAAATCTGTATGCGTCACCGAAATTCCAACTCAAAATCTGTATTGTTACCCCATGAAGTAGTTGATTTGCCATAATTTAAACTGGTTGTGATTTGTTTGAATTTAATAAAAAGATATATCTACTTATTGTGAATTTTTATTCAAAGTACATTGAAATTGAAGTTCTAAATTCGGAAGATAATAGCAGCCAAGTTATTTTGAAATTAAAATCCATATTTTCAAGACATTGAATTCCGTATAAGTTAGTTACAGATAATGGTCCTCCATATAATTCTAAGGAATTCAAAGAATTTTGTGCGAATTGGGGAATCGATCATGAAACATCGAGTCTATATTTACCGAGGTCTAACGGTTTAGCTGAACGCTTTATTCAAACCATTAAAAAATTGCTTATAAAATCTCACGAGAGTCATTCAGATACTTATGTAGCGTTACTTCAATACAGAGCAACACCTAAGGGTAACTTGTCCTGTCCAGCGGAACAATTTTAAACCAAAAGTAGTAAATGCTACAGAATACAAGAAAAGATTAGATTCAAATATTAGAAAATATTCAAATTATTACAATAAGAAAACGAGGAAATTAAAACCTGTATGTGAGGGGGATACGGTTATGTTTAAGAAAACACCTACTAGTTGTTGGTTTCCGGGACAAATTATAGAACCATGTCAGGAAACAAGATCCTTCATAGTAAAAGATGCCAATGTCACTCTTTACAGAAGAAACCAAGAGCATATACGAAAAACACCTGAAAATAGGGCAGTTGAAAACCAAGATAAATGTTATTCACAGGAAATCATTCAACCAAATATTGATTCTACAACAGAAAAAGAAAATAATGAAGCTAATGAACCTAATGGCAACATAACAAGAAGGGGTAAAATTATAAAACAACCTCAAAGAATGAATTTATAAATATTATAAAGTTAATTTGTAAAATATATGTAGATATTTTACAATTTTGTATCCATAATGTAGATCAGTTTGTATACTATATTTCATTACTTTTACTATTGAATATTTAAACACTTAATATTTTAATTAATAATTGTATTAAAAAAAGGAAGATGTTGTAGAGTGGCCCATAGTTGGTAACTAACTAACTTTTAATATTGTAATATGGTAACATTATTGTTATATTACATTATACATAAATAAAAACATTTTTCTTTTAACACAACAGTAGCCAACCACTTGTGACGCGCGCACTGTCTTTCTGAAAAATCACTTTGCGATTTCCTCTTTCAAATGGACCAGCTAGGCCAAGCAGCGATCGCTATTGATGGTCTGGGCGTTTACAAGGTAAATAATGTACAAAATTCCAGCCGCATCCCAAAATACTTTTGCCACAACTTTACCAGCTAACTGTTGCGTCTTTGGCTTTTTCGGTCGAGGTTCGGCAGTTGACGCCCACTCAGCTGACTGCCGATTCGAATCTGGAGTGAAGTGACAGACCCAAGTTTCGTCCATTGTTACATACCGATGCAAAGAGTCCTTTTTATCTTGCCGAAACAGCTCCAAACAGTTCTCAAAATCATCGAGAAACAAAAGTTCTTGCAAAATAAAGCCGACACGTTCCTTCGATATATTTAAGGTATCAGCTATCTTCTGCAACTTCACTTTACGGTCTGCGAAAATGAGTTTGGAACTTTTTTGATGTTTTCCGTAGCAAAAATATAGGGTGTGTCAGTAACAGTGCACTTTTTTATTAAGTGTCATTTTTTGTGCAAGTGGCAACTCTGAAATTTGGGAGCTGTCACATATGTTTATTCCGTACATTAAAAAATTGTCTCCCGAATTATCACAGAACAACACAAATTTATGAATTTTTTATTTTGCCGCTTTCAGCTACGGCGTGATTGCAGATTTGTTTAAAAATGTATATAACTAAGAAATAGGTGAATAAGTTAAGACCATTGGGAATCGTTTTGACTGTATTGTATTTTTTTGTCTTCAGATTAATTAAGCTAAAAATGATGTAAAGACAAAGAAAATTATCAGATCCATTTAGCAACATTTTCTCCACAAGTTTTTCAAACTGTAGATGTGGCAGTCAATTTAAAGTTAGCTTTAAAGCGTTTTTTGAAGCCAAAAGTTATGTAGAGAATAAAACAAAATATTCGATCAATTTAGCACTTACCCATAATAAAATTAATAATATCTACTGTTTAAGCAAAACTTAAACAAAAAATATTTACATATATTAAAAAAAAAATTATTTACAAAAAAAAATGTTTACTACAAATTTCAAAAATAAAACTAATGTCCATATAAATATATTCATAATTCTTATGTAATTGAAACTGATCCGTCGTAATGAAGATCACGGCGCGAAAGCACAAGTGAGGTTTCTCATTTTAACCATTTCTAACACTTAGGCAACAAAAATGGCGATTAATTCAGAGAAGCTGTAGTTTTAAAATATTATAAATTTTTATTGATAAGTTTATTTATTTTATTTATTAATCATATAATTACAAATTATATGTTAATACCCTAAACGAGCACTAGCAACAAAGGCCTTCGGCTCGTTGTAGCGAAAACAGACCAGAGCCTCTGGTGGGAATTGAACCCACGACCCCCTCACTGATAAGCTAGCACGCTACCAACTAGCCTACCGGGCGCTCATTGATAAGTTATCATAAATAAAAACATAGCATTTCAGAAAAAAAATTGGAAAAAATATTTTTTAACTTGTTAGGCGCTTTATTGTTTTTGGAAAATAAGATCTTAGTTAACCATTTTTGCTGTAACTTTGGAATTAAAAAATTAATAAATAAAATTGGAAAATAGAGCGCACTTATTGTGCTTTTAAAAAATTTAAAGAATCATGAAATTCGTCAAATGCAAAAATTTGTATCAAAAGGTCCAAAAGAAAATTATTATAGTATCAGAACAGATTAAATCAAAGAGTGTATAATTGATAAGGTTATATTTTTTTAGAATAACCAAATGTGGTTTATAAAAAAAACACAATTAAAAACTTTTTGGGGAAATATTTGTTTTTATTTTACTTTTTTAATAAAAAATATTTAAATAATTATATTATTCTGCATTTTCAAATTCATCATAAATATCCCAATTATTATAATCTTCAATGTCATCATTATCTGCATCATCAGTATCTTCATTATCATTATAATAATCTAAAACATCATTATCATCATCACTACCTTCATCGCTGTTATTATCTTTATCACTATTTCCGATGTTGATAAATTAGATATTTTTTTCTGCTCATATTTCTTGCTCATGCTACATATAAATGGGTCAGAACTTAACAGAAACCTATTAGAAATATTTGCATTAGACTTTTCCCGTATTTTTGAGCAAAGTTCTCTCTATAATTTTTAAAATCTTTGTTTTCTGCTTCTTGAACTTCTTCCGAGAATTTTCTAAAATTTGCTCGTTGTATAATCAAAGTGCAAAGTGTTGCAAAGTGGGAGGCATGCAAAACCACATATATTTTTTAACGAAGTATTCAGCCGTATTGTAGCCAAATTTGCGGAAATTTTCCAAATGAATCCAAAGAAACAAAATTAGTATTGAATGAATTTTCTTTATCAGAGTCAAATTCACTTTTGTATAAATTTTCGCGTTATATGCGTGATACAATTTTTTGTACGTGAGTTCAAGTGATCGAAATCACTCACGGTCTTATCTATAAAAACCAAAATGCATAAACAAATACATCAAGAATAAAATATCAAAAATATAGAGAATTACAATATTAAAACTAAACACCACACATACTGGTCTTGTTCAAGAAATGACAGCCAGACTTTTTACACAAAAATAAGACCAAAAAACTGGGCTACGCATTGCCTCGACTTTTTTTTAAATACAAAATGAAATCCTATACTTTTTTAAAATCCAAAACAGTAAATCCAACTATAGCTAACTTAATAATTGTGGTCCATTACATGTGGAAATTATCCCAAACTTAGACCTTGTTAAAAAACTTATTATAAATATTTACGTTTGAAAGATTCAACACACAAAAAAACACTTGAATTTAAAACATTCCAACTTTTTGCACATTTGACAGCACGCTGAAAAGAAAGTAAACAACTTACAGGATTGATTTCGACAATAATTGATGCAGAATTTTATCTACTTTTATCCGACACAAAAATTTATTATGAAAACTTTATTTCTAAATTTCAATTAATTGTCACTTAGGTACCATTTGAACAAAATGAGTGTCGGTAAAAAAAGTTATCAATAAAATAGTGATACCTTTAATTATCTCCTCAAAAATTTTTATTTCACCACAAAAATATATTTACTTCGACAATGTTTTGTTTTTCAATTTAAGCTTTTTTTCGTTCAGCCGAATTTATTGCTTTTACTTATTATTACATCACTTAAAATCTTGCAGCTCTCGTTATCCGAATATTGCTGTTGTATAAATTTATATTTTGTACTCTGTCTATAAGTAACATGCTGTTATTTTGTATTACCACATATTGAGTTTTTGATAAATGGAAATTATTTGATTTATAATCCCTTTTTATAATTCTCTTTTATATAAATTTTAGTTTTGGTTTAATAATGAATTCAGCTTTAAATAATTTCTCACACCATTTTATGTGTTTTCTAATAGTTCGTATCGTCTATGAGAAAATAAACAAACAAAAAATTTTGTGTATGGTGTTCGTAAGGTTTTTTAAGAATTTTTTGTTAAATTTTTGGAGAAAATAGCGCTATACTAAGTATGGTTATGCTAAGCATATTATAAGTACCATTGGCATTTTGTTTGGCACCTTTTCCATAATCCCTAATCCTTTTCCATAATTAGTTTGAATGCTATTACTTCGCGAAATTTTAAAATTTTCGAAATTCGGGACGACTTAATATCCATATTCTATGAAGTACTTATAATTTCATAAATTGCTCATTACTGAAAAATATTTATATGTATTGATTTAAAACATAAAATTATTTACTTAAATTAAGTACATATTTAAGAAGTTTAAATAAATTACTAAAAGTATTGTGTAAAATATTAAATAGCATATTTTTGAAAAAACATTTATTGAAATTGGTATTTATAAACAGATCTTCATTGAATTAATTCGCGAAAATAATAATCAGCGAGTTGATTCAATATTTTATAAATCAATTTATTCAATCAGATTAAAACATTAAAATTGACTTGCAAATCTCGCTTAGTTTGCTAGATATTCGCTATTTTGTAAAATGGGCAAAATTTTTTCTCTAATAGAGTATTAGTATACTGCGATAATAGAAATTGGCCAGGTCCGAGGTATCTATTTTGATAAAACAGCCACAGGGTGACCCATTTTTATACGAACGTAATGGAACCGGAAACAAAATTTGTTTTATCGGAGTTTGATAACTTATATTATCATATAAATTGATATAAATTGATAAAAATAATTTATAAAAATTAAATGAAACTTTTCGGGAACCTACCGAATTTTTTCTATCGAAGAGTAAACTCTATTGAGCTTTGCGCTATCTCGCTTAGTTTCCGAGATATTCGCCATTTTGGAAAATGGTAATTTTTTAAAATGGCCGGTATATCGAAAACTAAGCGATATATGACAAAACGGGCAAAATAAAAATAGGCCCGGTCCGGAAAACATCCCGAGATACTTATTTTTATAAAACAACCACAGGGTGACCCATTTATATACAAACGAAATGGAACCGTAAACAAAATTTGTTTTATCAGAATTTGTTAATTTATATTATCATATAAATTGATAAAAATATAGTCACCCTGCGGCTGTTTTATAAAAATTCCAGGAAACCCTTCGGGGACCTAACGAATCTATTCTATCGAAGGGTATTTTTGTTGAATTATTTGAATCAACTTGATTCTTCTAATAAGATAAAGATTGAATTATGGTAGTAAATAATTTAATCAGAAAATTAATTCACGAATTTATTCATCAAAATTCAAAACAGATTAAAAAATTGATATAAGAAATTATGTTTTGAAAGGTCTGTTCACAAACAATTTCATTGTAAATTTTATATTAACATTTGTGTTGTTAAGGTATAAAAAAATATTTCAACAAACGATTATGAATATTATTCTTAATATGTATAAATTTTTTATATTTATAAAACGAATATATATTTATAATTAATAACAACATTTCAAATACTTAATATTTTCCATTTAAGGTTGATCCTTTAAAACATGCAATGATGCACAAGTTATTTCATGTGAGGAACATTTGTCAAAAAACAAAGCATAAAAGTGGTATATTTTATTCTGAACTCTACAGATTTTTTTGAACTAAACGCTGAATAATTACTGAACTGTAGATGGACTTAAATTAACAATTTCAGCAATTTGTTTTTATGTTTTTCAACTTTAGAAGTGTTCAACAACTAATAAAATTTTCTGTTGAAGTACCTCGACCCATCTTGTAAAAGCACTCAAATCTAAATAATTTATATACTTTTGAATAGACGCACTATTCCTCATATCATTATTGTTTATGTTTTGATCTACCGTTTGTTTTTAGAATCCATTATTTTAAAAAAGAAAATAATAAAATCAACACACGAAATAAGCTGTGAAATAAGAATTATGTATTTGTTTGTTTAGTTGTTAAATGTTGATATTTGTGTAAATTTGTTTGGTATTTTATTTTGAAGACTAAATTATCTACAAAACTGCATCAATTGTTTGTAGAGCTCAAAATAAAAAATACCACTTTTATGGTTTGTGTTTATCAGTAAACTTTATAAAAAAATAAAAAAAAAATGTCCCTTTGTTTTAATTTAATTTAACGTTTATTTACTTTTGTTGTTTTTTTTTTTTTTTTTTTTTTTTAACAATTAATTGCTTTATGTAAAAAATGGGACTGACATTTTTTATAATATTGTAATGACAAACAAAAATGTTAAATTTCAATTAAAAAGAGTATGTATTAATTTGTACGTATGCAAACATAATTTGAGAAAAATACAACTGAAGATGTACCGCAATTATTACAGGGTGTGATGATGTTTTTCTTTCTGTTTATCTTTAAACACTTTGTTTTTCAAAAATGTTTCTCAAACGAAATAATCTGTGCGTCACCGTAGGTATAATCTTCATTATAAAAACTGCATTTTGAGATATTCATTTATATCCTTACAGTTCTAACAACTGCAGCTTAAAGAATAATTCATATGTTAACCATCCCTTATATTATTTACCAGTATCGGGGATGACATTTTATTTTCAAAAGAATATGAAAGTAGTAGACGTTTAAATTCCCCTTAAGCTTCTATTATTTTAAAGATCACAACTTCTATCCAACTAAATTGTTCTATCTTTTTAACAAGTTCTAACTTCCTTTGGTTGGTCTAAACATAACAATTTATAAATAATAAGAAAAGCACTACTTCTTTGATAAATTAATGTACAATATCTGAACCGAAAAAGTTGTTAGCTGCAACCATGCTATTCGATTGGAAGAACAAATCCCTACAAAGCAATTAATACAATTTGAATGATTCTCCATACTTAAACACAAAAAAAAAACAGATTTTTCCTAAAAATAAATTTATTGCCAATCGGTTCAATAAAGTTGTCAGCGCGAATCAATTTTATATGTGCAGAGAAAACAGATTCCTGGTGAAAACCGAATTTGTTGCCAATCGAATTTTTTACTTGTGCAAATAGAAATTTTCGCTTATAGCAACAGAAAATTGCTTGATGCAACAGTATGTTAACTGTGACTGTGGATTGGCAAAAAATTCGGTTATGAGCAAAAGCAAACACACTTAAGGAACTTCTCGACATGTAAAGGATTTTCCAAAGTAAAAAGTTTTTAGCATTTGCAATTCTGTACTATAAAAAAGATCTCCTGAATCTAAGGACTTTTTCTGTAGAAAATTCACAGATGCTAAAGACTTTATCCGATAAAAAAAACCTTAAGATTCTAAAGCCTTTTTAGTTTGGGCAATCTCTCAGGTTCTGGGATTTTTTTATTTAATATTGAAAAAACTCAGATTCTGAATAATTTTCGCTAAAGAAAAATCATAAAATTTAAAGGACCTTTTCTACAGGAAAACTTTTAGATTTCAAAATATCCTGAAGACTTGTTTCCTCTAAGTTTCTCCACATTTATCCTATAGATAATTCTTGAAATTGGAAAAACATTTTTATTTATAAAAAACTCTGAAACTTCTGAAGACTTTACACAGGGAAAGTGTTCCCAATATAGCAGAGTTATTTTATACATAAAAATCTTTTTCTATAAAAATCTGAGGATTTATTACCTTCGAAAAACCCCTTAGAACTATAGAAAATTTATCAGATACTGAGGACTATTATTTACAGTAAAACCCTCGGTCTCAAATTTTTCTTTAAAAGAACTTATTCCTGTAGAAAAATCTTAAGATTTAGAGAGCCTGGAGAATCTGATGACCTTATTCTGCAAAAAAAAAACCCTCAGATAATACTGCTTTTTCCAATAGTAAATTGGAGAATATTTCTGATAAAATTGAGTATTTTTTCCGTCAGAAGATTTCTGTTATTCTAATAACCTTTGATTTAACAAAAACCCCTCAGATTCTAAGGACCTTTTATTTAGAAAAATTTGATCAAAATATTAGTGTTATTTTATAAGAAAAATTCCTTCGAATATGACGGTTATTTTACAGGCAACTGAGGCCATTTCCTCTTGGACAATACCTGAGAATATGAGGACCTTTTAATAAAGAAAACCATTACTCAGACTTTTTCTTAAGGAAATACCCGCAAACTGTTATGGCTTCACACAGAAAAAATAATTGCCAACCGAATTGAAAGGTATATTTTGGTTGCGACAGTTAGCACTATCAAATTCAAATGGGATTGCTCTATATTTAAGTGTTGCAACAAAAACTCAGTTGTAATAGCTGAATTTTGTTGCGGAAATCGATATCAATATGTATTAACCGATTTTAGTTGTAATATCCAGATTTCAGTTGAAAACTGAAAAATTTTTCTCTGTGTGTTCTGAGGACTTTTTTGGTAGAAAACCCATTAAATTCTGAGGACTTTTTTGAGTAGAAACCCCTCTAAATGTGAGGGTGCCGTGAACGTGAAGACAAGGTAATTTTATCACTTACATCAATTTCTAACACTAGAGGACATCCTTTGAGAACCTGTTAGAATTCTGCGAACACACCAAGACGCAGCTCAACAGAGGAAGCGTGCAGTCCCCGGTCGCTCTCCTTACCTTTTAAAGACACCAGAGGGAGCGTGCCGTCCCAGATTGCTGCCCTCTCCTAGACGTAGCTCAACCCTTTTGAAGACACCAGAGGGAGCGTCCCGTCCCAGGTCGCTGTCCTCCCCTTTAGAAGACACCAGAGGAACGTGCCGTCTCTTGATCAATCCTGTAGTCATAACCTATATAAATGAATTATGCTTTATAACGTATAAATCACGCCTTTTACTCTCGGTCACTGAATCAAACAAGTTTCTTTGACGATCCCTACCCCAGCTAACGGAGGAAAACTCGTCGTTACAGAGTATATAAGTACATGTAAGCTAAAAAAAATCAAAAATGTTTACAGAGTCCATAGTTTTAAAAATAACGTTGTTTTTGCTCTCCTGAAAAACATGATGCGGCCTTTTTTCTCTCTAGTCCGTTGCACTTAAAAATTGTATGCATCATCCCATCTCTACACTACACTCTGAACACTGGAGTAATCCAGCATTGGGAGCCTAAGTTAACTTTTAAAATCTAATTATTTATGCGCTGTTCGAAATGGCTAAATAAATGTTTAAGCTAAATATAAACTGACAAGTGAGTTTAAAATTTAAAAAATATTTGAAAACATTTTCAAATTTCTTAAAAATTTGTACACCTGAATTTAGTTTAGATTGTAATTAGCTAGGTCGCACCATACTTATCTAAATGTATGGACAATTAAGCACTATCCAGAGATATTTTTATGCAAATTTCACTAATGGCTAAAACCCCATACACACTGATCCCAAAGTTCGTATTTATTTATGTTTTTTTCAAGTTTTCAACATTCAAATTCCATACAAATTTTAAATCGAAAACTTGAAAATAACGAAAATACGTATTTTAGGGCTCAGTATGAATGGGGTATAAGAACAAAAATAAAAACAACTTTCGCTACCTTAATCAAGATTTAAATTTGTATTCAAATAACTTAGGATAGTGTTATATTAAGCTCACTTTTAGTCGAGCTTAATATTTTTTTGTTTTGTATCCTACTAAAAAAATGTAATTTATTTATTTAATAACAAGAAAAAAATGAATCGAATGTTTAGAGACACCCAAATTTGATAACATTAACAGTCAATAAAACATGGCAACATTACAACTGTTCCAAATATAAGAGCGATGACATAACAACACATCAATTTAAATTAAAATGATACGAAAATTAATAAATAAAAACACACACATTTGCATGTGTAAGTATTGGTGTACAATAATGTTACATAAACACAAATAACTAGCTACATTTACATTGTACATATGTATGTATATTTAACAACCTACGCACTTTCAATTAGATAAGGGAGTAAGTATGTCAATTGATTTCAAATGTAATTTCGGTGAAAAAAAAACTTGTTGATTGCATACGTGTTTAACACCATTTGAATCATTATTTCATTACAAAAGTTGATAATAAAAAAATTTTGAATCCGGTGAATTCGATGTCATTTATTTAACATAAATCAATAAATTTTACCGCTAAGATCTTTTATTCGTATATTTATAAAAATTGTAAATGGTGTATAAGAATACAAAAAAAAACAATGATTTCTAAAATTATCAACAGCATAATCATAAGAGACAAGATACTACTATAACAGTTCTAACCAATAATAAATAACATATAAATATATATAGAAATAACATAGTAATCGCAAAAAAGAATCAGTACTGATGCTGTTACTGATGATGAAGTACTAAACCATTCCAAATTAGTCATACTCAAACTGCAGAAGATGTTGATAATTGTTTTTATTGGTTTTATGTGAATGTATTTATGGATGTACATGTATGCGTAGTTATTCATTGATATTGTAGATATCTGTAATATAATCCTAACTGACAGACAGGCTGATGTAACTGCAAAGCAATCAGTTTGTAATAAATTTATCAGAATTCATTGGTGTACGTGACATACGGTTTCGTAAACATAAACAAATATTTTACTTTATATCACTTATATATATACGATATATATACTAAGTATTCGTATATATTTACTGACAATATAATCAATCTTTTCTACTAAAGGCAAACGCTTTTTCCACTCTTTATTTTTTTATTTTTTTTTTTATTTTATGTCGAGCAAGAAGTCGTGACACGAATTAATTAAGGAAAGTCAATATAAATTCTTCGCCCTAAAGCAGTTTATATAAGTATTCCCTTAAATACTAAGAAATTTTTCCAGTTATTATTGTTGTTGTTCACATTCATGTTGCTTTTGTTTTTTCTACTTCCCTAATCCGTATGATGACAGCATGCATCACCAGCATCAACTTTATTATACAGTGGTATTTTAAGTGCAATTCTATGAATTATTTTTAAGCGCGTTGTTGTAAAAAAACTAAAGTCAGTTTTAATGCATTTAAGTGTATTTTCACAACTATTTAACGAATTGATTGCACAAATATATACTTAGTATTAAAAGCAAATCTACGTTAAACCAAAGGGGCTCTATCCATCTCAGTCCAACCTCTCTCTTTCTACTAGTTTGAAAATTCAGAAATATTATTTTGAAAACAAATAAGAACATATTGCTAGAAAGGGGATTTTACTATTAAAATAAGGGAATATGCAAAGTACACTTATACGAAAAAGAAAACGGATTGTTTTATTTCAAACTTGGCAACATGTTTCTTAATTCTGTGCTTAGGTGTATATTTGCTAGAGTACACATTTAACCTCTTAAAACTTTTTTTAAACATTTCATGTATAGGGTCCGCCAAATAACTTTTTTTGTTGAAAATGCTATAAAAAAAAACTACTGAATATTTTCTCAAATTTCTTTTTTTATTTGAAAGTACAATCCTTCCGATTAATAATGGAAAATTTTCATTCAAATGGCTACCTCGGCTGGCCATGCAGTAGCCTACACGATCGGTCCAATTTTTAAGCACATTATCGATTGTGTGCAGCTGTATTTCACCAATGGCTTCACAAATATTGTCCTTTAAAGCGTCAATTGTCTCTGGCTTGTCGGCGTAATACTTAACTTTGACGGCACCCCATAATTAAAAGTCCAACGGTGTCAAATCACAGCTCCGAGGTGGCCAAACGACATCAGTTCTGCGGCTGATAATGCGATCTTCAAAAACAGGGCGCAAAACATCGAGTGTAGCTTCGGCTGTGTGGCACGTAGCGCCGTCCTGTTGAAACCAAATGTTGCCAATATCCTCCTCTTCAATTTTTGTGAACGAAAATTCGTTCAACATGGCCCGATAACCATCCCCATTGACTGTAACGGCCACTCCTTGCTCATTTTCGAAGAAAAATGGCCCAATTATGCCTCTGGACCAAAATCCGCACCAAACAGTGACTCGTTTTGGGTGCATCGGCTTTTCTATGTATGCGTGCGGGTTTTCTGTGCCCCAAATGCGACAATTTTGCTTGTTTACATACCCGCCAAGATCAAAATGAGCTTCATCTGAAAAGATGACATTCTGCAATATTACCATGATTTTGAAAGTAATGTCGCAATATTTCCCAGCGTTGTTCAAGCGTATACATAACCATATTCGTTCAGCGAAAGAATAAAACTAATTATCTGTCAAATCAGACATGAGCTAAGTGTTATCATTCACGAAATAAGCACTAGTTGAAAAAAAAAACGTTAGATGGTGGACCCAATATAATCGTATAATTACTGGCAACACACTTATTTAATTTATCTCCACTTTTAAATAAGTTGTTAGTGACTTATAAACTTTGTGTACGATTGACTCTTTAATCGTGACTCTTTAATCGTACACGCAGAGAAATAACAAAGTTGGGGCAATCATATCCGCAATCATATTTGTTTGCGATTATGACTGTGGCTACCATAGTCGTACGATAATATAGTTATCATACAATATGATAATAAAATAACAATTTACTTTGATACCGAACTATGAAAAAGCTCTTTAAATTTAAAAATTAAGAAATATTTTTCCTCAAGGAAAAATTTGATATTAAAGGCTTTTTCAAGAAAACTTTTTTAATTCTAAAGAAAAAGAAAAATACTTTAGTATAATACTCCTAACGATTTTTTTAATAAAAAATATAGATTCTATGGACTTTAACTCATACAAAAATTCTTAGATTCTAAAGACATTTTTAGGATTTTTTTTTACTAGTCCTTAGAGTCTCAGAATTTTTCTTTTAGAAAAAGTCCTTACCATCTAGGAATAATTTCTACTAGAAAATCTCTCTAGAATCTAAGAACTTTTTTTAAAACAAAGCCTTAGAAACAAAGTATTTTAAGAATATATGAATTTTTATCTCCACTCTAATAAATTTCTGTTTAAATTTACCCAACTTATAGTAGGAAACTGTACTCCTACTATAAATTGGGTAAATCTACTCTGTGTGCGTAATAAAAAAAGTACACACATTATGCGAAAATTGATTGGTGCACACATAATGTATAATTTTACATAGAAAGTGCGTATAAATTAAATTAAATTTTTAAAATAATTCGCGAATTTACTAAAATTGTGTTTAAAAAAGCTACACTCACAACCTAAAATACATATTAAATTAATCGAAAATACAATCAAAAAGAGGACTAGTGATTTTTCATTATATTCAACCCATTTTGTTGTTTATTTTCAATCATTGTTTTCATTGTCATTTAATTGTCGTTTAAAATAACCATCAAATTTTTACTGACAAAAAGTTAGAAAAAACTACTTTTGTGGTTTGTTTTTCAAATTGAAAGTTTTTTTATTTGCATGTTATTACAAAACAGAACACAACACACGCAGATGCATATATTTTTATTGGCTTTGTGAGTATGTATATTTGAATAATTTCTTGTAATTTTTATTGAAATAATTTTGTATATATACTAAATATTTTTGTTAACAAAAAAAAAACAAAAAGGAATTATATGAATTTCTATTTTTTGAAGCAGAAAACATAAAATTTTACATTTCACTAAAAATATCAACTTCTACTGAATGTCTGTAAATTTTTATAGTTTGTTTTTTGAATGACTGATTCAAATAATTAAAAAATATATTTCTATGAATTTCAATTGATTCTTCATTTAAAAACTAACTTTACGTATTACTTTTTAAATAAACTACAGTCGGTAACGGAAAATATATTGTGAGTGTATGTAAAATATGCGCATGAAATGCCTAAAAATGTATTTCAATATGCCTAAAAATATAAAAAATGCATATATTTACCAACGCAATGGTTTAAATTAAACTGCACAATAACTTTTTTTATAAGAATAAATTAATTTTTTTGTTCGCATAATATTTATGTAAATTTAATAATATGAATTATATAATGAGTATATATAATACATAATATATTTTGAATGGGCATTTGCAGTGATGGTCATCTTCAATTTAAATTGTAGTGTGCGACAATATTGTATCCTTTTCTCCGTTTTAAAGAGTAACGTTTCCAAATATACAGATTTGATTTATCCGTACTAACACACAATGAGATATTATTGTCTTGAAAATATGTTGACAAAATTTGGTTGCATGTATATTAAATTTTTTTCCAATTTTTTTATATGGACGTGTAAGTGTTTTTTTATTTTTTTTTTTTTATTTGACCAAATTATCTATATATAAAAAAATTGTTGCAAGTGGGTTGTGACTTTATAACTCCCGAACGGTCAAACCGAATTAGATTAAATTCTTAGGGTTTGTTCGTATGGTCGTGTAGGTGGTTTATCTATGGTCGGCGCTTTCTTGTCAACATGTGATTTTTTCCATATAAAAAACCAACAACAAATACGTAGGCGCCCCTGAGCGTGTGCGGTATGTATACTGTGTGCTGACTTTATACACACGGTAAATACACGTTATAGCGTACACACGCATAAACACGCTGTCAGTAAGTGATCATTTTAAGGTTCTTTTTCATCGAACTCGCGGATCGAGAAACCAATGAACTTGATTCAATGTTAATATTTATGCGTAGGGATGCACGCTGGGATCTGCTATTTAATATAAAAATAAATTTAAAATATAAATTTTCATAAATATTATAATTATTAACTTTTTATAAGTTTGAATAATTATTATTCGCTTTTAGCTTTTTTATTTTTTTAATATTTTCCAATTTTAAAATGTCAAAATATTTATTACAATTTTAAGTTAGTTTATTTACAAAATTTCTGCGTAAAATTTTAATTTAACAAAATAATACTAATTTTATGCACAAAGTGTTTAATTTTAAAAGCGTTATGTCTAATAAAACATTTTGTGCGTATAATTATATTAGAAAGTGTGTACATAATATTTCTACGCATTTTGTGTGTATATTTACCGAATTTTCGTAATATTACACAAAATTTACCCATTTTATTGCAGTAAATTTACAAACATTTTTTATAGTGTAAGAAACATTTTGCAGAATCTGAAAATTTTACTTTAAGGAAAAGTCCATATTTTGTATAAAAAACCTTTTCGTTCAAAACAATTATTGGGTTCTACAGATTTTTCGTTATGAAATATTATTTTATTAATATTCTGAGTACTTTTTTCACAACAAAAGGGTTATCTTAAAAGAAATTAATAAAAAACATATTTAAAAAAATACCATTGTTTTTATAGAAAAGAACTAAAAAATATAAAAACTTTAAATAAAGAATCTTTTTAACAATTAATTATTTCGAAAATGAATTGATTAGTGTAAAATAAAAATGTTATATGTATAAGTCATTTTCAAAAATAAAACCCCCCAGGTGAAAATTACCATATATTATCACTTTTACATGGGTGACTGAACTAACAGTTTTTTAAGACTGTAAATGTCAAAGTTATGTTTTGTTTGATTTATAATTATTCCTTTATTATTATCACTATTTGTCAGAATTTTTGTTAACACAGTATGGTTACATTCAATCATGTCATAATATAGAAGCTGGCAATCATGAAACAATAAAATATAAATTGTAATAATGATGGTAGCGACAATATTGATGGTTAGAACCTATAAACCAATATGTTAATTGTGACATAAATACCCGGATGCAGCACGCATAATTAGTAGAAGTGATCATGTTGCAACCATGTTTTTTCTATGCGTTTAGAAGAATAATATTGTTTTGCAAATTTTAGGAATACAAATAGTTTATGATAAATCATTACAATATAAAAAAACAAAATATGGGAAAATAACATTTTAAAGACACTTTAATACTACGATAACAGAAAGTATTTGAATGACGAATATGTTTTGTTTAAATCAATGTCACCTTTTTATGTAAGAAGCTTTTTTGAAAAATGGTGAAATTGACCCTTCAAAAAGTGCTAAGCCCTACTTTAAGAGATTATTTAATTTTTCCTAAAAAAAATCGTATGAAATTGCCTATATTTCTGATTTTGATATTCGTAATTCATGTTATATTGTCGGTAGTGGCTGTGTCGTATGAATGATTGGGTATGCTTATGCAACATTAAAACTAGAGAGTTAACGTTAACTTTATCTTCCACAAAGTTCGATTTTTTCTGTGGAATATGAATCCTCCATTGGTAGGGGATATGCGCCAAATCAATATCGATTCAGAATTTTGAAATAAATTGAGTTAATAATATAATATGTAAGCATTTAGCTGTAGTTTTGAATCTGTGCTTTTTTCGGGAAAAGTTGATATAATCATAAGCTTTTTCTGTGGGAAATTGTGTTCAAAAATATCAGAAGAAAAAAAACTCAAAACCTGGGGCTTCTTTCATATTGAACTTTTTTTAAAATCTGAATTTTATAGGCTACAGTCATTAGAATTGAGTTTTTTTCTATTAGAAATAGATCTGATTATCTGAATATGAGGAATTTTCGGTAAGAAAAATTGCTTAAAATCTGATTAATTTTATTAATGAAAACATCGTTCAAGTACAAGCCTTCTATAAAAAATAGTGTTTAAAATTGTAAACTTTGTGTCGACCCAGAATAACAACGTGATGTATGTTTTTTTTTTTTTTGTATAATTGCGAATGAAAACGTCCCCGAAACCATCTTAGTATGCTCGTTTTTAAATTTTTATGAAAATAATTATTTTTTTTTTATTTTTGGTTTTTATATAATTAAACCATAAAAACCCAAAAAAATTGGGTCGTTGGTAAGGGAAGGAGACACTAAAATAAATGTGACAGTTTGTGCATTCACCATCTTACGTCGTTATTTTGGGCGCGATTTCTCTCACATCAACAATCGTTGCATGTCGCGTTTCTCTATAATAAAAGATGTTAAGAATGAAAGACAAATGTGTTTAAGATCTAAAGCCATTTTCTGAAACAAATGTAGCAAAGAATATGAGGCTACTTTTAGGAAAAGTCTTCAAAAGCTAAAGTTTTTCCATAAAAAAAGTCCTCAATAGTCGGAAGTCCTCAAACCTTTTTCTATAGAAAGGTTTTTCTACGAGAAAAATTACTCAAAAGTTCAGGTTTTTCTTGACAAAAATGTCATCTAAATCTGATGTTATTTAATGGAAAAAGCTTCTAAATTAAATCAAGTCTTTAAAAAGAAAATATTCCCTTATTTTTTAGCAGTATATTACATTATATTTTTCCGCACAAAAATGGTGAAATTTCACAAAATTTCTAAAAAATTGTGTACGTATATTTAAATGTACACATTCTGTGTGTATTTTCACACTAACTTTGAAATTTTGTTGTATGTAAAAGGATTAGGTTAGAACGAAAACACAACATAAATTGGACAAATAATTTTAAAAAATTTTATATATAATTTTTATACATAAATTGAACAATTTACAGCGACAAATCACTTTAAGTTTTTAAAAATTAGTTGACTTCGACATTTAAAAAGTCTTTGCATAAATCATAATCTAAAATCTTCGAACTTTTATGAAAAGCAACTTTTCAATACATCTACTATGTTTTATTCAATACTGGCTTAGATATGGACGTTTTCAATTACATTTTCTATTTATTCTTCTGTATTTATTTTTGTCTTTTGTATTCCATTAATTCTTTTTTGTGTTTTCTATTTAATCCTTTCACATTTGTGGCCTTAAACACTTTCTTAGAAAATCTTTTAATATTTTTAATACCAGACGTGTGCAACAATAAACTACCACGTGTAGAAATCATTACTTTAATGATAACTAGTTATTAGTCTTATTACATGTTATGTTACCTTCATATACAAAAAAAAACAAACCTACGATAACCAGCACTGACAAAAATGATGAATCTAAAAACAGATTTTCAAAAAAAAATTTTATTGTTAAATTATTTTTTTTATAAAATATGCTCGTGATACAAATCCAACCTAGGACTCCAGAGTGCTAGTCGACATATTGTATTTGATAAAAAAAAATCAAAAATAAGTTGCTGCATTAATTTTTTGCTTTGAAATAATGATAAAAAGTAAATAGTTATTAGTTGGCATCATTACTGCATAGACCTATTTCCACTAAAAGCAGTAGTGATAATCGCTTGCATAAATCACTGTACCGAATTTAACCAATATATCTTTTTATTTCCGAGAACTATTTGGGGAACTCTTATATCAACAAACACGGAACGATTATCTGTACTACCTGATAACTTTTGCAGCAGCCGTTATTTTGGGTGTGGTATTTCACTCAGCGGCAAACCGCTTTTATTTTAAGCCGAGTAAACTTGTAAGATTCTTTAAAATTAAATCGTTTTTGAATATATTTACAAAGATGGTTTGAAATATGCTATTATATTACTTAAAGCCATCCTGTAACAGCATATGAGGCAAACTGCCTATATGATTCAAATAAAAACTGAGACATTTTAAAAAAAAATCAAAGTAGGCGTGTTAAAATATTATTAATTATATATTTTTATTTATAGTTTAGTGTAATTTAAAAAATGTAAGAAATTTCAAAACATAAATACACTCACAATATTATTTCGTTAAAAATTATCTAAAATGCGTATTAAATTAATCGAAAATACAATCAAAAAGAGGACTACT
The DNA here is from genome assembly GCA_949748255.1 of Eustalomyia histrio. Taxonomy (NCBI): domain Eukaryota; kingdom Metazoa; phylum Arthropoda; class Insecta; order Diptera; family Anthomyiidae; genus Eustalomyia; species Eustalomyia histrio. Next base: position 100,838,482 of record OX456525.1, read on the forward strand.
GATTTTTCATTATATTCAGCCCATTTAGTTGTTTATTTTCAATCATTGTTTAATAATCGACATAAGTAGTAAAAGCATTCGAAAGTGGTTTAAAATAACCACCAATTTTTAACTGACAAAAAGTAGAAAAAAAAAACGATTTTTGTGGTTTGTTTTTCAAATTGAAAGTTTTTTTATTTGTATGTAATTTTACAAAACACAACTAACACAGATGTAACATAAATATTTTTATAGAATACATTTTTTTAATTTACAACGGAGTTTGTCAAAAAATTGGGTCTGTTATTTCTAAAGAAGAGGTAATATGTTTTTCTAGCGATTCAAAGAGCTTTACATTATTTCTCAGCTCTGTTTTAGATAAAATATTGGTTGAAAATTGTCTATATTAATTATTCAATAAGAATTCTAAAAATTTTGTTTATTATCAGTTAGAATCACATTAGGTATGATCAATATCATATATATTATACGTTCTGTTTTCCCTTATAGATATATTTAACAAAAGTATTGATTTTTACTGCATACTTTTAATGTATAATATTAAACAAACATGTTTTTCAAATACTTTCGGAATCAATAGTAAATAATCTGAAATTTTTTATATATATATATATATATATTATATAAAAAAATATTGGCCCGATTTTTAGATATAAAAATATATAATAAAGTATAATAAATAATATACCAAAATCATGCTCCAAATCAGTTAATATTAACCACGGCCCTTCGCCAACTTTTTGAAAAGATTAAAGAATTTTTTCCACTTTTTATTTGTTACATGTACAGTAAATACTGTAGGTTTTCTGATACACGCAGAAAAAATACATTGTTGCATATGTTTTTGGGCAATTATATGTTTGGTTATAAAATATCGTATATATTTTTTTAAATATATATCGAATTATTTTATTTGTATGGTTATTATGCATATGTTTTCCAGACAAACTTGTAATGTTTGTATTTTCCCACCTAAATATAAATGTATTTTCAATTGTAATTTCTTCATTTTTATACTTGTAGTATGCAAATATAACAATGATAAACATGTATATGTTTGTAAGGTAAATGCATTTCATCTGATCGAAACATATGTGTGTTTACGGGCGAACATATTATATTAGTAGAAAAACATATTGTAATAAATTAAGACATAATCTGCAGAGTTTTCAAACATATGAAAATTACCGGCAAAATTATTGCAGGGTTTTTTCAGCTTGTACGGTTTACTTTTCCTTAGGGTTTTCGTATTCACGACGTCACTTTTGTACACACGGTGTTTGAACAGGGTGGCTCTAAGTGTAATATTCTGCAAGTCTATTTCCATTATAAAAATCGTTCCATACATGCAGCGAAAAAATATGATTGCAACATGATCACTGCTACTATATTATGCTTGCTGCATCCGGGTATTGTTGTCACAATTAACATATTGGTTCTAAACATTAATATGGTGGCTACCATCATTATTAAATTATATCTTTTATATTTTAATGATTGCCACTTTCTATTTTACAACATGGTTGGCTGCAACCATAAACCTTGACTTTGTCATTTATAATTATGACTATGTCCTGTTTTCATAAAACACATGTAATAATGATACTACATGATAATGTTCTCCAATCAATTCATTGTAAAAAAATGCATTGTTAAAAAGATTCTCTTTTTAAAGTTTTTATATTTTTTAATTATTTTCAATAAAAACAATAATAATATTTATTTTTAAAATATGTTTATTAATTAATATCTTAACGACTTTATTGTGGAAAAAGTACTCAGAATATTAATAAAATAATGTTTAATAAGAAAAGGTCTGTAGAGCCCAAAAGTTGTTTTTTATGTAAAGGTTTCTTTTTTTAAAATACTCGATTTTTAAAAATTTACTGATAGAAACATTTTTAGATGGACTTTTCCTTAAAGTGAAATTCTCAGATTCTGCAAACTGTTTCTTAGACAAAAATTCATATATTCTTAGAAAAACTTAGATTAAAAGGCCTTTCTTTAAATAACAAATTATTAGATTCTGAGGACTTTTCATCATGAAAAATACTTAGATTCTAAGGACTTTTTCTAGTGGAAGTATTCTTAAAATTTTCTAGAAGAAAAATCCTGCCAATTTAACATAGAATCTATGTTCGTTATTAAAAAAAGTACTAAGAATTTAAACAGATTTTTAAAATATTTTTCTTTAAAAAAGTTTTTTTAAAAAAGTGCTTAATATCAAATTTTTTTCTTTAGGTAAAACTTTTTTTGAAGGATTATTATTAAATTTTAAGAACTTTTACATAGCTTCGAATCATAGTATAACTGTAGGAACCATATTATTGTAAAATAATGGTTATTTTATGATCATGATAGTACGACTATGGTTGGAACAATCATAATCCCAAAATTATATGATGCTCTTCGAATATGATTACGCCAACCGTGTTTTTTCTCTGCGTGTGGTGCAAATATAATAAATCCACGAATTGGTTTTATAGAAATAATATTCAGCAGGAAGTAGAAAAACTCGAAAAGGAGAAAGGTATTTACAAAAGTTCTAAGTAAAAATTAAAGAACCGATAGTTTACTTAGTGGTTCTTCTAATTTTTAAGGCGGCTAGTTCTTTTGAAGACTCAGTATTTCTTTATTTGGTATTTCGAAAGTATAGTATTTTCTCTAAACTCTGCTAAAATTTAATTAAAAATTAAATTATATATTAACAGTTAGTTATTAAAGTGGCAACTCTAATATATTGATGTTGTGTAATATCCAATTTCCACTAAAAATTTAATAAAATAAAAGTTGTACTAACTGCTTAAATGAGTACTAAACTAGCCGGTCAAACAATATTTTAATCTGTTTGATTAACAGTTAATCCAACTATTAATCTGATTAGTATTGCTATACGACTCTGTTTTTATACTACTTATTGCGTACAACTCTGTGTTTTATTAAAACAATATTAATTAAAACACACACACAAAGTCATATAAAAATTATTGGCGCTGTCGCAAAAATATTTTGGCGTGTTCAACAAATTGTTTGATAAAGCCAACATTTCCCATGTTAAATTTATGTGGGATCGCTATCGACTCCCCCTTGATATATTAGACAAAGTAAATCTTTTAACTGCCAAATTAAACTCTTAACTGTCAAAAATTCATATGTAAACGATGAAGATTAACAAAGTGGCTTAACTTTAATCAATTAGGTTATATACGAAGTCTAAAGCGCTACAATCAGGTATAAAAATTATTTTGCTCCACTATATTTATCACCAGAGTTCAAAAATATTAATGAGATTGTTGGCAAAGTGTGTTGTGTGTAAACAATAAGACATGCATTGGCATACTTATCAAAGTGTTATGAGTTTTAATAAACATAAATCTTTTTTTATTTAATAAAAGACACACAAAAAAGGATAAAATAATAGTAAAATGAATTATTCAGAATCAAAGTTTACGTCTTTAAATATTCTACTACTATATAAACATAAATATAATTTATTAAGAAAATAAATTTCCTGAGGGGGTTTTCTCCAACTCAATGAGATTTTGATTTGTGTTAGAAGCAGTTTCGACAAAAAACGACTTTTTAAAAAACCGGTTTGTCAGTTAACCGGAAATGGATATTCTTTAATTGCGAAAGAAATTATTCCTTAAAAAAATACCAAAAAATACTATTTAAAAAACAATAACTATGACAACCATATTTTTCGGAGGTAAGTCTGCCTGTAGGTTCATCCAGACATCAATGAAATTTTATATAAATTTTAAAAAAATTTGCTATTTATCGTAAAATTTTTAAATTTTTTATAAATAGCTATTTTCTAATGAATTTAAGTCTGTTTTCATGACATTTTTGGAGAAAAAAACACAGCAATTGTAATTAGAAAAATCTCAAAATAATACCCAATTTGTAAACATATATCTTAATTTAGAACATCAAATAAACGCCAAATGCAAACAACACCTTGCCAAACTGGACTGTTAAAAAAGTACACACAGAGAAACCAGATTCATCGTGACAGTCGAATTTCTTGCCAACTTAATATTTTGGTTGCAGTTGTCTCAACTAAATGTTTTCCTAATAAAATTTAAGTGTTTGGTTTCAACCAAAATTCTGTTGCATTAACCGAATATCGGTTGCAACAAACAAATATATCGGTGGCTCCAACCAAACCATTCGGTTGGAAAAAAAATCGGTTGTTACAATGAATCTATTATCTCTGTGCACGTATGTATGTTCACATAAATTCCAAATTTTATTCAAACCACACAGCAGACTTTCCTTGTCAATCTTTTTTAGAAAAAAATTTCGGAACGTGAGAGTAACTTTTTCTACAAATTTTAAAGTAAGAGAATATATCGAGGCCTTATACTGAGTGGCCTCTTTGGATCAATTTCTTGAAAATAACTTATAAATAGAAAACTGTTCGCTGCTGGCAGCTACATTTCTGACAAAAACTTCATAGAGAAAAAAATCAAATTTACTACTCTTCTTAATATTTTTTATTTCTCTATCTACCATAAGATTTATTTTTGAATGCAATGCCCTCTATCAACTACATTCGAGTTATCGACTTGTTAAAAATGTATTATTACTACAACTGGTTTAACAACATTACCTAACATATCAATGTCTTTTAAATCCTTTCCTATAAATGTGTCCCGTAAAATACATTTTGCGAATTTTTATAGAAATAGCATTCAATCAATGAATTTTGATGTGCAGATTACAAAAAAATAGCGGAAAATTTGTAAGTATTTTAAAAAAAAATTTGTAAGATCCATATTAAAATTAAGAGAATGAAAAGTTATAAGCTAGGAAATATTGAAGCAAAATCATTGAATAATTTTAAATATACTGAAGCAAAACCCTTATATCCTTTTTCCACTGAGCTACATCTTACATCAATTTGCAAAGATGTTAAAATCTTCCCATAAGAATTATACAGGCTAAAAATTCTACACCTTTCTACATCTACATTTTGTTCCATCTTACATCTTCCGTTATTTTAAGTGTCTCACTAAAAAAGTGACAAAAAAAATTGATTTTCTTTGTGCTATTACTAGCAAACTGACATTGCAGAAAATAAACAGAAAAAAAATTTATTCTTGGGTAATAAACATAAATGTTTTTAATGGAGTCGTGATTTTTCACAGATTTAAAGTTGTATGCGCCAATATTTTGATCAATACCCCACTTATTGTTCTTTATTTAAAAAAAGTTAAAAAACGGTTAACCGAAGAAAAAAGTGGGGTTTTGGCTAACCGAAGTTTCAGAATTTTAGTTAACCGTTTAAAAAAACAAAAATATCGAAATAAACAGTTTTCGGTTAACCGATTTAGAAACACTAGTTAAAAAAGTTAAAATTAACTGGCTAGTATTGCCTTTAAAATTTACAAAAGGGTTGTATTTACACCTTTATTACACCTAAGACATGTTATTAGGCAATTAAAACTTAGGCAAAAGTTGAAAATTTCTCATTAACAATATAATTAAATTTATCGCAATAATAGATTACTCTTGGGATACCATCCTTTTATGATCTCGAAATCGACATACATTTAATAATATCTTAAAATTATTTAACAAATAAGTACAAAAACACATCACAAAGTCATATATATTTAAAACCACACACACACACTTAGGAGTAGACACAGACAGACAATAATCAGAAAGAAAGACAAAAGTGAAAACAACAACAAAAAAATACTAAGGAAGCTAAAAGTAATTGTTAAAAGGAAACCAAACAATTTAATTGTTTAAAAAAGTCCTACATGTGTTTGTGTATCTTAAACAACGAACGTGTTGAAATATTTTGAATAGATGGATGTGTGTCAGTAGTATGCGCGTATATATACATATGTAAGTGTTTGTGTTTGTGTAGAAGTTTAATTTTTCAACACAATCCACAAAACCGCTGAAAGCCGGTTAAAATGTATATACATACTATGGTGTTGGTGTAGAAGAAAAACAACAAGGATTTTGCGCAAGCATACATACATAAAGAACACACAAGCACACTAACAGACATTTTATGGATCGTAAAAAATATATATGTATGTATTTATATAATATATAATGACCCTATTTTTAACACTCAGGAGAATAACATTGAAATTATACTTATTGTTAAATATAAATTCTGCATATAGTATGTATGTAGTTATGTACATTGTACATTGTACATATTTGCAACATTTATGTTTATCCTTACTTTATCCGTCCTTCTTTTTACAACATTGCGGTGAATTATCATCATAACCAACGCAATCAGTTATCATTTGCATTTGATGTTAGAATATTAAAAAAGTTAGTATGTTACAAACCTATGTTACAAAAGTTAATGCTATTTAATGAAATATAAATTTATAATCCTTTTATGTATAATCGTAAGACTGGATAATAGGAAACATGGATCTAATAATCCTTAAACTGGTATTAGTAATATAAAGATACATATTGTTTATGGTGATTGATTGATGATTTTTGGGACATCTATTTAAAAATATTAAATTTATAACTTTACCGCATCAATCAGATGGGTCCAACAAGAAGAAAAGCGGTTAATTACACAAGTATACACGGTTGTGGATCAGAGCAACTAAAAGTTACAAATGCAAATATTCAAGATGTTGAATAAAATAATTTTTTACAATTATTCAGTTCAATTTCTTCGACCTTTTTAATACAAATTCCAGGTAATACTTATTACCTGGAATTTTTTACAATTTTTGACAATTAATGTTCATTTTATTCAATAAAAAACAAGTAAAAAAGGCTTAAATTCGGCTGTGCCGAATCTTTGAATACCCTCCACCAATATTCTAAAAAAAATTTCTCTAATTTTTTTGATACAAATAATGTAAAAAACTTTTGAAATAAAATTATGGAGGTGTAAAAAATTTTTTGTGGTGAACAAAATTTTAGTGGTGATAAAAATTTTTTGAGGTGAAAAATATTTGAGGTGAATACAAAATATTATTAATTTCTAAGCGACTGATGAAAAAATATGAGAAAATATATTTTGTGCCTTTCCCTTCTATGAAATTGTACTAAAATTCACTAATTTGTAGGTATCTTCACATTTTCACTGATAACTTTTTAACCGCTGGACCGATTTTGATAATTTTCAATACCAGACTGCTCGCGAGGATGTCCAACAATCCAGGTAAAAATAGGCACCACCATTTACGTCTTCGCGTCGTGATCGACATTTCAACAGACAGACAGACGGACATCGCTAAATCGACTTAAAATTGCATAAGGATCACGAATATATACTTTATGGGGTCTTAGACCTATATTTCGTGATGTTACAAATGGAATGACAAACTGATATATACCCTCACCATATATGGTGCAGGGTATACAAATATAGAAATCGTTTGTATTGTCAAATCTTGGTGTAGTCGCTCTCTAAGTTTTCAGGAAAAAATCGAGATTGGAATGAAGAAAATATGTTTTGAAAGACATACGATCTGCAATCTTGCGATAATTTTGCAACAAACTGTCGATTATTTGTCTGAAATCCGGCGATTTGCCGTTCGTTACCGAGAAAGTTGTGAACAACATCTTAAAATGATGCCCATACTGCTTCTTCATTGGGCGTTAAACATTTTGTAAAATTTCCATCGACCAATAATTTTTGAATGTCAGGTCCGACAAATATTCCCTCTTTGATTTTGGCGTACGATAATTTGGGAAACAACTAGTCAAGTACTTAACAGCCGGTCCTTCAGGGTTGAGAGCTTTGACGAAGTTTTTGTAGAGACGTTATGTTTTCCTGGTTTATAACTAGTACGGCTTTGCCAACCTTTTTTTAAATAGTGTTGGTCAGTTGCACGACTTTTTCACAGGCACAAAAAACAGCAAAATTTCGTAAAACCCGATTTCATCTCCAATGACCTGTTAAAATAGTATGTAAATAATTTCTTCTTTAAAATTGAATTAAAATTTATTTTCAAACCTTTAAATCGCCACAAATTTTACATTGATGTTTGTGGTATTTGATCTTGGCTCAAAATTTTACATATTGTATCGTATAATTCCTTCGTTTGTACTGCTTGCGCAACCAGAATGGATAGCCCAGCAAAACCACACATTACCAAATAATGTGTAAAGTAATGTGTAGCCATAGAGGCTCATGGATTACTTTACACCTTACTTCACTGATGAATTTTACAGGTGATGAGCCTCAAAGTAATGTACATACCCATTAATTTAGAAGTGATGATGTAAGGGGTTTCTTATATGGTTACGAGAATGGAACAAGTAATGTGTCTAAAAATAGATTATTAACAAAAGAGGTATTTTTATTAAAAAATAAATTATTTCAAATATTTTAAACGTTATTAAAAATAATGTGGTCATGATGGGAATCGAACCAGGGAACTCTGGTTGCCAGCCAAGAACTCTACCCACTGGGCTATCGACGCATATAGTATGTGATTGCTTTAAATTTAAATGAATTGTTGTGCTTCGTTTCTTCGCTAGTGTTGTCAAAACAAACATACATTACCCTTTTACTTATAAAAAACACAAAGTAATGTATCTGAAAATAGATTTTCAAAAATATTTCAATTATTATTTTACATTAATAAATCATATATTACGTAATCAATAATCAGTAACTTATTACTTTATGCTTGCAAATAATGAAAAAGGTAACGATCTATCATTACAGAGTAACGCATGAGAATATCGCACCTATTACCAAAGTTTTGCTGGGTAGTTTGATATTTCCAGTGCGTATCAGACCAGCTATTTGAACCATCCATGAGCAAATGCCATTTTATTTACATCGTACGCTGTATTCATTGCATCAAATAAAGCGTTGATGTCATCGCAGAAATATATGTACTCTTTTTTTTTGGAGAACGGTAAAAGCTTATTATTTCTGGTTCTGTAATCAGTGACTTTTCTCAGTTGACTTTCCGAAGCTAAACGTTTTTCTTTCATGTCAAAATCTTCGGTCGATGATGAACTCTTCATCAGTGATGAAAGTTCCCATGGAATTTGCAATCGTACCTGGACAAATTGGCAAAGAGTCATTGCCCGTACGGAGAACTGGCTTGGATACTGATGACAGGTATTTTGCTAGTTTTTTGTATTTAGATCGACATCAAGTGAAAATAACAATCATCTATATGATTTCTCTGTTTTCTTTATAACATTGGCCTTAAAAATGGAAAGTACACTTCTTGACCAGGAAACCACTTGCACAGTTTGTGCTACCCACGGCTTGTAAGTGTTTTCTACAGAGAAACCAAAATAATGACAATATGCATCTCTCATCACATCTGTATTATTTTTTCCACTTTTTCTTAGCATATAAGATTTGCAGACAAAACAAAAACACTTGGAATCGACTTTGCACTTTATTCTTTGCCTTTTCATAGTTTTTTAGAAAAAAAAAAACATTAAGAATAAAATTAAGATTATATTTCCAGCGGTGCCAACAACTTATTGTCGTTATGACAGTACAGTGCTGCCAACATGCTATAGCTCGAAAACTAAAACCAATCTTAAAAAACGAAACCCGGATTCGAATTCAGCGTCTCAGCGTTTTATCGGCTCTGATCCAAAAGTTGACCGGAATTTGTAAACTTTTGTAATTAATAATCTTTTGGAGTAAAATGCAAAATAATGGCAGACAGACAATTTTGCTATATTGGTTTTGGAGAATTGGATAATTAATAAAGGATGGAGGGAAAGGAGTATGTGTATATGTATGTACAAGCAGAAAATTGATTCGTGCTGACAACCGAATTTGTAGCCAATCGAATGGTTTAGTTGCAGCTACCGAGTTTTTCGGATGTGGCTACCAAATTGTTATTAGAAATACTGTTGTCACAGTTACAGTCTGTTTTCTATGTGTAGAGATAATTTGACAATTTAATCTCCGATCACTTCACACAGAATCACAGCTGGGTATCAGCATGTCATGGATCGGGTCATATATAAAATCTGTTATCATTATAGAGGTGGTCAGACGGAACTACCTTCGGTGGTGCAAAGTGTTTTGTGATCAAACCAGATTGGAATGTGACAAGATATTTACTCAGTTTGAGTAGAGCTGATTGCAGTGAACTTACCGGTCTGATTATGAGACACAAAGTTTGAACACAATTGGGCCAATGAAAAACGCCAAAACATTTTATCTGTTACTGTTTCGCTTTTTCCAGAACCAGTCAGAGCATTCTTAATTTTGGATTCTCTTCATAAGCTACACCTGCATGATTTTCTATTAAATTCAAGGCTCGGACCCCTTTCTTTTCTAATTTCAATCACATTTCTTCTATTTTTTTCATTTTCTTGCTTTGCTTTTTAGTTTATTTTCTTCTCTGTGAACCATTGTTCCCTCTGTGCTTATTTAAACCACGTTAACTCAAAGAACTATTATGGAAATTAAACGAATAACATGATATTGAGTAGTTTACTTTAGCAACTTTTTATAACTTAAAAAAAAAATGCCGCTATTACTTTATTGACATAGTTTAAGTTTGTATGTGTCGTCGTTACCATACGTGGTTTCTATGTATGTGCGTGTGTGTGAATGAGGGCGTGAAAGTGAATTTAAAAAAAATCACCATCACATAAGCACAAAATTTTATTTATATTAAATCGTAGCTGGTTGTTGTTGGCTTAAAACAATGACATTATTAAAAATTGCTTTTGTTCCTGTTGTTGTTTTCATTTCATTTCACCATTTTTTTATTATTATTATTCAAAACGGTATTATATATATGTATGTATTCTTAACACCTATACACGTGCAATAATGAAAATCACTTTCATACCAGCTTGCTATGAAAATATATTCTGTATCATATTGTGTACGTGTTTCATGTGTTACTTTTGTGGATCTACTTTTCAAATGATATCTAGACATGTGTGTGTTTATAGTATTATGTGTATGTGAGTATATTTGAGTATGTGTCGTTGGTCTTGTCAACATATGTTGTTTATTAGCCTTCAATATTTAAAAGTAGACAAACACATTCTTATGGACTTATTATTCACTATATTGCCAGATGTATTATTTATTGTACGTAATAGTAAATTTTGCTATAAATTCAAAACATTATATTTAACCAAAAAACCATTTGTCATATCTTAGGTAAAACTAACCATGAAAATGGGAAATAAAAGGTTAAAATACATTTTTTTTGTTAAACTTTTAATGCAAACCACAGTGGTAGATTAGAGTCATAAATCCACAACTTCTTTATTTGTTTATGTAAATATTTGAAATTGAAATTTGGCGAATAAAGATTGTTATTTCCACACCATAACGATGTCATTCACGCAGTAAGAAGACGTTTTCTTCATTTTAATATATATGAACAGAAAATTAATTTTAGGTACTATCCTTGTTTACCAAAAAAATGTATTTTTTGTAAAAAAATTTAATATTATTCAATTTTACCTACTTTTTTAGGCATTGATTTGATTTGATTTCATTACAATTACTTTAAACAATGCCAATTAAAAAATACAATTGCTATTGAGTGTTAATTATTTTGCATTGATTTTAGGTAATAATTGATCTTGTGGAGTCTATTCGAACGCAATTGGATCGCCATTTTGTGTGTTGATCTTTTTTGGATTTTCGCAAGGCGTTTGACTTTTTGAGCCATTTAGGAAGTTGGTTAAGCAATATAATTTCAGTTCAATGTCTAATAGACTTTTATTATCTTTTTTAAGTAACTGTTCTCAAAATTTGTTATAGTAGGGGCTCAATGTTCTGATTTAAGACATCTTTGTGGGGGTGTTCCGAAGGGATCAATATTGGGACCACTCTTATTTTTATTGTACATAAACGACATATTTCAGAATTTTTCTATTTTCAAGTGTTACACTTACGCAGATAACATTCAGTTATTGGGCAGCTCTGAACATGATAACTTAGTATTATTTAAAAGGCATATTAAATTTAATTTGCATAATATTTTTGAATGGTCGAGGGAAACCTTTTTAGATCTTAATCCCACAAAATGTATTATGATGATATTTTCTACAGACAATAATTGTGGCTTGAATATTTTCTTAAACAACGAAAGGATTGAGTTGGTAAATATCTACAAATCGCTGGGTTTTTATATCGAAAATAGATTCAGAATTAATTTAATAGTTTAGCATGTACACTCGACACTTGTTATGCAAAGATCTTTTGTGATGAAGGTCGGTAGACTGCGGAATGATATAATTCAATATTTCGAAAGGACATTTTCACAAACCGTATCTCTGTTTGCAAATATATTTACAGCCAATATTTAAATTTTATTATGCTTTTTTGTTGTTGATTACCTTTTTTCTTATTATACTCGTAGTTGTGTCTAATAAAGTAATGTGGGGGGAATTTATTTTGTTAAGTAAGAACATTTTAGAGAAATTTTTTTATATATGCTATGTAAATGAATTTATATGTCTATTGTCATATTTTAAGTTTCTCTGCAGCTATTTGGCTTTTTAGGCTAACAGCTGACATGAAAATAAAATACAAAAAAAATAAATAATGCCAATTACTATTCCATGCCAATCAAAAGTTTTTAAGTATGATTCATATACGTAATTCAGTTGCTGATTCTCATAACCAACAATCTATTTATGGCTGTGACATACATTCGCTGTAACATAGAATTCTAATAATTCTCATTAAGTTGCGAAAATTTGTGGCATACAGTGACAAAGTTTTTTTTACAACAGGGAGCAAGAAATCAATTAATTGTATAATCCAACCAAATTCCTGTTAGCGATACGTGCTGTTGTTAGAAAGTAGTTAGTGTAACACGACTGACTCCCTGATTATTCTCATGACTTAGAAAAGATTGCTTATCATATTTAGAACCTTTTCCCCGTTTCATCATTCAACCTGACTCACTTGTCAATTATTCTCTTGAGTTACTTAGCAGTATTTACTAATCTTATGTAGAACCTTTTCCCCGTTTCACCAGTTAACACGACTCATCTGCCGATTAATCTCGTAAATTACTTAGCAATATTAACTAATCGTATTTAGAAACTTTTCCCTATTTCATGATTTAACCCGACTCACCTGCCGATTATACTCGATCCAGTATAGGAAAACTCAAGGAGGGGGGGTTTGTTAAAGAACATCTTTCTTTAATTATACGGGTCGTCTCAGGTTTAGAAGTTTTCGGGTAAAGTTATGTTCTCGTAGATAGGTTGGAGTAACCCGGGAGTGACTCACGAGAATAATCGGCTCTCGGGCGCCATTGCTTCCTTTAGTTTTAAAAATAATAAAACATTAAAATTTCAAATTTATAAAAATTTCAACAAATACTTAATTTTATATTGAAAGGTTGAAATTCGAGTTAACTATTGATTAAAATTTGCATACAAAACGATAGCTTTCTTTGGACTAATTAGTTAATTTGCACCGAAACTCAATGAAAAAACTTTTCCAATGAAAAATCGCGTGCATCTATTTATCTTTAGAGCCTCTAGTTTTTTCTATCGGAGAAGCCCACAGAAATGTGAACAATATATGGATTTTGTACACAAAAATTACTGTATTTTTCTATAAGAAAACATCCTTTAAGTTTTAAGGTTTTTCTATTGGAAAAAGTCAACAGAATCTAATAAACTTTTCTTTATAGATTCTATAGAAAAAGCGCGCAGGATGTGATGGTTTCTTTATATAAAATTTGCCACAGAAACTGATTGTTTTTCTACAGGGAAAAGTCGGTAGAATTAGAGTAATGTTCTATAAAAAGTCCTCAAAATCTAAAGGATTTTGTATAGGAAAAAGATAAAAAAAGATAACCTCCAGATTCTTAGAACTTTTTCCTACATAAACCCTCAGATTTTGAGGTCTTATTTTAATAAAAAAGCCCCATAGATTACGATGACCCGGGTTGAGTCGTATGTTCTACTGCACCGCGACCAAGCTGATCTATTGTACTCCTACTGTCTAAATTCTGTTGCACACTGCTCCCCCATAAGTTATACTGGGGAATTTTCCTATAGAAAAACCCTCCGTGTCTGTCGAGTGTTTCCTATAAAGTCTCTCATATTCTGCGCATTTTTTCCTGTTGGAAAATCCTCAAATGCTAAGAACTTTTTCTGGTAGAAATATCAGATTTTAAGTGCTTTTTTCTTAAAAAAATTTATAAGATTCCTAAGAACGACTCTCAGATTCTGAGGACTGTTTCCTACAGAAAAATGCTCAGAGTGAAACTTTTTCTATAGAAAAACTGAGAACTCTTTCAAATATTTTTCTATAAGAAAACCCACAAATATGAGTTAATGATAAAAAAAGAACATTAATCGAATGTGGTATTCCGAACTAGTAACGTCTGTAACGTGCAAGTTCAATCATTTGCTGAACATCAAATGTATTCACATATTTTAGTTAATAGATAACTTTGGATTAAAATAAACAAAATAATTTTATTATTTTGGGGTGGGAGCTTTTTGCAATAAAAATACCTAACATCAAAGTAATATTACCAATACGTTAAAATTGGTAATATACCAAATTTTTTTAAGGAATTCTGCGAACATAAAATTCAAATAGAAACTATCTTTTTTTATAGTAATATTGCAATAAACATTTCAAAATAGGTGATGTCACGCTATAACTTTAGGCAATTTAACCTATACTTTTTTTTCGTGTGTAAATGCGCGAGATAATAATCCTTAAAACAGTTGTCTGCTGAAAAGTTGCTGAAAGAGGACGTTGCGATATGTAGGAGTCACACATATTATTTTTCTAAATTGATGTTCCCGGTGCTGAAGATCGAATCCGCAATCTTCTGTCTAACAGTTCAATACGGTAAACATTTCACCACAATGCCCAGAATACTGATATTTCATATTTTTGATATCTTTAGTTTTACTGTAATATATTCTTGTAATATCTTCTGTAATATCTTCTTGCATTGGAATTTTTTTTTTTTTAACATATGTCGCAAGAAAAAGTATTTTTATTAGAAACTATAAAATTTTATGTTTATGTTTAATGTACGTACTTGTTATGTAAAACTTTTTTAATTTTCCATATTTTTTTGTTATCAAATAAATGTTTTGTTGTCGTAAAAGTAAATATTCAATTTACCTGTTAGTATACATATAGGTGGCATTATGTAATATCAGGTTATGTTGAAATACCTTTAAAATAAATATATATGACGTCATATTGATCTTTAAATCGAGTCACAAAAAACTAAATAATATTTATATTGTCGAAATTTTAAAATATTTTGAATAAATTTTTCGTTTAATTAACTAAAAATTGTCATTGATCGACCAAAATTTTAGTTCGATTATACATATAAACAGTTATTTGGTGAAACCTGAACCGAAATTATTCGATCAAAAGTAATCAAACCATTCAAAACTGCTGGTCCGGTGCAGCTAATATTAATAACAGGATTAACAGTGCGTAAAGGGCACCTCGCTCCTTAGAGGGTTAAGTAAAACACCTGTACAAAATATTAAATTAATTTACATTAAATGAAGTAGTTATGTATTATGTATCATATATTTATTTGTAATTTTAAGAGCTCATTAAAATGTATTTAATTCTTTTTTATATAAATAAAATCACATGAAAATTAATATTTAATAATCCTGCATAATTATTTAATACAATATTTTTGAGTTGTTAACTTTAATTATAATTTACATACACTCGACAAAATGTTTACAGTCCAATAATAACATGTAGTCTATTAAATTCTAAGTGAAGCGAAATTAATCTACTTGATTAAAGATAATCCGTTTCTTTAAATTTCATTGTTTACTTTTGTACTTTTTGACAGTTAAAAGTTTACATCTACAGCTAAAAGATTATCTTTGTCAGTTTAAAATGCCAAGGTGGCACCGATAGCGATCTGGCAGAAAATGAACCTGGAAAATGCCGGCGTTAGCAAAAAATATTATTGCGTCAGCAACGAAACTTAACTTTGTGCCTGCGTATTTTTTAGTGTTGCCAACCGTCATTATAACTAACCACAGAGTTGTATATAATTTATAATTATCAGATAAAAAGTTGGCTTAACTGTTTGTCACACAGATTAAGATATTGTTCAATGGACTTGTTTAGTACTCAATTAAGCTGTTAATCCGTCTTTTAGCAGACTAAAACATTTCAGTGTAAACTGTGCATAAATGACATATATACAAACTTGTTTATTTTAATAAGTTTGTTTGTCATTTTGATTACATTTTTCCTTCGAGTATATAAATTTCATAGAACCGTGATTAAATAATATTTATACATAGAAAACATATGTATGGGCATTACGAGGGACCAAAAAGAAAAGTGAAATTCATAAGTGCCAAAAGCCTACAAATATACCAAATCTAATACATTTTTGGATGAACGTTAAGAATATAGGACCGAATTAAAACCTGATTCACGAATTTCTTTTTTTGCTTTAATAATAATATCAAAAAACTAAAAAGTTAATTTTCAAGGAAATATGTTATTCTTTCTAAAATTGAAAACAATGTCAAGGATATGAAATAAAAGTCCCTGGTAAGAAAATAAAAAACAAAGATATAACAAATTGGATTTTACAATAACATAATTTTTAGGTAGTTAGGATTGGAATTCGATTGGGGACTCGGTTTCTTGCACAATAATGTTGATGCCACTGCGAAAACAGTAAATAGCGGGATTTTGCTTAGAATAAAATATTTTATTACTTTAAAATACATTTCGTTTAAGTTCAATTATAAATTAAGTGTTGGTTTAAACAGACTTGCAAAAATTGCATCCAGATAAAGAGGGGAAGCAATCAGTAATTGGCACGAGACGTAAAACATTTCTAAAGCTAACCTTCCGACTGAATTATTTGCTGGAAATTCATTTCTACCAGAAGGTAATCAACCACTACTCGAGCTCAAAGGAATATATTATACTATGCCTAAGATATTCTTTCGCGCTCGATCCGTTAAAAGGGTTTTGGCTAATAACGACTTAAATGCATCCGCGGTCCACTGGTACTGTAACAGTACGGGCCTATTTCCATCCTATAAATGGGCTGGGCATTGGCTTGTACTGTGCCTTTAATTACCGCCTAATTTTATGAAGAGCATGGTTAACTATTATCTGGTTAATTATCTAGACGCTAATTCACTTCTTAATGATCGATAGAATGGCTTTGCTACCAGTCGTTTTACGGGAGACATAATAGCGCTTCTTTCGAAACTTTGGAGCCAGTCCCAGATTTGGTAAAAGCAAAGTGCTAGCTCTGGATTTTTCCAAGGCGCTTGACCATATGTGTGACATGAATCATTCTTGGCAAAAGTTATTGGTTTTGATGTCGAGTTTTCTGAGGCATCGCACTATAGGAAGGCGTCTCATTCAATGCATTTCGGTTAAATACTATGGCACCACAAGGTTCCGTACTTTATGTTTCCTGTTTTTATCATTCTCAAGGACTTTCTCGGTCAGACTTCCAATCCTATATATTATTTTGCAGATGACACCTAAATTTCGCATTCATATTCCGTCGCTCATAGGCCACGCCTTGTGATGGTTGGGGCTAAAGGTAGATTACAAATGACATACTCAATCAGGACCTAATAACAATCTCGGAGTAGGGTGGAATGAATAGTCTTAAATTCATACAAAAACCAATATTGGTTTTTGACCTGTAGGGACTTGGGGCCATCAATGTCATTTACCCACTTGGATAGTGCCAATATTAAATAATATAAAACTCTTGATGTACTGGGCATGAGAATTTAATATGATGTTTTCTGAAAAATCATGTTATTCTAGTATCGAAAGCATCATTCAAATATCTTTATTTAGTTATTCGGTATCAGAACTACTTTTCTTTTTCTGATCTTCTTATTATTTAAACATAAATTGCATATTTGGACAGGGTATTGAAAATCTATTTTAGAGCTTCTGGACCGTGCACAAAGAAAGGCGTTGGCGCTCATCAAGGGCATAAGGGTATCCACCTCTATTGATTCAGTGAGGCATCGCTGGAATGTAATGGGGCATGCCGACTATATGGTACTCTACAACGAGTATAATTTGGGTCAAATTTCGGGAAGCGGTCCATACTCCAGAAAGGGATCAAAAAACTTTCTACACGCAGAGAAAAAACATGGTTGCAACATGATTACTGCCACTATATTGAGCTTGCTGCAATCGGGTATGATTGTCACAACCATGTTATTGGTTTTTTAACAATCAACATGGTCACTACGATCATTATTATAGTAAATATTTTATTATTTTATGATTGACACCTTCTATTTTATAACATGATTGGCTGTAACCATACTGTGGTAACAAAAATTTTGACTATGAAAAAAATATGATAATTATGCAACCATAAATTGCTGGCAACAATGTATAAATAATTATACATCAAATTAAACATGACTTTGACATTTACAGTCATAATATTTTCTTGTTTTCATAAAAACCAAAATTTTATCAGTTTAGTTAATTTGTTTTTACTACAAAATGTCTTAAAAAAGTAATCATATATTGATTACTAAAACTGGACAAATGTCAGATTGGTTTTCTACCTTTCATGTGGCATTAAAAAATTATCAATGACCCATTAAGATCCAGTTAATTTTTTTTTAACTCTAGATATTTGAAATGGTTTTTTTTTCGAAAATTTCTTATACATATAAAATTATTTACACTAATTTATTTATTGTCAAAAAGATTCTTTCTAAAAAAAATATATTTTTTAATTTATTTCTTGTAAAAGTTCTCACAAGATTAATAAAATATTTTTTTATAAGTAAAAGTCTGTAGAACTCAAGATTTTTTTGTACGAAAAGATTTTTCTTACACAAAATATTACATATTTATAAATTTATCTGATAAAAACATTTTTAAATTCTATAGACTTTTACTTAAACTAAAATTCAACATCATAATATATTTATTTAGAATCATAATATGGTAATTTTGAATCATAATATAGCTGTAGTGACCATATTATAGTAAAATTATGGTTATTTTATTATCATAATATGATAACCATATTATAGTACGGCTATGGTTGGCCCAATCATAAACCCAAAAATATATGATGCTCTTCGAATATGATTGTCCCAACCATGTTTTTTCTCTGCATGTAGGAGGATGAAAATTAATAAGTTAAATCTGAACGATATTGCGAAAAAATCTATTTAAGCCAATACTGGTAAATTGGGTTTATATAGCTCTAGGGTTTGTCCTTGGCCCAATAGAAATTTATGTACCAGATTTAATTTAAATATCACAAGTAACCTGCATTTTGATTTAAGTTCATTTAAGCAAATACTGGAAAGGTAGGTTTATAGTGGGACTAGGTCTCGTATACTTAAAATAGTTATTTTTCTTCACATTGGGTACGACAAAATTTAACATTTTTTTTTAATTTTCCTTATTTATATATTACAGAACTTATCAGGTTCAGTGTAATCCGATTTTTACAAACTTTAAATTAAGGCTATTATTTCTTCATGCTCTTATTTTGCATGTCTTATTTTATTCATTACAAGTATGCAATAGTTTTAGTTCCTATTCCTAACTAGTGATTTTAATAATACAATAAAGTACTTTCTTGATTAGGACTTATTTCTATCTATACTCGTTAGCTTTGGGTAACTATTTACCTTTAATGGCGCACACTGGTTTAAGAGCGATATTAATTCATTTTTTTTCATGTTTCTGATCTACCTAATTTTTACACAGTTTTTAATAGACAACCTAATTATCATTTACCAAAAATACTAGGCTTATATCTTTATTACTTTCTTGTCCAGAGACATTCAAAGTTGACCTAAGTGAATGCGTTTATAATTACCGTATTATATATGCTACATTCTATCGCTTCATCCTTTTAAAATACTCTTGAAATGACACTATTATGATTTTTTTTTATACATTTGGATGTTATAAATGATATATATGCAAATAAAAAAAATTTTCAAAATTGAAGAAAAAAATATTTTTTTATTACTATAAATTGTCCAAAAATATTTATTTTCCCCAACTTCTATACCGGGACTTATATCAGATTAAAGCTTGAAATCTCAAATAACTTGCTTAGGTTCCCATTTTTGCCCCTAAGCAATTCCGGTATAAAAAACTAAAAAAAGTGAGCCAAAATTTCCTTCACGAGCATGTTATTGCGCATGCAATAACAGCTTGTTTGTTTTTTTTTTTTTTTATTTTTTTTTTGCTTGCTTGCTATGTTGCTTCGTTGTAAAAAGACACAAAATACAATATCAAAATCCAAGTTTAAATATATGTACTTTCTAATAAAATAACATAGAAATTATTGCATCATCAGAAACTTTTTATAGGCAAATAAAATTTTAACTTGTAAAAGAAACGAAGTTGAAAGGGTGCAAAATGGAATTAAAGATTTGAAAAAACTGTTGTTGATATATGTATATGACAAAAGCTTTGAAATTTTGCATACTCCTGTTTTAACCATGATTGATTGACAATCACACAAACATCAGGAATGGCTGTATGTTTTATACGTCAAGCTAAGCCTAGCGAAATGAACAATTTATAAGTATTAAGGACAAAATCAGTTTCGGAGGAAGATAAAATTTATCGAGTGCATATTGCATAAAGGATTCAACAAAAGTTTTTCAAAGTGAAGAGTAACTGAAGATACAAAACATGAATGAGAAGAAGCAAAAGCGAAAATACAAAGAAATTTGAAAGTGGTTCTAGGCATAAATGTGGACATGGTTAAACAAGGAATGGACTCAAGGAACGATGGCAATACCTTGACTTTTTTTTGCAAATCCTTCTTGGTGTTGATTTTAATTTAATTCATCGCTTCAGTACAATATTAAAGGTTATAAATAGTAATTTAAAAATAGATTCAGATAAATTTAATGTTTATTGTTTGGATATTGCAGAACGATATATACAACTGTACAGCTGGTACTATATGCCTATTACTGTACACAAAGTTCTAATTTTAATGGGAGTAAAACTGTTTCAGCAACAATATTGCCACTTGGCATGTTGTCGGAGAAGCTCAGTAAGCTCGTAATAAAGATTACAGGAGTTATCGCCTAAGCCACTCCAGAAAAACTAATCGCATATCAACAAATGAAGATGTCATGCATATGTTACTAGATGTCATGCATTTATTACTAGCGTCTTCAGATCCATATATAAATTCATACTGTATACAGTTCAAGAAGGATATATTGGAATTTTCTAATGAGTAAAAAATTTTTTATTATGTTAATAAAGGTACACGAAATATTTTGTTTTTAATTTTTTTTTTAATATTTTCTTTTAATTATCTACAGATATTTTCATTGAATATGGGCGTGACTCTTGCTTGCACGAAATTTAATCCTGTGTAGCGTTTTTAAGCTTTGTTTACAAGGAAAATATTGCATTTTATGTGGTCATTTTGTATGAGAGGTAGGCGTGGTTTTTAGCAGATTTTGCTAATTTTTTTACCATTGGTTAATATTATCATAAAATTGCAATGAGCAAAAAATTGTGACTCTACAATGATTTTTAACTTTGTGTTATATGGGAAGCAGGTGTGGTTGTGCTCGGATTTTTTTCATATTTGTAGTATTTTTTTATCACAACCAAATATTAGTCTATACCAAAAATTCAAGGCTCTACGATGTTTCCTTATACTTAATGCCACCAATCGTATGAAGCTGAACCATTGTGTGGCGCCCCAAAGTGTTGTAAGTTGCTTTCTTATTCCATTACCCATTTTGCTGGGTAAAGTAAAAGTACTTGTAATTATAATTATAATATTACTGTGTGTTTTTCAACAAGCTGGTAAACCAATTAGTGTATACTACATTAACTGGTGTTAGCCACTTTTTCAAAGTAAGCGCTTTGATATTGCAATTACATATTAAAGTACCAAAAAAATATTTTTTTATACAGTTTTTGTAATTTATTGAATGAATTAAAGTCGCAATTGTTTTTGTTTTACAAAATATTTAAATCAATTAGAGAACAATTTATTAAAAATGACATTGAAATCAAATCTTGTTCATACAATCCAATGATATGCAATTATAAAAATAGGATTAAAACATCATGTTTCTGCATAAAAATCAAATCGCTCATTTCGCGAAAACGAGTGCTAACTTTGAAAAATGACTAACACCATTTAACTTAAATTAGGTTTAACAATTTTGTCCCCAGATTGTGTAATTATTAAAAGTTAACCTCGTCGACAATGTCGTTTCGTCTTGTCTGGACATTGTGGTGTAATGCTTATCGCGTTGGACTATTACGGTTGCGGGTTCGATCCCTTGGCAACGACAACATCAATTTGTATCTCTCGTGCATATCGCAACGTCCTCTATCGGTGTTCGCATGGCATTCAACCCCACCGAAGTAAAATAATATAACAGGGCTACGCTTCATCATTGAAGGACATTGTACTGTTACTGGAGAACAACACTGCACTGGAGAACAACTGTAGAAAATACTAGATATTTAAAGCCCTTCATCTATTCTTTATCTTCTTTCCAAAGAAAGCAACATATAAGGAAGAATTTCTAAAGTTTTGCTTCTCTTTGAAAAAAATAATACACTCACAAATTATTCCGTTAAAAACAACTTAAAATAAGCATTGTTTAATAATCGACAAAAGTAGTAAAAACAATAGAAAGTCGTTTAAAATAACCATCAAATTTTTACAGACAAAAAGTTAGAAAAAAACTACTTTTGTGGTTTGTTTTTCAAATTGAAAGTTTTTTTATTTGTATGTAATTACAAAACAGAACACAACACATGCAGATGTATACATTTTTATTGGCTTTGTGTGTATGTATATTTGAATAATTTCTTGTAATTTTTATTGAAATAATTTTGTATATATACAAACTATTTTGGCAAAAAAAAAAACAAATAGGAATTATATGAATTTCTATTTTTTAAAGCAGAAAACATAAAATTTTACATTTAACTGAAAATATCAACTCCTACTGATATTTTTTGAATGACTGATTCAAATAGTTAAAAAATATATTACTATGAATTTCAATTGACTCTTGATTTAAAAACAAACTCTACGTATTACTTTTTAAACAAACTACAGTCGGTAACTGAAAATATATTGTGAGTATATATATATATATATATATATATATATATATATATATATATATATATACATATTTAGTTGAAACTTGGCATAAAAACTCAAGAATAGAGGCGACATTATTGAAACCGCGAATTTTAACTACCATTTTTTGAGCCTCTCTAATGGTTATAATATTTGTCTGATTCCCATGAGCATTAAAAAGCCATCTACTCATCTGTTTGTACTTTAAACCAATTTATTTCTGTCTATAAACTTCATATCAAACTTTTTTTTTTTTTTTTGAAGTTTTAATAATTATAATAACTAAATAATGGTTTTCTACAAAACTAATTAACATTTGTACGTTTGAGTTAAAAATGGAATATTTAAAATTAAAATCTACGAAGCGTATTTAAACTAGTTCAAAATGAAAAAAAAAACATTTTTAAAGTATTTTGTTAAATAAAAGTTAATTTTTATTTGGGCTCCAAAACGTGAGTAATTTGCATGCGCAGATCAAATGCTAACTACCCGTAGTTTGTTAAAGATTTCATAAAAAAGGCAAATGATAGTAAAGAAGACATACAATAAGGCAAACAACTAAATTACACAGCGTTACAAATTATACTCCTAAGATCGAAAACAATAGTACAGATCGTTGGCCCTCGATATATTTTGTGTTCGCTAATTTTTAATAGATATTTTTCACTTGTGGGCCAGATTTTTTTTACAAAATTTTATCAAAGTTTCAGAGGTTTTTCAAACATAAATGTTATAAAATAAAAGATTTTATCATTGTTTGTTCGACACTGTAATTAATATTTGTTAAAACTTGTTGTTGGAACAACAACTTGTTGTTGGAAACTCTTGGGTAAATTCACTCTGAGTGTGTAAATAAAATAATTACAACTATTATGCGAAAGAAGACTGCACACAAAAATTGTAAATTTACATTGGAAATGGTACACAATTTTTGATGATTGCGTAAACAATTTCACTATTTGTGTGCGTAATAAAATAAATGCAATATTTGTATGGACAAAACTATTTGCTTAAATGGCACTAGGCTACAAGTTTATTTTTCTTCCGACTTAAACTAGAATCAGCCATACGTAACGTTACGTATTTTCTTAATATGGTTGTCTTTTCGTAGCTCATTAATTTAGCTGATTTACACGTTACATCACGCTACGTGTGGCTAAATGAGCCTTCAGAGCTTTTAAATTTCTAATATAATAAAAGATTTGAAAGTACTTTTCCTCAAGTAATGAAATATTTATCCCTGGGTAAGGTGTTAAAAGTAGAGAGCCACATAATTTGGAAAAGCAATTTTTTTAAACTTTTTTGCCTTCAAGTTTATGAAGCGAACGTATAACAAATTGTAGTTTTCATATAAAAGTAAAAAACAATATATATGTTTTAAGTTTTTTATTTGTTGGTAAACACAAAGAGTTGGTCCTGCATTAAGCGGTACGTAAGCCAAAAAGTTTGAAGACTTCTAATGCATATCGTTGTTATAATGTTTAAATTTAATTGATTCCAATAGAATTAAATTTAAATAATCACAAAATTATATTTCATATTAAATTTTTTTAGTTTAATTGATTTAAATACATATTATGGAAATATGTTTGAAAACAAAAATTAATCATTTTCCAACAATAAAAAAATAATAGAAAGAAAAACTGCCAAAAGCAAATAACTGTAGTTAATCAAAGTTTCCCCTGAGTTATGAGAATAGAAATTTTCATATAAAAAAGTTAAATAATTTGTAATAATTTCAACTGTCAACCACAGATTTGATTATCATTTGTTTATATATTTTTTTAATCAGAGATGTTTGATAATTAAATACAAAAATTTGTCATCTTAATAACATAAAATATAAAACTAATCCCTAGCTCTGTTTCACTTGAAAATAAATACCAACATTTGGCATCCTTTAATATAAATACTCATACATACATACTTATTATTTAATACTCACTATCTACTGAATAAATGTTTGCAAATTCTACAACAATAGATAATCTAGACCACCCGTTAACAGACAAAATCCCAGGTAAGATATAAAAGAATATTGATGTCACTTATTTGGTGTACAAATAGTCGACCTTGTTATTTTGTATGAATTCTCAATGAATTTCAATTTCGAAATGAAGAAATGAAACATATGTAAGAGTAACTGACTACATATTTCAGTTTTTTTTTTCCAAACAAAATATAAAAAAAATGTTTGTGTTAAAGAGAATAAAACTTAAATCTTTAAAAATACTCTACAAACGATTCTTTTTGGGTTAATACGTATGACATAACCCAGCAACATGTTATAAATCCAAAAACAAAAACGCAATACAAAATATTTAAGTTTGTAGCTAACACAATTTAATTATTTTATTTATGATGTTTTATTACAATTTAAAAATATTAGTCGTAAATTTAAAATGAAATTGTTTTTAAAATATTATATTTTCGTGTCTGATAGAAAATTAATCACTTGAGATGTCAAAATCATCACTTGAATTGTTTGAGCGTTAGTTTGAAATTTTTTTTCAAACTATTTAAAAACACACAATTTGTAATGAATTTGCAATAAATTTTACTTTTATTAAGCAGTTTTTGTTTTTTTGTTTGTTCTTGGGTCGATATGTCGTGGAAATAGTAAAAATGCCTCTGAAAAAATCTTAAAAATTTCAAAAATTGCTCCATAAATTTTTTTGCGGGTTTAGGTTTCAGGCGGCCTAAATATTTACATAAGAAGAAAATGATTTTCAATTAGCTATTTGCCAATAGCAAAAAAGTAGGGGTACGAAGGTGGGTCAATAAGTTCGTGACTTTTTAAATGACACATTTTTTTTGAAAAAAAAAATTATTTTTCAACATAATCTCCTTTAAGCTCAATACACTTAGTCCAACTTTGCTCCAATTTTAGTATCCCTTCCAAAAAATAGGATTTTTTGAGGTCCATAAAATAGGCATTTGTTTGATCATTAATTTCATCCTTGGAGCTAAATCTCTTTCTACCGAGCCATTTCTTTAGGTTTGGAAATAGTCACTAGGCGAATGAGGAGGCAATTCGTAGTCTACTTCATGGATTTTTGCCATTGACTATAAGGTGTCACACGATTCCGTTGGTGGTCGATTGTGAGCAAACGCGGCAGCCATCTTGCGGAAAGCTTTCTCATACCCACGGGATCGTTCAAAATTGAAACCTCTGAGCCATGTGAGATACCTTTGTATTCCACAATCTATAGCACATTCAATCTCTGATCGGCCAACATCGTGAATTTTTTCAATTGTTTTGGGTGTAGAGACCTCAATTGGGTGTCCAGAACGTTCGCCATCTTCCGTACTTGTAAGGCCACAACGAAAGTCAGTGAACCACTTTTTTCCATTGAACGTTTGATTGACAGTTTTTTTTCGCAAAAAATAATGTTTAATGAGCACTAGAAATTCAGTTTTTTCCGTTTTAAAAAAATCCACGAGGTTGAATGTTATGAACAGCTATTAAACGCAAAGTAAATGACGGAACATGCTCAAAATTTGACAGTGGTCTATTGATGGGATCAGTGTTGAATTTCATATAACTACGAGGCAGTTTGGAAAGTCACGGACTTATTGATTCGCCCTCGTCAATGTAACAAATCAAACATAAATTTCAGATATGCATAAATGCAGGTAAATTATTTAATATTGAGTACAATCATTTTATAAATTATTTTTATAATTTTTAAAATTAATTTATTAGCATTTGTGTTGTGTAATATGGCTGAAGTGCACTTTTTCGATCGTTGTTTAAAAAAGAAATAAATACCTCCTCTGGAATAAAACAAGAAAATGTTTTAATATTATTTTAATTTGACAACTAAAGTGATAACGTAAAAGTCCAGCGCAATGACGTAGTGATATATAAAATTCGATTTTTTTACACTCGGGTTGGCGTTAGAAAGTGAGGTGTACGTGAGGCGTTGAACGCAGGGGATTTACAAAATTTGGGTATACAAATTTTTAACACTTAAAAAATGTATGAATTAAAATTAATTTAACACTTTACTGAAATAAAGTGTATGATTCAATTTACTTGAATTTAATTTACGCAAAATTTTGATTAATTAAAAAAAAAAAGTGAGGTATTTTTCTTAATTTTTCTTAATTAAAGTTAATGTTCTTTAAAAATTTTAACAAATTTATTTCCTTTTATTAAAAATATCTTAAATTCCAAGTAAAAAATTGATCTAGTGCAATGTTTAATCATATCCAATTTAATATTCTTAAATATCTACCGAATTATTCGGTTGTCGTAACGTGATTCGATTGAAAAATATGGTTTCAACCAAACATATATCTATTTGGGTTGTTTATTTTTTTTTGCCATTCTTGTTCTATGAAATCTTTGCCGAAGAATTAAAAATTTCCCTTAACGAAATGTGTATGTGGTGGTTATTTCGTTTTAGGATTACATTTTTGACATTTATTTTTAAGTGCAGTCGCCTTTTTTGGTGAAAATTTACGTAATTGTTGTGTTGTTGCTAATATTTGAAAAATCTTTTAAATTTCGAAAACAATGGTGACGCCAAAAAACATATTCTATCAGAGACATGAAAATACAATGCAATCTCAAATTTTAAATGTTTAGCGTTAAAAAATATGGGGGTGTACTCATTCAAGAATATTTTGGAAAAATACCTATTTTGGAAAATCCCTTGGCTCGAAACTAAGGTTATTTGAAGTTTCTTATAATGACTTATAGAACAAGAATTGCTATATGACTTTGTAGATTTTTTGGCCCCCTACAATTCGACCCACCCTAATATTTATATATTCAAAAATTGCTACACTCACCAAAAAAAGTCTGTAATGGCAACTGAAAATGTTACTGTTATTACGGGAAATTCTGCTAATTTGAGCCCAGCGGTATTTTTTGCTAATCTTAGCAACACATGTCTGCAATGAAATTAGTAGAAAAATTAGTAGCCGCTACTAAATTTTAGAAGACTTTTTGTAAAGTGGAATTTAAAATCTGTGCTAAAATCAGCAAAAAAAAATTACTAAATATTATTAATATTAGAAGTGTGTGAAGATAAATACGAAAGTTATCGAAAGTTAAATTCGATAACTTTGACGCTAAGTGTGAAGTTAAATACGAAAAAAAAAAATGCGGAAAACATTAAAATTAACGCTAATTGAAAAATAAAATTTAAAAAACACCGAGAAAGGACAAAAGTGACGCTAAGTGTGAAGTTAAAATCGAAAAAAATTAAAAATTAAAAAATACAGAAAAAACAAAATCGTTACGCTAAAATTAAGGTTTTTGGCCACTGTGGCCAAACTGGACGAGTTACACATATGAGTGATACCTCAAATTAAAGGTCTGACCGTGCCCTATTTAAATGTAAAAGCGGTTTTTCTGAATTGATTTTCAGAAAATTTTTAAAATTTTTTTAATTTCACTCTTATTACTGATTGATGGATACGAAATTCCTCTTAATGATTTTGGCCACTGTGGCCAAACTGGACTAGGTACACATATGAGTGATACCTCAAATTAAAGGTCTGACCGTGCCCTATTTAAGTGTAAAAGCGGTTTTTCTGAATTGATTTTCAGAAAATTTTTAAAATTTTTTTAATTTCACTCTTATTACTGATTGATGGATACGAAATTCCTCTTAATGATTTTGGCCACTGTGGCCAAACTGGACTAGGTACACATATGAGTGATACCTCAAATTAAAGGTCTGACCGTGCCCTATTTAAATGTAAAAGCGGTTTTTCTGAATTGATTTTCAGAAAATTTTTAAAATTTTTTTAATTTCACTCTTATTACTGATTGATGGATACGAAATTCCTCTGAAGGATTTTGGCCACTGTGGCCAAACTG
This sequence comes from Eustalomyia histrio, assembly GCA_949748255.1. Taxonomy (NCBI): domain Eukaryota; kingdom Metazoa; phylum Arthropoda; class Insecta; order Diptera; family Anthomyiidae; genus Eustalomyia; species Eustalomyia histrio. Next base: position 100,867,396 of record OX456525.1, read on the forward strand.
GACTAGGTACACATATGAGTGATACCTCAAATTAAAGGTCTGACCGTGCCCTATTTAAATGTAAAAGCGGTTTTTCTGAATTGATTTTCAGAAAATTTTTAAAATTTTTTTAATTTCACTCTTCTTACTGATTGATGGATACGAAATTCCTCTGAAGGATTTTGGCCACTGTGGCCAAACTGGACTAGGTACACATATGAGTGATACCTCAAATTAAAGGTCTGACCGTGTCCTTTTTAAATGTAAAAGCGGTTTTTCTGAATTGATTTTCAGAAAATTTTTAAAATTTTTTTAATTTCACTCTTATTACTGATTGATGGATACGAAATTCCTCTTAAGGATTTTGGCCACTGTGGCCAAACTGGACTAGGTACACATATGAGTGATACCTCAAATTAAAGGTCTGACCGTGCCCTATTTAAATGTAAAAGCGGTTTTTCTGAATTGATTTTCAGAAAATTTTTAAAATTTTTTTAATTTCACTCTTCTTACTGATTGATGGATACGAAATTCCTCTGAAGGATTTTGGCCACTGTGGCCAAACTGGACTAGGTACACATATGAGTGATACCTCAAATTAAAGGTCTGACTTAGCCACAAATTATAAATTAGAAAAAACAACTAAAACCAAAATTAACGAAAACAAATTTAAAGCAATAAAAGTTGAAAATATCATAAAAAAATGTAACGAAATAAGAAATAATCTGGTTGAGGATGTTTGGAAAACAACTCCACAAAAAGTAAAAAAAAAATAAATCCACATCACCTACAATCTGAAAAACAATTTAAAAAACATTATCAAAACATTAAAACAGAAATTACCGAAAATAAAAAAGTCGAAAAAAAATCACCATTGCAAACAGCCCAGAATATAAAATTCCTTTAGAAACGGAATCTAATAAAAATGAAAACCAACAAAATGTAATTCCTACACGAATTGATTTCTACAGCAATATAAAATTAAAAGGAGATGTAGCTAAATTAAAATTTTTACTCTATGAGTATTCCCAAATTTTTAAAAATTTAGAAAAACCTATTTCTTTATCTGCTAGCACATTGTACCTGCACGAATTTCAATCGTTAAACGTCCGAAAAGATATTTATAATAATCTAATAGAGCTTTACAGCAACATTTTATTTTATAAACATAGTACTAAAGATTCAGAATGCTTAGCATCCGACGTTGGAGTAGGTATTTTTATTGCAAAAACAAAAATAAATTTAAACAACTGCTTGACACCTAATAAAAATTATACTAGAGTTTTTATACCAATACATGATGAGTTCACAGAACACTTTACAATAGCGTATATTAACTTAAAAAAAAAACAATTTCAATATTTCAATCCGAGTGGAACATCAAAAAAAAATGCAGATATGCATTTTAAATCATTTTTAAATACACTGACAATAGAACAATTAGCTGAAAATTGGTCATTACCACACACGAAAGAGCAGTATATCCAAAAAGATAATTACAACTGTGGGGTGATATGCAGTCAATACGTAGAAGCTGTAATTACAAATAACAGCATCAAAAATATTATGAACCCTGACTTATATAGAAGACAAATCAAAGAAGATTTAATTACACACGGCAACAACAATAATCTTCTTTGTCTTCATTGTGAAGGAGGGACCATGGTAATAGATACCATAACGTGCGTAAAATGCTTTAGAACCGTAGATCTTGGTTGTCTACAATCATATTACAATGGTTTATCGGGAGAATTTTTATGTCACATGTGTGAAACAATATAAATCAATTGAAAGCATAGTGTACCTGAAACAAACCAAACAAATTTTTAATATTTAAGCACTGTTTATTTTATACTACAAAAATAACGGTTCATTTTTTAAATTCCCAAATATTTTTAAATTTACTTTGAAAAAACTAATAGCTTTTTCTAAATCTTTATTTAGTCTGACCTTATTAAAAGAAAAAATTAAAACAAATTAAACGAAGTAAACAATCCTTAATCCAAAATGGATTTATTTTTTAAGATTAAATTTTTAAAAAAATTTATTTTGTTCCTTTACATTATTATACATTATTTATTTTTTATTTTTGTTTATTTATTTGTTCATTAACTTACTTATTTATTTACTTATTTTTTTTCTAACAAAAATCAATAGGATTAAAAAGATCCTGTCATTAAAAATAGCGAGTTTAAAATTAATCCAATTAATATAATTTTTTTTTTTGTTAAAAATCGCATATATTCAAAATTAATTTAAAAACCGCTTTTACATTTAAATAGGGCACGGTCAGACCTTTAATTTGAGGTATCACTCATATGTGTACCTAGTCCAGTTTGGCCACAGTGGCCAAAATCATTAAGAGGAATTTCGTATCCATCAATCAGTAATAAGAGTGAAATTAAAAAAATTTTAAAAATTTTCTGAAAATCAATTCAGAAAAACCGCTTTTACACTTAAATAGGGCACGGTCAGACCTTTAATTTGAGGTATCACTCATATGTGTACCTAGTCCAGTTTGGCCACAGTGGCCAAAATCCTTAAGAGGAATTTCGTATCCATCAATCAGTAATAAGAGTGAAATTAAAAAAATTTTAAAAATTTTCTGAAAATCAATTCAGAAAAACCGCTTTTACATTTAAATAGGGCACGGTCAGACCTTTAATTTGAGGTATCACTCATATGTGTACCTAGTCCAGTTTGGCCACAGTGGCCAAAATCATTAAGAGGAATTTCGTATCCATCAATCAGTAATAAGAGTGAAATTAAAAAAATTTTAAAAATTTTCTGAAAATCAATTCAGAAAAACCGCTTTTACACTTAAATAGGGCACGGTCAGACCTTTAATTTGAGGTATCACTCATATATGTACCTAGTCCAGTTTGGCCACAGTGGCCAAAATCATTAAGAGGAATTTCGTATCCATCAATCAGTAATAAGAGTGAAATTAAAAAAATTTTAAAAATTTTCTGAAAATCAATTCAGAAAAACCGCTTTTACATTTAAATAGGGCACGGTCAGACCTTTAATTTGAGGTATCACTCATATGTGTACCTCGTCCAGTTTGGCCACAGTGGCCAAAAACCTTAATTTTAGCGTAACGATTTTGTTTTTTCTGTATTTTTTAATTTTTAATTTTTTTCGATTTTAACTTCACACTTAGCGTCACTTTTGTCCTTTCTCGGTGTTTTTTAAATTTTATTTTTCAATTAGCGTTAATTTTAATGTTTTCCGCATTTTTTTTTTTTTCGTATTTAACTTCACACTTAGCGTCAAAGTTATCGAATTTAACTTTCGATAACTTTCGTATTTATCTTCACACACTTTAATATTAGTACAGTTTAAAATTTATTTTTTTTATCGAGCATCAAATATTTTGATTATATTTTTTAAAAAATATTTTATACAATATGAATTTATCATTTTATTTTAATTTGGTAATTTCTGTTTTGAAAAATATTTTAGTCAATTTTTTTTTTTACTTTTAAGGTGAAATTTAAATTGTTGTTAGGGCTGATTTTTAGATATAAAAAAACTTTTTAGTGCTATTTTAAGTGGATGTCCTATTTTTAGACATGAGTCGGTATCTTCACTTCCGATCCCTTTTTTAATCCTATGTAACATTTAAGGGCAATTTAAGTTTGTATGTATAAGTTTAAATTATTAGAAAAAACATTTCCATCAATATCGACTTTTTTAAAATTAGTAATTTTTTTGCTAATTTTAGCAAATCGGTTTTCAAAAATTTGTAAAATGATTTCTGAAATTAGCAACGAAAATTTGTAGATATTCTATAAAAACTCTGTAATTTGTAAAATGTAAATAGCAAAAAGATTTGCTAAAAAATAATTTTTTTACTAAAAATCAGTACAAAAATAGTAAAGTGGGATTAAAAACCGTTTACAAATTTTTCTACTAACTTTTTTTTCTGAGTGTATATATGAGTATCATGACTGAATTAATGAGACTAAATTGTTCCTATTTTCTTGTAATCTGTCCAAGAATTTTATTTTATCACTATACAAGAATGCGATTAGACTTAAACGATGTTCAATTATAAATATTTAAATACAAATGTTTAAATCAAACCTGAAGTTCTACTTTTTCTGCTTTAAAGGCCGACATATCTTCAACTATTACGTGAATTTTATTTATTTTTTTTTTTAAATTATGCAAAACAGAATAGCACACAAAATATCTGTACATTTATTCAGATAACCTGGCAACTAACTAAAATACATATAAAGATTTTAAATTTTTTTGTATTATTTATAGCAGTGGATTCCAAATTAAAAAATAATTCAGTCATCAGTAATAATTTATTTATTTATTTACAAATATATTTACAGATATTTTAAATTCTTGCAAATTTTATTTTTTTTGGATTCGTGAATTAAAATTGTTGTTTAATAATTCGCGAAATCATCCTTGTCTTTAATATAATTGTAATAAATATTTTTTTTTAATAAAATCATTGGTTTAATACTAATGTCAACTACAAAATTAAGTTTACTCCTTATAAATCAAAGTTTTGACGAATCAAATATTTTGAACAAAAGATTTTGATTTCCAAATCCACTTCTTTTTTTGTTTTTGATTCGCGGATTAAAAAATCATCTGTTTTAAATTATCATTGAAAATAACAACTTGCGAGAAGATTTCCAATTGAATTCTCGCATCTCGTGGGTTCAAAATGCATTTATATTTTTTTTATTATTCATACATTTTTTTTTTTAATCTAAAAACACTGTGTTAAAAGTTTCTCAACTGAAGCGCCTGAAATTGGCTCGATGACTTGGTGGCTGGTTGGTTGACACTATTAATCCTATTGTTCATATTGCGGCAGAATATTTGTAAAAACAAACACGAAAATTTATTGTCCATAATTGAACCTGTCATTTCGAAAAGGGCACGAGTCACACTTTTTCCAAATACCACTTTTTGACGCCATTTAATTCATTTAAGGGTTTTATGTAACCTCTGTGAAAATGGTTGAGCTTCAAGTGCAACAAACTACATTATATGGCCCTCGACATCTAAAGTCCTGGACTTATGCCCTTTTCAAGTGAAACAAAATGCTAATGTATATCGACTAATTTTAAATCGAATCCAATAATCAAACCAAAAAAAAACTTTTTCTCTCTGCCAAGTGTCACATTTTACAAGTCTCCACCAGGTCTTGTTACAACACGTGAATCTATAGATGGTTTAATCAGTTATGAATTCCATCTCTTACAGAGAATGGGCACCAGCCTTGCGTATGCGGCAAATTGCCAATCAATGAAAAGAAAATACTAGATTTCAAAAAAGCTAGAGCAACACATTCCAAAAAAGTACCAAAATTTCTATACAGAGATTTTCTCAAGGCCAAAAACTTCAGCTAATAAATGAAAGAAAATAATGATGATTAAATGTCACTTCTTCCGAAAATCTTTTGATTTAAGATTATTTATAAGAGGTCATTTCGAAAAGGGCATAAATCCAAAAATTTCAACCACCAAAATCTGGATGATACATGCTTTTTTTGAAATAAATAAATGGCACAAAAATTATGTGTGTTTTTATTTATTAACTTACAAGGTGGCGCAAAAGTAATCCTCCTATCAGAAAATGATATAAATTTTGCGATTGGCCCATAATGTCAGTTCTGTTTTGACATTTTTGTAGTAAACACATGCGAAATACACGTTAATAAACAATGTTACGCTACACTGCTCCAGAACGCGGAATATTGGTGACTATTTATTTGAGCAATAATGAAGATGATTTTTCATCAAAAATAATCATGAGTGATGAGGCCCATTTCCATCTTAGCGGGTACGTAAATAAGCAAAATTTACGCTTCTGGGGCACTGAAAATCCGCGTGTAACCCACAAAGAGCCATTACACCCGCTCAAAGTCACTGTTTGGTGTGCTGTTTTCGCTGGAGGAGTCATCGGACCTTTTTTCTTCGAAGACGTCGCGGGCCAAACGGTTACTGTGAATGGTGAGCGCTACAGAGCAATGATCAACGAGTTCTTTTTGCCGCAACTTGATGAATTGGGATTGGAAAACATGTGGTTCCAACAAGACGGTGCAACGCCACACACTGCACGTGCCACAACCGATATGCTGAAGGATGCATTTCCCGGGCGCCTAATCTCCCGATTTGGCGATTTGCACTGGCCAGCAAAATCGCCTGATTTGACCGCTCCAGACTTCTTTTTGTGGGACTTTTTGAAGTCGCGGGTTTATGTCAACAAGCCTCAGACTCTTGCAGCTCTTAAAGACAATATCCGTCAAGAATGTGAGGACCTATCGCCGGAAGTTGTGGCCAAAGTGATGGAAAATGCCATAAAAAGGGCTCAAATGATAATCAACTGTGGCGGCGGCCATTTACATTACATCATATTCTCGACTTGATGTAAAAAAAAATTAAAAGACCAAACAAACATAATCCACAAGAAGAATCAAAGTTTTTCATTTTTTTTAAATTACAGCCAAAAAACATCGGAAGGTTATTTTTGCGCCACCCTGTATACATATATTCAGTTTCTTAACCACCATAGACTTTTTCAGAACAAATACGTTTTTTGTTAATCCTAAAAACATTAATTTATGGACTCATGCCCTTTTCAAAATGACGGGTTCAACTATGATCAGCTGTTTAACAGTTGCCTCATGACTTGAAAGAAAATTTGAAATCAAATTGGTGGTCACTTTCGAAAGTGTAAGTGCGTTATAAAAAGTTGTGAGTGTGCAACTTCAAAGATAAAACATAAACGTGTAACCCCAAAGTAGTCGCGGGAACCCAAACTAACCGGAACTTGCACAGCAGCAATTCGCACTCGAAATGTTTTAAAATGAGAGTGTTCATAAGAGTTCATATGATAATTTTTTTTTTTTAAGTAACACAGACTTTTCCTTTATGAAAATTGGGTAAATTTTAAAATGCACAGCTGATGCAGAAAATAACTGGCTCATGGATGGGAAAATAAATTAAAAAATTTTGATTAAAGAAAGAAATAATAAATTTTCATACTTTTCTTTGACTAAAAGGATTTTTTTGAGCTAAAAAAACGTGTTTTTTTTTTTTGAGTTGCAGAACCCTTGGGGAATTTTGCCATTTCTTATGAGAGTTTTATTATTTTTTTTATGAGTTTTTGTGTTATATTTTTGACCATGTATGTTAGATGCCCAAAAGTAGAACGTTTTAGACACTCAGACCGTTGAATCAACTTGATAAAGTGGTTTTGTAGTTACTTCCATTTTACAGGACTTTACAAATAAATTACGGAAGCACGACTAATACTCGTATACCCAAATTCACCTCTGACAGTTATGTAATGCTAGCAAATATTTATAGAAAATGCGGTTTGGAATTTATATTTTAATTAAAAAAAATATTCCAATCCTCAAAATTGTACAATCTTTTTATTGAAAACTATTCAATAAAATGTTGCATTTTTTCCCACGTTGGGAAGCACTGAATTATGGTATTGTAACACACAAAGCTACTTTGAATGAGGTACGGTGGTTTCAAACCAAAAAAGCGTTAATATGCAACTTCTAAACAACTCGCTGGATTGGGATGAGATATATACCTAATGGTAGTGGGGGAGCAAAGGCTAAAACATAATTAACTTAAGCTGTTTAAAATTTGTTTTGGTACAAAACGAAATTTTGGAAACACGCATTTTTAGTTTTAAAAAATTTAGAAATTTCTATATTAGCTTAAGTCACTTAAGCTAATTCTGCTTTAAGGCTTTTTAAAATTAATTCATTCTGGTTTCGTTTTATTACAGGATGAGCACTAGCATGGAAAAGTATACAACATTAAGGGTAAAAAAACTTTTCGGAGCTTATAACTTCTTTAGTTATAAACTGATTTCAATGAGATAAGACTCTAGTGCAATCCTAATGGGGGTTTTGTTAATAAACGGCTCTGTTTTAAGAAAAATAGTTTTAAAATTTTTTTAATTAATAACGAGAATTTCACACAGGAAGCCGCCGTGTGAAATTGCCGCTAAAAGCTAGAAAAAAACAAGTAAGAGCGGCTAAATTCGGCTATGCCGAATCTTATATACCCTTAACCATGGTTGGGAAAAAGCTGAAGTTTATATATGGACATATATGGAATGGAGAGATTTATATACGGACGCCTTTAAGAGGAAATTAACCATTTAGTTTGGTGATAAAACTTGGAACTTGGTGATAAAACTAGGAATTTTAAAAAAAATTATGTTTCGGGCATAACTTTTTTGTATCTGAACCGATATTTCCGAGTTTTTTCAGCAAATATGTTATACTAAAGATTTTCGATCTTTTGCTATATAAGACGTATCCATAGGTCATATTACAGCTATAGAATAGTGTTTGTTGTTTGTGTTTAAAAGGTGAAGAGGTGAAAGAAAAGAATTTAAACACATCGTTAAAGAACTGCATGTGTTTTATTTCTACAAAAACGTTTGATTTAGCTGGCAAATTTGCATTTGGGATTTTATTTCGCTTTTATATTAAAAAATATTTTTAAATTCTTTAGCTCAATTTTAAAAATTTGAAGGAAAATAGTTTATAAATTTTTTTTTATAAATTATTATAAGTTATGACCTAAAACAGTTGCACTCAAAGGGAAATTATGTAAAAAATTGTCTTAATATATGAGAAATAAAATGGTTTAAAAATATTTTTATAAATTCTTTTAAATCGGAGCAAAAATAGAAATAAAACCGTTTGTATTTTGTTTGTATCAGAGGGTTTTTATAAAAATTTTGATGTTTTTAGCCTATTTATGGATTATTTAATTAGTAATATAAAATTTTATTTAAATTAATTATTAAATGTTAAAAAAAACAAAAAATAAACAAAAAAAAAAAGTCTTAAGAAAATAAAAAAAAAAGTTGAATTGAGCGGGTGTAGGATTCAAACCCGCGGCCTTAGAGAAAAAAAGTGTGACATATCGTCTTCACAACTAAGCTATTAAGGTCATGCGGAATCATCGTTAATAGAATTAAATAAACAGTTTTCGTTCATTAGAGATTTGTTTGGTTTTTATTTAAATGACAAATATTTGTATGTGTTTGTTGTTTGTGTATAAAAGGTGAAGAGGTGAAAGAAAAGAATTTCAACAAATCGTTAAAAGAAATCACTAGAACTGCATGTGTTTTATTTCTACAAAAACGTTTGATTTAGCTGGCAAATTTGCCTTTGGGATTTTATTTCGCTTTTTTATTAAAAAATATTTCTAATTTCTTTAGCTTTATTTTAAAAATTTGAAGGAAAATAGTTTTTAAATTTTTTTTTATAAATTATTATAAGTTATGACCTAAAATAGTTGCACTTAAAGGGAAATTATGTATAAAATTTTCTTAATATATGAGAAATAAAATGGTTTAAAAATCTGTTTATAAATTCTTTTAAATCGGAGCAAAAAATAGAAATAAAAACGTTTGTCAGAGGGTTTTTATAAAAATTTTGATGTTTTTAGCCTATTTTTGGATTATTTAATTATTAATATAAAATTTTATATAAATGAATTATTAAATGTAAAAAAATAAACAAAATAAAAAAGTCTTAAGGAAATAAAAAAAAATGTACAAAAAAAAAAGTGAATTGACCGGAATTCGAACCCGCGGCCTTAGAGAAAAAAAGTATTTGTGACATATCGTCTAGACAACTGAGCTATTGAAGCTCACACAAAATCATCGTTAATAGAGGTACATATGTATATAAAAAGTCTTCGTTCATAGGAGATTTGTTTGGTTTTTATTTATATGACAAATCTTTGTATGTGTTTGTTGTTTGTGTATAAAAGGTGGAGATGAAAGAAAAGAATTTCAACAAATGGATGTGTTTGTTATGCGTAAAATTCTACATACATATTAAACAAAGGGATTTTACGGAAAAAATTAGAGGTAGTCCTGGTTTTTTGCTAATATCTCAGATCTGTCTGATTTTCAATAGCAAACAGAAATGGATCACATGTAACAGAAATAAATAACAATCAAGTCCTCATCATGTCTGGGTTCTTCGGAAAACCCATTTCAACACACAGACGGACAGTAGGACATCGTTAAATCAACTTCGCTCTTCATAAGGACCCAGAATATATATACTTTATAGGGTCTGAGATCAATATTGTAGAAATTACAAACGGAATGACAAACTTATATATACCCTTCCACCTGTAGTGATGGGTATAAATACGAAAATTCCAAGAAGGAATCCTTAAATTTTGAAACAAAATGTTCATTAATAATTCACTGTCCAATATAAGATTACAAAATCTATCGTAAATTGTCTGAATAAAGGTTTGTTTAGATATTAGGAAATAAAAATGTGTAAATTAAATAAAAATGTGTAAAAAGAGTACTTTTAATCATTTACTTTGTTTTAAAAGTTTTGTTAGAAAAGTAAAAAAAACTTTAATATTTTAAAAGAATAATCTTTAGGAATGATTTAAAATGTAAATCTAGCAGCATGTTTTTATAAAGAGAATGGTCTTTTTCGTTTTGTCAAAACTATCTTTGTAAAGTTAATGTTAATAATTTAGATATAAATTTCTTTTCACAATCCACAGCTTATACTGCATTTCCATATACGTGTTTTGAGCAAAATTACATGTTTTGCTCTAAATACGTGTTGTGGTACATATTTTCCCATACATATATTCTTATCCGAGCAAAACATCTCAAATAACGTGTTCTATACAACTCTGTGTTATCCATTCATGGAGAATGATAAATTCGAAAAAAATTATATTTGCATTTTACAAGTTCGAAAAAAAATTTTAAGCGTCATTCAAGGTGGTAGTAATAAATATAAAAAGTATAAATATACATAAAAAAAAAGAAAATTTAATAAATCGAACCAAAAATATGGCTACAAAAAGTTAAATTTTTTTTATTTTTTTTGTTATGAAAACGAAACGTCGAAATGTTTTTCTCAAAACATGTCATTTTATGTGAGTACCTCTATAAAAGAGCTTCATTATAGGTTCGCTTTATTCCATTAGCACTATGAATATTTCCTTGCTGACTCAAAAATAAGGCACAAATCTAAATAAATATAAAAATGTGTTGAGAAAGATATCCAGTCTGGAATATCAAGGATATTCGAAGCATCATGCAATTTTTTGCAACTTATTCGGGTATCCTCTTTATGAATATCACTGTCCATATCAAAGCCAAGAGCTATAGTTCTAAATATTTTTATACTTTGTTGTAATTTGTAGAAATAATTTTAATGTAAACTGTTTATTTTTTAAAGGAATGAATTCTTGTTTCTTAAAAAAAAATAACTTTCTTGTTAAAATTAAATTCTCTTTATGAAAACATGCAGTAACTATTATCGAAAATTACCAATTTCGAAACAAACCCCTGCTGAAAAAGGACCTATCCCAGGGCACGTGACCAGTTCATCGTGATAGGGACCGGTCACGGGACTGGCCACTTTAACATGGGCTTGGCCTAGGAGGGGGTCGATTCCCCTCTGTGACATGTCACAGGACTGGTCTAAAAGAACACATCATGACTTTTAAACCGGTCACGCGGTAGCTACTTTAGGAATCGGTCCTATTTTCACCTAACTCGTGATATGTATTTTCGGAACCGATCCAGTTTTCACCTATCAAGGGCAGGTCACAATTCCCAACTGACCCCTTTTATCCCGCAGGTAAAGTTTAAAGTTCACGCGGTGAATCAAGCCAATATAAAAAGGAACGACTAAAGCTGGAGAATGGAATAAAGGTCATATTAAAAAATTATATATCACATAGGAAGCTTTGAAGCCTTTAATCCCGGATCTCGGATCAGAATTAAAAAATACAAATTGTCAGATCCAAAATGGCAGCCGTAAAATTTAAAAAGTTTATATTTTGTATCTATATGACACACCTGTGGACAACTTTGGAACAATAATTACTAATCTTAAACCAAAAATTTAAAATACAAAATCTTAAATCCAATATGGCGGTGAACGCAAATTTTACAACTTTATGCAAAATATTCACCACCATATTGGATTAGACATTTTTGTTTTCACACTCGTGACCAAATGTATCTTCTGGATCCAAGATACACACCTTTTAAAATACACGACATCATTTCGTTTCTTAATTCTAATCGAAGATTCGTGATTAGCAGAGTCGTAATAAGCAGCCTCCAAAACATTCTATTTGATATTTTCTATTTTATACCAACCTTAATCGACCCTCCAGCTACTGTTTCTATTGCTATGTGAATCGAGCCACTGTGACACATGGGTAAAAAATGAAACACCGATTTCTTTACTCCTTGGAATACAATATTATATGTTTATACACAGAAAAAAGTTTGGTGTAGAATCTGCTGAAAATTACAGTTAACTCGAAAATCTATGCAGTTAAAAAGGCGATTAAGGTAAAAAAATTTAAGATAACGTATAAACGTACGTGTTAAAAAAACAACTAATAAATGTAATTAAATTAAATAACAATATCGTAAAAATAACGGAAAATTTTGAAACTAACAAAAATTAGTAAAAATCTACAGAATTTTGCAGTTTATTTTATCCGTATTTTTATAAAAAAAAAATAAAATAGAAAGAGTAGGTTTTTGTTAAGTTCTTAGCATTAAAATTTAAGTAATTTTTATTTACTTTTTTCTCTTGATTCTAAATCTGGTCCCCATTTTCTTTTTCTTCACAATTTGGGAAAATTGTAAATGAAGCATATTTCGGGACTGCAGTCAAAACTCTATTTTTGCTCCAAGTTATTTTAAAATTTTTGTCATATTCGTAATAGATTAAAAAAGATGTGTCAAAACACAAATTAAAAGAAATTAATTCGACACTAATGTAAAATATATTGTAAGCATTTTCCTGATCATTTGCATGTTAATTTGTTTATTAAAACAACTATTTTAACACGACACATGCCTTAATTTAAAATAAATAGAAATTACCAAATAATGTTATTTAAGCTATTAACAGTGACTCATTATTATTTAAATAATAAAAAAGGTAAGCCATTACAGGTAACTTATTATTATTTAATTTAAAATAACAATGAATTATTATTAATTTTTTTTATTTAAAAATATTGCTGATGGTAAGGAGTACTCATTGTATTGTAATGTATAAAGTAATGATATGTCATTACCATGTTTCTGCCGAGTAGATTTAAGTTAATGTCACAAAGATCAAAAAAAAAATACAATTGTTAAGTTTCAAAATTTTTTGCGGATTTCGAAAAATCTGCGATATTGATCACTTATTTAGCTTTAAGTAAGTTTTTGTTATCATTTTCAACACAAGATCAAATAATTCAGTCCTCTAAATTAATAAGAACTTAAAAAAAATAATACGATTTCGCCTCCTTTAGGATAATCTTAAAAAAAATTATTTTGAGCTAATTTTAATGTTTGACAAGCTGAGGCATTACTCCTCCTATACAGTAATCGATAGATACATTTAATCCTTCTGAGGCCAATTGTTTAGAAGTTTAATTTTTCTACCATTATTTTTAGTTTGAAACCACTGTGTGTGGTTCGCAGAAATATATTTATAAAAATAAACCAAATCCGCCAATTATCACAAGTAAGAAAAAATGTGTTATATATCCTCAGTTATTTTTGAAATAGTAATCAGTTATATAAATGTGCGCAAACAAAAAAATGGTAATTTTTCTTTAAGAAATAAAAGCTTTTTAAAAGTATATTTTTCAAACCAAAATATACTCAAACTTTTTTATATTATTTGTAAAACTCGAGTTAACAACCATTTTTGCATTATAAATGCTAATGTATATAACTTTTACAATAAGGGGATTCATAAAAAGTCTCTTATATGGTGTATAGATACACAACGAGTATTTGCTTAAATATAATATTAATTAATATTAATAAATATTATTTTATAGTTGATCAATAATACTTATATGTATGAAAATGTATTTTTATTCTTGTTCCAGATCAGAGAATTTTTTTTTTTTTTTCAAATCAAAAAATTTTTCTTATTATTTATTTAGTTATCATTGAGATTACACAGAAAAAGTTATTTAGACACTAGTCGAATGGAATGCATTTTCTAGTCAGCTACGACCTTCATCAACATTCTGCGTGCCCTTGACATAAAGTAATAAAGGAGAATGTAAAAAACACACAAATAGTAAGTAAATTTCATCTGAACTCAAATACAAAAAAAAATTTACTGGATGTGAGCATAAATAAATTTTTCCTTTGATTTGTGAGTTTAATAGAGATATTACCAATTAGCACTTTCAAGGGCACGTAGAATGTTGATGAAGGTCGTAGCTGACTATAAAATGCATTCCATTCGGGTAGTGTTTAAATAAATTTTTTCTGTGTATTCTCCATGAATTTGATCTCGAACCAGAATAAAAACACATTTTCATACATATACATTTCTTTATGTATTCTACCATACAGATATTTCGTCATTCCTTAACTGCTATCTTCAGGGTTGATGTAAACAGCAACATATATTAAAAACTTTATATTGTAGAACTCCACAAACTATTTAAGTTCAAAGAAGGTGACCATAAAAGATATCTGAAGATCCTTAACGAGGCCAGTTCCATAAAGAACATGACACTATGTAGTGATCAAATAAATCCAGTGATTAAACTAGGAAGAGAATACAAAGTTCAAATCCCAACAAGAGAGGACTGGGAACTTGACTCCCCATGGTTGAAGGAAGATGCACGGAAGTGGTATACTGACGGATCCAAAACTTCTAGCGGTATTGGAGCCGGTTTATACGGACCTAGGTGCAGAATTCACATACCTCTAGGCAAGGATTCAACTATATTTACTGCAGAATTATATGCTATCTATACAGCAACGACTGAACTTCTGGAAAGGAATCTTGTGAGAACAAATATAAACTTAATGCCGGACAGCCAGGCTGTAATAAAGGCCATGAAAAACCCCATCTATCACCATAGATCAGTGCTAGAATGCCATAAAGCCCTCAACCAACTGATGACCAATATAAAGTTAAGACTTTTTTGGGTACCCGGTCACAGCGGGCATGAGGGCAATGAAAAATCTGATGAACAAGCGAGACTAGGTGCGGAAATGCCATTTATAGGACCGGGTCCTCAATTTGGTTTCACGAAAAAGGACATCACAAATATGATATCAAATCTGATAAAGACGAAATACACTGAATATTGCAACAAACAGAAACCACTGAAACATTCAAACAAGTTCTTATATTACAATGATAAGAGGGGCAGAGAAGCCCTTCAGATGAACAGACCTATGCGGAGCACTCACAGGACACTATCCATGTAATTACATCCTAAACAAAATGGGACATGATGGACATTCGACATGCAGATATTGTATGGAAGATAAGGAGACCATGGAGCATGTAATGGCAAAATGTCCTGCCTTTGCATACCTACGATTTATCACATTTGACAGACCTTGGAGGAACAATACAAGAAACTGGAAGTGAAGAACATTGTACTGCTACTCAATGCTGCACTGGAGAAAAACTGAATAAAATACTAGAGAGTGCACAATAGATCTACTAGGTCGCGGTGCTGGAGATACAGACTACTCAATCCAACTACATCGTATATTGTATATTGTAAACGCATTATTTAAACGGTTGCCAAATTGACAAATATTGGGGAGAATTAGCTTTTTGGATTTCTGAAGGATATGAATTATAGATAAAGATGTATTTCATTTGAATATAATCATGTCGGACCTCGAAGAGATCTCGAAAATTTTGTGTTTTTGAATTTCTCCTCATATTTGCCAAACAAATTTCACATATTAAAGTCATACCTCAATGAATGAATAATCTCGAAATGTTTGTAAAATAAATCGAAATTTTGAACCATATTTGCATATCTTAGCAACGTACAACATTTAAGCATTGTTTTAGTTTTGTAATTTTTCTACAAAAACAAAAAAAAATTACACTCAAAACTTTGGTGAAGATGTGCATTTTTATTGTTTAAGTTCAGGGCGCTTAAATTTGAATGTCTTGATTTAGGTCAACTGGCTTATTAAATTTTATTATAGATCGGCAAATATCAGGGGCGTAAAAGGCTGAAGTTTTTGTTAATATCAAAAATGACCCGCGTCCGTTTTGGTTTTTAAGATTCGGGGAGGCTAAATGTTAAATTTTTTGTGATCAATCTCTAGTTAGTTGAATTATATAATTAAATAATATTATGAATTATAAATATCAGAAAGGCCCAATATTTGGTCCTTATACTTTGTTATAATTACACTGTGACCCCCCCCCCCCCCCCCCCCTCCCCCCAGGTTAATTTTTTTATTTTTTTTTTTTTTTGTAAACAGTCTTCATTTAGTTCGATTGACTACCTTTATAATATTAATATCAAACCAAAAAACACCAACCTTTGGTTTCCTGAAACAATGAAAAGTGAGTTGGAAGCCGAAGGTTGTCCTTTTGTGGCATTAATTATAGGAAATTATTATTTAGATAGTTCCTTAATAAAAAATTTAATGGTGTTGGTAGAAAATTGAAAAAAAGTTATATTTTGCAAAAATCGACAAAATTTGTTTAAAATTTATTTATTTATTTTTAAATATTTCCGGATGTATTAAATGGATTTTCAATTACTTCTGGAATTAAAATCCGTGAAAACCAATAATATTTTGTACTGATCTCAGGGGTCGAAAAAAATAAAGGGCCATATTTAAAAAATTCGGTTTGATGAAGCTAAATTTGACTTCAGATTCGTGGTTAGGAAGATAAAATATTTCAATAAAGTTTTAGTACAAAAAAATCTAGAAAAAACATTAGGTAAAACATTTTTGATATTAATCTGTTGAAATTACAGTATTTATAGAAAATTTCATGAATCCGTTCAGTATGATTATGTTTGTATGTTGTGTGCACTATGGAACAGGATATTGTAATTGTAAGTTAATAAATACACAAGAAATGTAGAATGAAATTTTTCTATAATACTAAGAACATACTCAATCCCAAAATAAGTATTTTCATGTTTTGTGAAAGATGGTCCTAAAGTCGAGATAGATTTACCTTAGAATTTCTTTTATGGAAGTTTCATCAAAATGGAGAGTCTAGCTTGCAATAATTTTCTTATAAGAAATTTTAAAAACTTTGTTCTACTAATCAAAAATTTTTTACCATGTAACCTTTTTGCCAATATTTTTTGAATCCTATTCTATTTATGAATGTGTGTGTGCTTTTTTTTTGTAAGTGTATATGTGCGCAATATGTGCACTGAATGTGAAAATCATTAAAAAAATTTTAGAAGAATGAAGGAACAGAAAATAAAACGAGTCACGAGTTTAATATGAATTTTATATGATTGTTTGAGTGAAGAAAAAAATATGTATCACATTTTCTCATAATACTTATATTCTACTCTACTAATACACTCCCACAGTTTATGGCTGCTTAAATGGCACATTTATTTTGAGTTCAAATAAAAAAAAACGGAAAAGAACAGCATACAAAATCACTACATATGAAATTAATACAAATGTCACACATTAATGTATGTTGCAAATAAATAACTACAAAAATAAACGGAAGAAAACAAATCACAGCATGATTTATATTTATAATTTACCACAAAACAATGGAAAAGATTTTTATTCATTGCATAAAATTAATTTATTCACAGAGTTATTTTAATGTCATTTATTGAGGTCACAACTATGGGCACTTGAGTAATGTCGGCTTTATATTAAGAAATTTGAAATCTTACAGAGTTTAATGGAAAATAAATAAATCAAGGCAGTTAAATTGGGTACAAAAGTTCGAATTATGAATGGAAAATTGAACAATTTAAAAGGCCAGGAGTCAATCATACTCGTATAAGACGATTGTGGGGAATGAATGTGTGTGTTTTTTTAAATATTAGCAATATGGTACACAAAAGAAGTCTTTAAATTTTTTCAATGTTAAACCACATTGACATGTGCACTCTAAATTTTAATTCAAATTTGTAACAAGAAAATATTGTTTTAGGATCAATGAAAAAATTTAATTTATGACACCATAAGATTATCATATAAGTAAACACTGCAAAACATACAACATACAACTAATTCAAAAATAATAATCCTTAATTTATTTTAAAAGCTTTAGGTAAAGCAGTGATATATGTATTTTTGGGATTATGATTGTGCCAACCATAGTCGACCTAGAATATAGTTATCATATTATGATAATAAAATAATCATACACAAGTTTTTTTTTTAAAAGAACCCTTTGATGATAAAGGCATTTTACAATAGAAAAAAACTAAATTTTTACCCTTCGGGAGAGCCTTAGATTATTATTTATTTATTTATTTTATTTTATTTATTTTTTAATGTCATATCCTGCACAACAAGATTCAATCTTATAATTACAGTACAGAAATTACCAAGCAAAAATAATAAAAATGACAATTGTTGAAACATATTTAGAAATAAGTTACAATTAGATACAATATTTTAAAAGCTAAAATTGATTATTCCATATAAGAATACTCAGATATAGGAGGCAGTCCTCAGAGTCTTATAAGCTTTTTGGAAATTAACTTAATCCTTTTCTGTAATGGCACATTTACAGGCGAGAGAAAACTGCTAGAGATAGGACCAAAAATACCCCTAAATAGCTCTATTATAAATATTTTTAGCAATCAGAGGTGATTTGCAATATCTCTAGCAATTATCTCTCATGTGTAAATATGTCTTAAAAACAATTAATGTAATTATGAGTTGAATTTATATGTATGGTTTTCTTAGTTAATAACTTAATTTTAGGTTTTGTTTGTTAATTACTTAGATGTTAATAAAATCGTGAAATCATTCAAATGTTGGGTTCCTTTTGAATTAAGCAAATTACTGTGGCTTTAAATTAGATTTTAGAGGTTTAATGCATTCAAAATTTATCCATATTTATGTGTTTAGGTTTTATTATTTACACACATGAAATGTATGTCTAAAATAATTAACAGCCGTATGCATAAACATTTAGTTTTTCTTATAACAGTCTTATAAAATAAATTGTTGTTGTTTTGCATGTTAATTTGATTTATAAGTGTGTTATAAATCAACAAAATGTCCATGCATACGGCTGTTAAAGTTTATGATTACCTTCTTTAAGTCTATAAATTTTAGGCAGAATGTGTTTACATATTTATACATTTTTACATACTTTCAATACAATATTTCTAAGGTTTTAAAGGTTGACAATAAGTTACCTGCCATTATGGTAGTAAATTTAAATAAAAAAATTATTAGATTGTATGGCAAATAGCTGTGGTTACCAAAAGTAAACGTACGTGCAGAAAATTCATAATCTAGTCACAATACAAGAAATTTACAAAATTATTCAGAAAGCCACAAATGTTTAAGTTGTAAATTATTTCAAATACTTCATTAAATTACTTATAAGTGGAACTATAATATTAAGCCAAAGCCTTTTAAATATCATTTTTATATTCCAACTTTTCCACCGTTATTATACGAACTAAATTTTATGTAGTCATATTAATTTTTTAACTACCCCGCAAAACCAAATAATGTGTAAAGTAATGTATAGCCATAGGGAATCATGGATTACTTTACATCTACGGCAAAAGGTAACGTATGTAGAAGTTCCATTACAAGTCGTAAAGTAAAGGTACTTAAATGGTTACGAAAATATATGTCCAAAAGTAGAATTTCATAAAAAATTATTAAAAATATATTATAACAAATATTTTAAACGTTTTTAAATATAACTTGGTCATGATGGAAATCGAAACTGGCAACTCTGGTTGGCAGCCGTGAACACACTAACCACTGCGCTAACCACTGATGAGACGGGATTTTAGGAAATATGTACGAAAAGGGCGATATTGGAGGGAGAGGGGGGAAGCTTTCCCCCTCTCCCTCCTCCTGCCAAAAATGAGTTTTGGAGATGAGCTAATTTATTGATTTTACGGGATTTTGGAAATACCTACGAGTAGGAGCAAAAAAAGTACTCTTTTTTTAATTTTCACCAGGAACATGGAATAAATGTATTTTATAAGGGAGAAAAGTCTCCCCAAAACGATTTCGCTAGAGGCTTGATAATGACATGGCAATAGAAGGGGAACGAGTGAAATTAAAACACTACACAAGGAGAACTAAATGGGGAATAAAAGTAATTGCACAGTTAAACACTGGGCAGGGCAACGCAATATAATGGAACGGGGAATGAAAGGAACTGAAACAATATACAAGGGGAATGAAATAGAATGAAACGGGGAACTAGTGGAATTTTAACACTAGCCAAGGGGAACAAAATGGAATGAAACGAGGTGCGAGTGTAATTGAATTAATATACGGGGAACCTAAATGGAAAAGTCGAACTAGTGGAGTTGAATGGGATGGGGAACGACTGGAATTAAACTAGTGAAATTGAAACCTCAGACCATGGAAACTAAAGGAATGGAAAGTAGAACGAAATGGAATGCAAAAGTGAAACAAGTAAAATTGAAACAGGTTATGAAGGGAACGTAATGGAGTGTGCACACAAAAAAATAAAGTTCATAATAATTTATGAAAATTTTTCATAATTTTAAAGGTTCATATTATGTATGAAGCTTACTTACTATTTATGAAGTGTTCCTTACTTCCCAGTGTTGTTTTTATAAATTCGATCATAATTATTGTGAACTTTGTTCATAAAGAAAAAAATCATATTTAATATGTCTTAATTCTTAAATATTATGAAAATTTCACAACTTAAAAATGTTTCTACAATTTCCCTACGTTATTCGTTGACGGTGGACATACATATGTTTTAAGAACGGGTTTAGAAATACAAAATATTATGAAATACTTCATATTATATATCATATTTTATTGTTTTTATATTTTTTTTATCTAATTTTAACAATTTTTTTTTACTTTAAATTCAAATTCATACACAAAGCATTTAGATTTATGTTATGGAGAGTTTCATAGCATATATGAATAGGTTCTTAAAATTCATTTATAATATGAATTATTTCCCAACTAAATTCCCAGTATTATATGTAGTTATGCACTCGTTCCTTAATAATAAGATTTTGTACATTGGCAAATTTTTTAAGTACTTTTTCATAAATAACACAGTAGCACATTTTTCAACTTCATAATCTTGAACCAATTGGACCCCAAAATCTGAAAGCTAATAATAATAGTACATTTTTCAAAGAACATGTACTGATTCTTAAGCCAATAACTCGTGAACTATTCAAAATATTGCTTTTCTCTCTTCAGCAAATTTTTAACTCTTAATTAGATCTAAAAATTTGGCCTTGAGATAAAATCAAAAAAACAAACAATATCTTACTCAAAAGGACCAAGAAATCACTTTCAATTGTATGTGTATCGAAATTAAAAATGCTATGCTTTTTTAAATTAAATAGGTACAAAATAGAAATTAATAATGAAAATGTTTCAGGCCCTTTGAGTTTTTTATTGAAGACATGTCGCAGCGACATATGCACCGCGCAGAGAAATCTGTACCATGTAAACACCGTCCGTTTGAATCATTGTTTGATGCAAAGTAACGGCATATTTCAAATGTCATAAAATTTGCATTGTTTTGATTGCACGCTAGAATTAAATAAATTTGGGGAATTTAAATATTACGGCATACATTGCAGAAAGAAAAAGTTGGTATGGAAAAGTGTTGGAAGCTGAACTTGTTTTACTATGTTAGTGGTATTTATGTGTCAAAACGTTAAATGAAAAAGAAAAACCAAATTTTACTGCTGAATTTAGAAATGAGTACCTCTTATTTTATTCTGACCAGTTGGACTTATTCGATTGTTCGTGGGACGAAAATAAAGCTAGCGAAACGGTCGGAAACATATTTTCAGATGATGAAACTAACTCCGAAAGCGACGACTAAAGTTCAATATATATTTAAAAAGATTTGAAGTGTGCTTATTTTTTATTCCTTATGTTCAAAATTATCAATTTTTCTAAGTATCTATTTGTTGTTTTGAGTAAGATGTTGTAGTTTGTTTGATTTTATCTCAAGGTAAAATTTTTAGATCTGATTAAGAGCTAAAAATTTGCCAAAAAAAGACAAGCAATATTTCGAATAGTTCACGAGATATATACTTAAGAATCAATGCATGTTCTTTGAAAAATGTACTTAAATCCTCCTCCCAGACGAAAATTTTAAAAATTAATTTGAAAACAACCTTAGCTAATAATTCAAAACCCAGCTAGGGTTTTTCTTCTACTATCATAAGCTTTCAGATTTTTGGGGTCTCAACTGGTTCAAGATTTTAGTGCTGCACTGTGTAATAAGTACATCTACAGACATTTTAAGAACCATTTCATAATAAACTAGTACACAAAGTTTCCCAGTATTTTTTTTAATGAGCTGTTCATAAATACAACCTGTGTTTATGAAAAAGTTCTTAAATTAGTACATTGGCAAATTTTCATAAAATATTCATAAATAGTATGAATTTGTTTTTTGTGTGTGTTCATTGGAGTATTGGATAATACACTGAAAAGTCCCTTTGTATAATTTTCGCCAGAAACGCGTTAATAAAGTAATTCAAAACGCTTTGGTTTGACACCCGAAATTTAAAAAAAGCACTTAATTACCCAGCAGGAAATAAGAACTTGAAACTTGGCATGAATATGGGTTGAACCACCTCAACTCAACTTAAATATGCCGTTTTTGACATGACTGTTTTCGAATGTGCTTATTTTTGGTATGAATAGAGTATATAATAAAACTAAGACAAATACAAAGTTTGAGAGCACTAACACCTGGATTCGGAAATATGTGGTCTTGAAAATCGGAAAAAATACAAAAATGTACAAGTTGTACTTACTTAATTGTCATTTTCTTGAAGAGTATTAACGGATTGAAATCTTAAATTGTGTTCGCTGGAGTGTGTGCCCATTTTTAAACAATGTACTGTTTGGATTTATCGCCAGAAAAGTGATTAAAGTCCATTAGGGGGCTGCCCAAAACCGCTTTGGCTAGACACCTAAAATTTAAGAAAGTCCACTTAATTACCCAGCCCTGCAGGGAAATCTCCCTGTATGCAATCAATCGACTTGAAATCTGAAATTAAAAACTTGTGTTCACTGGAATGTATGCTAATTTTCTAACAATGTACTGCTTGTATTTATCCCCAGGAAAGCAATTAATATCCATTAACGGTCTGCATTAACCGCTTTGGCTAGAAGCCTGGAACTAAAAATCTCTGTCCCTGGAGTATAGACTAATTCACTGTTGAGGTTATTTTTTGAAATTTCGCCAGGAAAGTGGTCAAAATGGTTTCAATAGGTAAAAGTTGTCCATAGAAACCTGAAGTTTGTGTGATCCTTGGGATATGTAGTAATTTTCTAAAGATATTCTCTTTGGAATTTCCAATATAACGTTGTAAAAATGGGGTTCGGCGTAGTAGAAGATATTTGCTAAATGTTTATGGGGAGGGGAGAAAACGGAAAGTTACCCCTTTAACGTCCAACCCAAACCCTTTCGGCTAAAAATATAAAATTTGTGTTTCGAACAAAAACATGGGAAAATGGTGTTAAAAGGGAAAAAATTGCGCCCTTTAAGGGGTTAGGTGGGTTTGAAAATTCGTATTCGTCACACGCAAGATCAAAAGGATGCCCTGGTTATTACCGCTACAGCAGGTTCTTTACTTTATTGTGCGAGAATCTATGGTTATATGTAAGCTAAAAAAATTGTGTTTTTTTAACTTCAATCGCGTTTTTGTAAACCTTTTTTTTTTTAGTGTAATGATTTTTAAAAAGTTATGAACCGATCTTGTTAAAATTTTGCACACTTTGAATATAACATTCACGGGGCTTTTTATCACAAATTATTTTGAGGCAATACATGGTGAAAATTTTACCAAAAATTTGGTCTTTTTGTTCAACTCCGCCAAAAAGTTTAACTTTATTTTTTCTTTTTTAACAAATTCAAATTGTTAAATTTGTCTGTATTTTCCAATTATTTTAGATGTTAAATTCAAATCATCTTTTTTTAATAGCATATCTGTAAGTAACTTATTTTGTAAAAACTTTTAAATAATAGGATCATAATTGTTTGTAGTTTACATTAACTGAAAATGTAGTTTACAAAAAATGAAAAATTACTTAAAAACTGGTTTACTAACTTTCAATTTAAATCAAAAGAACTTTTCTTTATTTATTTTTAAATATTAATAAATTAACTAATAATACCCGTAAAAATAAATGATTTATAATTTATTTTAACTGTTAACAAGCTATGCAGAAATCCGTAAAAATAAATGATATTTCAATTATTTTGCTCTTATAAATGTCTGAAAAATCAAGGACTTTTTATTTATTTTTTTTATTTTAACTAACAGTCAACGTTTAAAAGATAAAAAAAAATTTAACCAAGCATGGGCAATTTTTATTTTCTTAAGGTGGAGTTTGTGCCATACTGGGGATAGCTCCTTATTCTACCATTCTCTTCGTATAAATTTCTCAAAATAGGCAAATGTTTTTGCAACAGAACATTTAAAAAAGCCAAAAAGTGCAAAGCAACTCTAAAATCGTTTGTCAACCTTAACTTGGATGGAAAAACGAAAAATGAAATAAATCAAAAGATTCGATTTTTGAATCCTTCTTTTTCCCCTAAATATCCGAGGAAGCCAAAAAGACAAAAAAAGGTCGCTTTTAACTTTTTTGTCGTCACATATTCGTAATAGCCCATTCTTACTGAAACCCAAAATAAGTATTTTCGTTTTTTTCAAGTTTTCAACTTTTAAATTCCATGCAAATTTTAAATCGATAACTTAAAAATAACAAAAATACGTATTTTGGTGTTCAATATGAACGGGGCACATCCATCCATCTATAAGATGTGACATTAATTGTTTTCGCTGTTTTTTTTTTAACAGAAGTTGTTGAGGTAAAGATAAACGCCTTATAGGTGTACGGATATTTAGTTTGATTTAATATTACACATACAATACATTGTGTACATAAATATAAATAGTATTATATTTTGCTCTTAATTTATTGATAAACTGAAACTTGTTTTCTTGATTCAGCTCCCAAATATATTCCATGATATAAAAAATTATTTAATTTTGACAAACCAAATTAATAAACCCACTTTAAATCTCCATAATAACAAACATTGTCCTTTTAAAAATTCTAAACAACACAAACAGTTATTAATTTTATTTGCTGGAAATGTTCCCATTTGTGGTGTGAAATTTAAAGAGAGTTCATTGACAATAATTTGCAATATCTCATTCAACCTCAACGTATTGTGACAAAATGTTGAAAAGGAATTTAAAAACAAGAAGAATTTCAACAGCAAACATGCCAGAAACTGATAGAGAATATGCCAACTAAAATAAATGCTGATTCAGACAGGCAATTTTTATATAAATATTGATGCAATGAAAACTCAAAATAAAATGAACAGTAGTTGACAAATGGTGTTTGTACAAATTGGGGACAAAAAATATGGTTTAACAAAAAATAGCAAAAAAAAAAATATTAAAAAGAACATTCAATAAATACTTCAAGTCATTGTTTATCGCAGCAAAGAACAGTAGCAGGAAAATTGGATAAAAAATTATACTGATTATACATTGTCGGACAAAATAAACAAAAAAACCGTAAAAAAGTGTTATTTTTAGGAAAACTTAAATTGCTTAAATTCAATTGAAAATACCAAACAGGCACCATTTATTAATCACATAGATCCACTGATAAAAAAAAGTGAATATTGATTTTGGCAAACGGCTTCTCCAGTGGGCATGGCATTTAAGATAAAAACTGCTAATAATGACTGTTTTGGAAATTCATATTAAATATTAGAAAATATTGATCAGACTTTTAAGTAATGTATAGATGGAAAAAAGCTAATTATATTTCCTTTTGAATGGAATAGAAATCTTTTTTTTCTCTGGGTCGCAAGAATCAAAACTATCGGGTTTTAAAAATAGTAATAAAATCGTGTTACTTTACCATAAAATATCACAATTTTATTTTATCAACAGGTTTACTTTTATTTCAAATTTTTTTTATAATTTTGTAAATTTAAAAAGTCTAAGAATTAATCCATGATATAAATTTTCGTTTTATCATATCCATGTTCATTAATACTGACGATTTAGTCATTATATGTAAAATTATGAAATTGAATGCAACAATTCAATATAAGCGATAGTTTCGAGTCCCACGATTCAATTTAAACATTATTTATATTATCTTAAAGACAAATTTATAAGCTTGGTCTCGTGTATAGATCATTTTTAAATCTGATCAATATTTTCATATTCTGTAGACGAATCCCCATTTGAAGTCAATTTTGGCCGTTTTTGTTTTAAATCTCACGCCCACTAGAAAAAAGGGGCGGTATATTAAAACGAACATTACACTTTTAAACTGTGCGTTTCTATACTTAATGGTATCATATACGTGTTTTCAGATCAATTTGACAAATTTTGAACTGTTTAAATTATGCATCGATTTTTACTTTTTTAAGAGTTTTATATTTTATTTTGCCCGATAGTGTATATAGTAAATTGTTTTTCCCCAAACTTTACAATTGTCCAATCGTAATCGAGTTTGTGCAAATGAACAAATTTTTTTTATTTAATAAGTCACAACAAACTCAAGATATTAACCAGAAATATCATACAAAATATCAAATTTAGGCCTTAAAGCATAGTAAATTAATTTTCCAGTAAAAAAAAATTCAGTCAATCTTTAATGACCTCAATTTGTAATTTCAATAGTAAAAATTAATATTTTTAATTTTATGACAAAGACACAATCACAATCACAATCAACCCAAATTGACACTTTTACACCAGAAAAATAATAGTCTTGCGCTCAAAAAAATAAATTAATAAAAAAAAATTATAGATCTAGTATGGTAGTTTTCAGCAATTTTTTACTGAATTGTGTTGTCAGCAATAACTTTAGCTTTAGTCAGCAATAAAATATTTTAGAAATAATTTTTTATTATTTACTAATAAAATTATGCTAATAAACACATTTAGAGCTAGTTTTTTGGATGAGCGTTAAACTTGGTTTAATGGCTTATTAGCTAATCTGAAAATAAATTTAAACTTGCTTTGATCCCACTTGTTGTTTTTCAGTAGTAGCTTAAGACTTGACAGATAAAGTAATGCTGCCATATTTTATTTCAACAAAATTTAATATTTTATAGCCAAACATATGGTAGCATTGAAAATACTTAATAAAAATTAAAAAAATATTTTTTCAAACAAAAGTAGGTGTTTACGAATATAAATAAATTTTTTGGACGAGTTCTTATTGTCTTAGACTTTCTTGTTATGGTCTTATTTAAATTTAGATATGTTTTAGAATCGCTGAAATCTGAATACATAATATAAGGAATAATCCATTTTTCTTTTTTTTTCTTAATTTGTAAACAACTTTTTAGTATTTATGAAACAGCTGATTTATTTGGAGACGCTTTTCATCAGCTGTGTGTTTTGACATCTGTAACTTAGGTTTAACTGGCCAATCTTGCCCAGTTAAACTTAAATTAAAACAAAATAAACTGGATCTCAAAAACAGCATTCCAAGTTTAAACAAATTAAAACCAATAAACAGGGTTTAACTACATCCAAAAAACTAGCTCTTAGAGTGCAGACAACAATGAGTTAATCAGTGTTAAAAAAATAACACTAAAAATACAGCTATTCCAAGCCATCAAATTACAACCCTGGATGATTTGTTTTTTGTATGTTCGTTCATGCATACACAAAACAAAAGGACGTCAAAAATGTATGTATTTAGAAAAATGTGAATATATGTTTTTAAGTGGTTGTTTATAATTTAAGTTATAGACAAGATAAAATATTTCAATTTAATAAATTTAAAGTCTAAATGTGTATTCATAAACAAAATTATGTATTTTTAATTTTATCAGGAAAATTACTATGCGAAATTACATTTTTCAGTTAGTGATGACCCGTACAAATGAGCTTTTTCCATCTATTTATAGAAGATAGTTGCCAAAGGGTATTTGTGTGCACTACCTCTAGCGCTGATCCTTACAACATTTTTTCCATTTAATTAAAAAAAATAGTGTTTACTATTCGTTAGTAACATTAAATTATGATCTCGAGCCTGATAAAATTAAAAATATATAATTAAAACAGATAGATCAAATAATATACAAACTTTACATAAACAAAATATTTATAAACAGTGATCCTTTATAGAATTTAGTTAAAATAAAAGAAAATGCAGCATTTTAGATATTTTTACGTTTTCAATTAAATTAAAGTTTTGTAAATTATTATCAAAATCTCAACAAAAACTATTTTTAGATCTAAATTTGCAACAAATAAATCAACTAAAATATAATTATTCCACAAATTTTTGAAGTTTTTTTTCATACTATTAATATTCAGCAAAAATTTTATTGGTTTTTGAAATGACTTTTTTTGAGCGGTTATTGTGAGGCATAAGTATATTTAAATTATTGACCATCGTTAGCTGAGACGTTTTCCTCATCCTTCTGACAAAACATAGATTTCTCGACTGTTTATTTTTTATTTTTTCTGTAAAATTTATTAAAAGAAACATTTTTTTTACATTTTGTTTGTGATCAGCGTAAACCTACAAAAAATCATTACTCTTAATAAGAAAAAACATTTTTGTTTCCATTTTTCCTTGCACCATATTCTGGCATCTTTTTTGGTGGTCCGAAAGCATTAAGTATGGCTGTTAGTTGTTCCCAGAGTTTGTTAGCGCCTGCTTTTCCTTGAGAACTGTTGGGCAAAATACTCGTTGCAAAATTTGTTTATTTAGCCATAAAGGTACCGAGAATGTACTTCTGGTTAAATTTTGTTTTTTTTACCTACAATTACTAATTTAAATATATGTTAAATTTTGCTTTTTTGAGCGGTTATTGTGAGACATAAGTATATTTAAATTATTGACCATTGTTAGCTGAGACGTTTTCCTCATCATTCTGGCAAAACATAGATTTCTCGACTGTTTATTTTTTATTTTTTCTGTAAAATTTATTGAAAGAAACATTTTTTTACATTTTGTTTGTGATCAGCGTAAACCTACAAAAAATCATCACTCTTAATAAGAAAAAACATTTTTGTTTCCATTTTACCTTGCACCACATTCTGGCATCTTTTTTGGTGGTCCGAAAGCATTAAGTATGGCTGTTAGTTGTTCCCAGAGTTTGTTAGCGCCTGCTTTTCCTTGAGAACTGTTGGGAAAAATACTCTTTGCAAAATTTGTTTATTTAGCCATAAAGGTACCGAGAATGTACTTCTGGTTAATTTTTGTTTTTTTACCTAAAATTACTAATTTAAAT
Organism: Eustalomyia histrio; assembly: GCA_949748255.1. Lineage (NCBI taxonomy): Eukaryota > Metazoa > Arthropoda > Insecta > Diptera > Anthomyiidae > Eustalomyia > Eustalomyia histrio. Next base: position 100,896,665 of record OX456525.1, read on the forward strand.
ATATGTTAAATTTTGCTTTTTGCTAAAAAAAAACGTTATTTCGAATGCTTTTTTGCTTACGAGCAAAAGTTCGCACGGTTGCATTTGACAAATGCGACAATTAGTGAGCTGGACGAAAATTTTAATTTCAACATACTGTAACTCGGAGAGTTCTTGATCGATCCAGCTGAAATTTTGTATCATTACTACTACGCAGTAGTACTCAACTTGGTGCAGGTTTCATCACGATTCCAAGACATCGGTCTTAAAAGTTCGAAAACTTTAGATGTTGTCCCATTTATATAAAATTCGAAAAAACAAACCTAAAATAAAAGGTTAACGATAAAATGAGTGTAGCTCGCGTAGTGTTGATATATGTACAGATAGATTTGTTGAATGAGAAGTTGAATACAATTTTACAACTGGCAAATTAAATACAAAATACTAATGGCATAAAAAAATCAGTTCACCTAAAAATAATTCATTTAAAAATACTTTAAATTTTTCAATTTTAAATACATATGTTTTGATATAAAAACAATCATAATTCTGAAATTTTATGGATTTCAGTCAAGATTTTTTGTGGTATTTAAATCTCAGATTTTTAATTTAAAAAAGATGTGATATTATTGGAAATAATAAATAATTCCATTAAGAACCTGTGCGAAGTTTTGAAATTTTTTTGAAAAATATTTAAAAATTTTTTTTAAATTTTATTAAAAAAATTTCGGTTATCCTGATCAAATATACATTTAGTTAGGCTTTCAGTGGAAGCAACCAATTTGTGGATTGTATTCATAATAGACGTCACTAATGATTAACATTGATAACAAAATGTTTATACCACATTTGTTTGCTAAAAAATTATTTAAATTCAGAGTTAGCCATCAAAACGTATAAGTGTGTGTGGTGTAGTGGGTAGAGAGGTAGCTCAGTACTTCGAATAATCGAGTTTGAATCCCGAAAATGGCAAACATTAAAAAACTTTTTTTTAATAAAAATAAAATATTAAAATGTTTAATGTTCTAATATATATCAAAGACAATTAAAATTAGTCGTGGTGCAGTAAGCAAGGGTGTGAAATATGAATCTGAATGCCCAGGTTCGATACCGGAAATATATAAAAAATAAAATGTTTCTTACAATAAAATTTGGTGGAACGCAGTGTTATTTCTGTGGAATATAAATATTAAATTTTTCAACTAAATATTGGCTAAATAAACTAAAAAGACAATTAACATGGTTTTAGTCACGTGAAAGTATATTTTTGGTTCTTTTGACCCAAATAAAATTATGAGTGCGGAAAATATTTTTTTGGTGTCGTTATGGAAGGAGGAAGGATTAGTATAGCGGTTTCATCGTAAGCAGCGGCCAAATACAATTTTGTACAGGTTACAAAGGTTCGGAAACTGAGAGAAAATTGCGCAAATTTCCCTGATTTCAAAGCAAATTTTTTCCCTTTTAGCAAAAATTTCAGCAAATTTTACTAAAATCTGCTTAAACATAATTGGAATTGCAAAATATAATTGTATTTACATTTAACAAAATTTCAAATGAAAAATAAATAAAAACTATATTGTTTATATACTAACTTAAACGTAGTAAAAAAAAAAATTTATCATTTCGGAGGGAGCCCGGCCTCCTGAGCATGCCACTGATTCTGAGTGTTCTAATTCTACCCGTGATTAGGTTATATATTGCATGGTACCTGTATGTTTTGTATGTATTGCGGATCTGTCATTTTGTAATTAAATGTAAAGATATTTTATAGAAAATAATTTCATTAAAATATTGAAATTTCAAAATTTTTAGTTACATTGTGAATAAAACTATTAGTTTACAGAAAAAACATGAAATCGCCGCCACTAAACTTCTGTCTTTGCAAAAAAAAAAAATCTCTTAATGCAGGTTAATATCTACCTTTTGCTTTTAATAAATCTACAAGGAAACGTAATTGTATATATTTATACACCTTCATACATAAACTTTCTTAAGATAAAATACCAATTTAAAAGTTGATAACAAAAAAAAAATAAAAACAGATAACGCTTAAATACAACATGAAGACGATATGTATATCTGAAGCAGAAAAGTAGAGGAAGAAGCAATATCAAATTTAAGAAGATAATACAGACAATAAAAAAACATTTGTCCAACCATAATATGCGCCACATGGTATAATGCGTGAATATCGTAATAAAACTTCTTTATGGGTTTTCATTTTAAAATTGCTCACGAACGTGCCGCTTGTTAAGGTAAATCGAGTAGAATGATTATATCTGCAATTGCAAAAATGAAACAAACAACAATAATGTACGTATATGTACATACGTACTTGAACTCACAGCAGTACTTACAGTAAAAAAAATACAATATAATCTGAATAAATTTTTTTTCAAAATATGTATGCATGTATATTGGATAGGCTGGAGCGTAGAAACCGTACTATCGATTTATTTCGAGTTATTTTAAATATCAAAGGAAAGGCCGTTACTGTTTTTTGTCTCCCCGTAAAAATTTCCTAAAATCACATTATTTTTGTCTGCCTACGCCGGAGTAGGAACCCCAATGCAAAAATTCAAGTTCCTAGTTTCAGCGGTGTTGGCTGGTTAATTAACTTTTATAATCGCATTTATACCAAGTTCAGTAAATTAGTTCATATCCCAAGAAATAAAGATTTAAAGTTTCTTTCCGAAACCGTTTAGCAAGGTCGTTAAGAGGGTGACTTTTCACTTTTGTACCGCAATTTTTTTACCATGTTCCTGAGGAACATATATTTTATTTTTTTTTTAATTTCGGTCTTCTAGCAAGATTTCGGCAAGCCTTTGAGGGAGGCACTATACCCCCCATGATCCCTCAACGTTTTTTTTTCAATTTAATGCCGAATAATCCAAAAATACCGTATTATAAAATTAGCACATAATTAAATTAAAGGTTTTTCCCTATTTGCCCTTTTTTGCCTAAGGACGATCGGAGATGTATAAGAAAAATTTTAAACTTCTAGCACCTGCGGCTTCCGCTGGGTAATTAAGGGCAATTTTCGTTTATTTTGTCAGATTTTCACCCTGTTAATAAATTTTAGGGTTCTAAGCGAAGGATTTTCTCTCTTTGCCACGTTGTACTTGAAATTCGAAAAAGTAGCAAAAAAATTTTCAAAAACGCATCGCGATTCTTGTTCAAGAAACTTTTCTTTTGTCACGATTCTTGATTATTATGGAAAAATGCTTATTTCGAAAAATAAACGGAGGCTCGAAATATGTTTTTGAGCTATGGTTTCTTCGCAAAGTTTCTTGGTCTCGAAGATCATTTTTGAGCTATGGTTTCTTTGGAAAAGTTTTTTTGAATGACCCGTAGAACAAGAACACCGATGGGCTTTTGCCTTAAAAAATTTTACCCACCCTAGTGCATATTTAATTTTTTAGATTTCTAGCCAAAGCGATTTGGCCAGGTAATACATTTTTTTTTTGATTTCGTTAAGAACGAAACTTTTCCCCTTCTTGCACATCCCAGTAAAACTTAAAAAAAAAACAGGAGAAACTTAGATGTCAAAAAAATTCCAATGACTGATATAATTTTAAAAAAATCCATAACTAACATCAAAAAATGGGCTCTCTCCATTCCGTTTTGTTCCCCATATTAACTGTTTCAACTCCACTCGGTTCCCGTTCGATTCCATTTCGCTCCTCTTATATAGTGTGCCAATTCTACTAGCTCCGTTTCTCTAGCGTTTCGATGCCACTCGTTTCCCGTTGCACTCCATTTCGTTCACCTTGTGAAGTGGTTCAGTTACACTTGTTAACCGGTACATAAAATTTCGTTTCCCTTGTTTAGTGTTTCGGTTCCACCCGTTCCCATTCCATTTTATTTCGTTAGCATGTCTAGTGTTTCAATTTCACTCGTTCGCCATTTTATTCCATTTCGTTCCTCTAGTGAGTTAGACTATCGGAAGGAGTGGAACTGAACTCCTTCCGATAGTCTAAGGTCTCATTCTATTGCGCTTCCCTTATTATGTCTTTAACCTTCATTTCTACCACGTTACTGACGAAAATTCCAAAACCATATTTTCAATTTCTAGTCAAAGAAGTTTGTGCAGGCCGTCAACGCTGAGACTAACACTTTTTTCCACAATTTGTTCCTTTCCCGTAGAAATTAACAAAAATCTGGTATTTTCAGTCATTCAGCCATACAGTAACGTTATTTTTATACATATAGGTTTACGACATGTAGTGTACTCTATATGAAAATAGTACATTTTTCTAAATATTTGTATACCTTTATTTTGTATTCGTTTTTCCTGTATTTCAGCATTTCCCTTTTCTTTTACGTGAATTATTTAATTATTGGACAATTCCAAATAAGCGGAGTACATGTAACCTCAAATTTTTATAAGGCTTAACGGTATCCTTAAAAATTCATCAATATCAACAATAAATTTAGATTCAGTAAGCTAGAAACAAATTATGAATTTAGGCACATTTTGAATTTTGTAGTTTTTTTTTTCTTCACCCTAATTTTTTAAGTGGCGGAATTTCGAAATCTCGGCAAACCCCAAAGATTAGCTCCGATCGAAAGTTCACTTGCAACGCTCCAGCCTAATGTTGATATAAAATTTAACTGTATATTATTGTTGTATTATTACATTAATACACCAGGGTTGCCAGATTAAATAACAACATAAATTCTAAAAATATTGAGGCAATAAAGATATGTATTTACACGAACTATTTTGAAATATGAGTAGGGACACCTTTTCTTAACTCCCATCGAACATTTGATAATTTCATCTCAGGTAGTAAAGAAATGTTCTGGCAACTCATAAAAGTTTAATATATACACCTATTCGCTTCTTTTTTTGACGGCAAATTTAAATATGTGATGTATTGCATCCCAGCAAAATTGTAATAATAACTTTTTATTACCCCATACATACTTAGATCCTTACATTTAACATTACTTCTAAACTGAAAGTAATAATTATCCTAATAATTATCATCCCATACATTACTATTTTATAACCAAATTATATGCCATTACTCGCTGAGCATTGCAAGTATACAACAAATTTACTCAAAAATCTACACACCAGAATAGAGTGGAGTATTTTAAAAAAAATATTTTGGAAATTAACCAGCCATTTCTTACAGGCTTAAGGGATTGCAAGGACACTTGACACACCCATAGAAAATGTAATTTGAAACTAAGGTTTATTTCTTTAAACCTATAGGGAGCTGAGTTATTAGGCGTCAAAGTAAGGCACATTGGGTATGCAAAAATATTGGTAGCTTCGCAATCTTTATTTATTAACCGGAATTCCAAAACGTAAAATTTTTTAATCTGCTAGTAAAGACCTCTAAGAAACAGATTATCTCTTACGATAATGTGCTTAAGTCAATTGCATTTCAAAATACAAATTTTACATTTGCAGTAACCTGGCCCGGTTTTTTGCCAATAGCAAAGCGAAATCAATGAAATGGGCCCCAATAATTATGTGCCGAGTTTTAATCGGCTCGAATGAAAATTTCGGATATCCGTAACAATTTTATTTTTATTCAAATTTCTTTAAAACCCCTGCGGGAAAAAGACCTATCCCAGGACGTCACGTGACCGGTTTATTGTGGTAGGCACCAGTCACGGGACTTGGACTTGTCCTAGGAGAGGGTCAATTGCCCTCTGTGACATATCACAGGACTGGTCTAAAAGAACATGTCGGGACTTTTAAACCGATCCCGTGGTAGGTTCTTTAGGAACCGGTCCTCTTTTTACCTATCTCGTGTTATGTATTCTCGGAACCGGTCCTGTTTTCACCTATCACGGAAAAGGTTAGAATTCCCAACTGATCCCTTTTTTCCCGCAGGGACGTGATCAAAATTTTATAATAAATATGGAACAATTTTCAGGGACTTTTAAGCTTTATATTACAATCCCAGCAAAATCAGACATTACCAAATAATTAAGGAAGTAAGTAGCACACAAAGTGTTTCACTAGTTACCATGCTATTTACTCGCTAAATTACGTTCGTTCTTGCTTACAAAAAAAATGAAGAATAATGAGTTACCAGCCTGGTTACTCATAGTGAAGAAATAAGTGGTTAATTATAACAGTGAAATAAGTAGTAACTCTTAGTAAAATAATAGTGGACCTTACTCAAGTAAAATTGTCTTACTTAAAGAAATCGATAATAATAATTTGCATTTTAATTTATAAAAAAAATATTTAAAATATCTACTTTTGCCATTCAAAAATTTATGTTTATATAGACAATATGTTTATGCAGACAATTTTTTATTTTGTTGTATAGTTTTTCAAAACAAATTAATCAATATATCATTACCCCGAGAGGTCGTGTTTTGGTTGATACAATTTCTAAAATAGGTATGGATGTAATTTCAAGTGGAGAACCGACATACTGGCCATCAGATCGTAATAAAATACCGGATTTAATAGATTTTGGAATATCAAGAAATATCGCAAGGAACTTAGTTTGTGTAGAATCATCCCTGGAACTCTCCTCCGATCACACACCCACTATTGTTACTCTTTTTAATACCCGTAAAATAGTATCCCCATCTGGTGACTTAGAGCTAACAGGTAAAGGAACAAATTGGCTCAAATTTAAAAAATTTATCAGTACTCATTGCTCGGAAAACATATCCCTAAGAACACCAGATGAAATCAACCTTTCGCTTAAGAATCTAATCTCAAACTAGCTGCTCGACTTGCTAGTAAACCCCGCCGACAATTCAGACAAGAACCAGTTCTTTCTGTTGATGTCGAACGAGAAAAGAAGAGCTCGTAGAGAGTGGCAACTGCACAGATCTCCACAACTCAAAGCTCGATTGAATGAAAGCACAAGAAATTTACGTAAATTACTTGAATCACGGAGAACAAACTCACTAAATAGAATCTTAGAAAATCTCGAGCCTACAGCCAAATTAGACTACTCGTTATGGCGTGCAACCAAGGATTTAAAAAGGCCTGTCTTATGTAAGCCTCCTTTGCGAAAACCAAACGGAGGTTGGGCGAGAAATGATACTGAAAAAGGAGATCTGTTTGTTAAACACTTAAGAAATGTATTCACGCCAAATGATTCAAGTGTTATAGTTAAGTTTCCACCAATTTTACCCCAGCGCAGAGCAGTACCCGTTCGGTTTGAGATGCGAGAGGCCGAAAAGGCAATTTTTGATTTAAACCCCAAAAAAGCATCTGGCATTGATAATATCAGTAATAAAATGCTCTTGATAAGCTGTATAAAAATAATTTTGTTTATTTTTAATGCTATATTACGCCTTGAATATTATCACCCAGAATGGAAAGCTTCACTCGTTAAAATGATACCCAAACCAGGTAAAAATCACACGAAAGTTAAATCGTATCAGTCTGTTATCAAATCTATCCAAACTTTTCGAAAAGCTACTAGTGAATCGATTAAATGTAGCTGTTGCTGAAAACAATTTAATACCCGCAAACCAGTTTGGTTTCAGAAAGAAACATGGCACAATTGAGCAAGTTCACAGACTGGTAAGTGAAATTAGAAAGGCTTATGAAGAGAAGGAATACTGTTCTGCAGTTTTCATTGATGTCTCACAAGCTTTTAAAATCAAGAATATATTGCCATATAATACACACAATTTACTCGAAAGCTATATAACAAATCGAAAATTTATAGTAAAGGAAAGCGATTTTATAAGCACTCCACAAAATATACATACCGGTGTTCCACAGGGTAGTATATTGAGACCACTTTTGTATATCCTATATATCTCTGACATGCCAACGAATAGTAACACACATACTTCCACATTTGCCGATGATACAGCGATCCTAAGTTGCCACGGTAACCCACTTGAGGCTTCTCGAATTTTACAGAATCACGTTCGTCAATTAGAATTGTTGCTAAATCAGTGGAAAATAAAGGTGAATGAGCAGAAATGTATTCATATTACATTTACGTTAAGAAGAGAAACTTGCCCTTTAATCCGAATAAATAATCAAAACATACCCCAACATACAAGTGTCAAATATTTAGGCATTCATCTTGATCGTCGACTAACGTGGAAGAATCATATAGATGCAAAATTAACTCAGATGAAATTCAAAATCATTAAAATCAATTGGTTAATCGGAAGAAACTCTAGACTCAGCCTCGATTGTAAACTATTGCTGTATAACTGGATAATAAAACTCATATGGTGTTATGGAGTTCAACTCTAGGCAACGGCCTCCCATTCTAATGTTCAGAGAATTCAAAGAAAGCAGAACACCATTTTACGATTGATAATAGGCGCTCCCTGGTATGTAAGAAATTCAAATCTACCCCAAGCTATTTAGGTAAACTGGAGACTTATCCAAATGAACTAGCTCGTAATCTACTTGGAAATCGCGGCCACCAGCGTCTGAGAAGGAGGGCCACAGCCGACTTGGCACACTAGTACAAGGGGACCTATGCTTTGAGAAAAATTGAGATAATACATGAATAAATGATATTTCGCCTGACACTGGCTAGACTAAGTAACTTAGTTTTAGTAAAGATTCAATAAATAAATGAATTCGAAAAAAAAAAATAAATAAATGTTAAAAAAAACGAAATACGATTTCGGTACTTATTTCAGTAACTATCAGTAATTCATTATGTTGCATGTACATATAAGTACTCCTACCAGCCATTATCAGTAGGTCATTATTTTGTATTTTGAAGTAATTCAAAAGGTAATGACCTATCATAACATATTAATCCACACAGCAATGACCCGTCATTACTATTTTTTTGCTGGGATGAAATTACTTTTAATGCAAATCCAATTTATGTTTGTTCTTCCCCTGGCAAAATAACTAATGTGTCTTAAAAACAGCTTAAGTTTAGCTTTACGCAAAATTTTTGTAAATGCACTGGTATACAAATGTTTTGTTAATATTTTAAATCGGTGCTTGGGTACTGGATGCTTGTCTTACAAATTTGTTTTTTTTTTTTTAATTTAATTAAATTTATTGCCATAACGCCAATAAATTTAGAGAGTTGAATTTTTAACGGTAAATAGCGCTGATTTACTTTTAATATTTACAAAAAATTCCACATAATAGCGAATTTACATTATAACTTTTTTAAGTAGAGTTAAATTTAAAATCTATTTCGAAATCAACATCGCTTACATTAAATTTTTCAGGATTTTGGTTTGCCAATACAAAAACCAGCTGCAGAAAAATGAATAGACAAAACAATATTTTGAAAACTTTAAACTTTAAAGAGGTCTTGCAGTAATTCCATTGTAATCCTGGCTGTATGCGATGTGGCACCGTCTGGTTGATACCACATGTTAATCAAGCCCAAAGCATGCAGTTGTGGCGTTAAAAAGATTTCAATCATATCACGATATCGCTCCCCATTCACAGTTACCGTTACGCCGTTTTCATTTTCAAACAAGTAAGGTCCAATGATTCCTCCTGACCAAATTGCACACCAGACTGTCACTTTTAATGGATGCAAAGGTGACTGATGAATAATTTGAGGGGTTTCCATTGCCCAGAAACGACGATTCTGTTTATTTACATATCCATTCAAATGCAAATGTGCCTCGTCACTCATTATGATTTTTTTTATGAAAATCGATTATTGATTTTGATAAACTGTTTTAACGATTAAAACAGGTTGATTTATTGAATATTCTTCCATAATAAATTTGCAAAGTGTCTACTTCACGACTGCCAAATATGAACTGACAATACTAATGTTTACTAAAATTGACGGCACCCTTTATTTGAGGCGGATACTCTGCATTTGAGGAATCTAGATCTTTATAGAAGTTTTTAAAGATATATTTAATCTAGGGGCAATAAAGTCTTGGTAACTTTTAAATCTCCGATTCAAGATAGTATTCGAGCTCGTCTGCTATAGCGAACCCGGATAAGAGCGAAGTTTGTATGTTCAATAATAAAAGGAGGTAAGTTACGATTAAGGATAGTGTCAAGTATCAGGAAGTTGTTCTATATAAAAAACTCAGCTGGGATGACCATATCGAGAGTAGGGTTACTAAAGTTTACCGTGTGGACAAAGTGTAAAAGAGCAGTGGCTCTTCCTGCGGGTTACAGAGTCATGGTGTTCGAACCCGGCATTCCTCACGGAATGGTGGAGCGATGAAGGTATTTTGGATGATACATCGTATTCATTTCTACACTTATGGCTCCAAACTGGACGGAAGAACTGGTTAATTTTCCTTTGAGGAGACCTGTGAATGGAAATGTGCTTCCGTCTTTCAGACCACAACAGCGTTTTTCGACTGATTATGGACTGATTATTCTAGGGATGCAGTCATCAGGCTGTGTATGTAGACAGGACAAGGGTTATCTTAATGCTGGGTGACCGGAACTGGCACACATGATGGGAATCCTAACCTTTCTAAATTGAGATGGAGTGACTCTGTAGGCCTGCGGGGAAGCCCTGGAGCACTTACTTTGTTTTTTCCCAGCTTACACAAGGAGTTGCGCATGTCCGGGGACGTTATACCGTCTTTGGAGTGCTTGCGGGGGGTTAAATTTGGAAAACTAATGGGATACCTGTGGGATACTGAATCGTTTAGGTAGACTGGAATGTGTATTCGCGGAGTTTTAAAGAGCGTATGCCACCCATTTTAATCGTAAACAATTTTCAATAATAAATGGTATTATTTGCGTGATAAGTGCAAAATAAATTAAAATATTGATATAATCAAATTCGTAATTGAAACTCGTTTTTATTTTTTTTTTTGTGTGTATTTGACATCAATAAAGATCATAATTACGTCTTATTGTAGTGATTAGTGTCAGCTTCTATTTTTTAAATTTTAATTTCCTAATTTAATAGTTAATTTCCTAATTTTATATTTAATAGCGAACTGCATGGTAATGAAAATATTTGCTGGGATATTACAATTTAAATACAAAATGTAGGGGAGATACGTAAATCTTGGTACTTTTGAAAAATTGTTAATATCTCTAAGATTAAGATAGATAAAACACATCGCTAAATGCAAAAATAATGAAACCTGTTAAAATTAAGGGGACTTTCGCTATAACAAAATGGTCCCATAGTACAATTCGTTGCGCTATTTGTAAAAGAATTGATATCTGCTTGTAATTTGACATTTGTTGAAAAAAAAATCATTTTAAAAAAGGAGAAATTTTTAATTCAAGTTCAAAAAGCACATATAAATCATGATTTTAAAATAGTTGGTTGTACTGAAGAGGAAATATTCATAATACATGCACCCAAATTTAGAGTCTCTTATAAATATATTTATCTGATACCTTGTACAGAGTGGCGCAGAGTGAGCTACGTGTATGCTTCGAATTCTTTATAACTTTTTTATTATTTTTTCTTTGTTTTTTCAGGATATTGAAAATAAAAAATATAGAACAAAGCACAATTAAACTACGTACAAAAATAATTAAATTTTATATTTCAAATTTAGAACAAAAAATTAAAAGTAATAGGTTACCTTTTTACAGATAAGGGGTGAAAACCACAGTATTAATAAATAATTTTTCAAATATTACTTTTTATGCTACGTATGATTTGAAAAAATTTGTCAACTTTTAAAGTCATTATTTTATGTAAAATTGTAATGCATTATGTGACCAACTACCGGTAACTCATTACTTTATGTTTTAAAATAATGCTGAACGTAAGGAGTATACATTACAAGCTAATACATAAGTTTATCGTACCCATTACTAAAGTTTTCCTGGGACACGACTTTCCCAAATACTTGTATTGTAAGTTTTAAACATTTATTTTTATGATTCGTTTCTTTGCAAACAAAAATAATAAAAAATTTTTTTCTTTAATGTTCCTAATTTATATGCAAAGTATACTTTGGCAACTTAAACATAAAAAAATGGCAAATGGAAGCAACAACAACAACAACTCTTTTAATGTTAACAGCTACAACCAGCAATAACAAAACATGAACAACATAAAAACAACAACAGTAGCAACTTTTTAACATGATTTTCCTAAGCATATGCTATAAAAAAGGTTTGTATGTATTAGGGTGGAGCGAAAAATGCAAACTTTACAATTTTTCCTAGACATGGATGTCAAGCAAAGTATTGTGAAGTTGTATATCCGTCGGAAGTCAGCTGCGCTTTTAATTTAATCAAATTAAAAGGGGAGTTTTGCCATTTATTATTGACAATACTATTAAATTGCAAATATATACCATTCAAAAAACAAAATATGTATGAACATACATGATAGAGTATTCAAAAAACTGGCCTTTTGAAAAAACCGGTTTCGGTTTTTTTCGAAAAATCGAATTTTAAAAAAACCGGTTTCGGTTTCTGCAGAAAAAACCGGTCAACCGGTTTTTTCGGTTTTTTTTTTGATTTTAATAAAAAGCTTATAAAATTTGTTAATTGTTTTTATTACAAACAAAAAAAAAAGAAATTTAATATATAAAGTAATAAAAATAAAAAAAAATACATTCTTTAAAAAAAAAATATTTTATGATATTTTTTTATTGTATTTCATTTCAACATTTTATTTATTGGTTTTAATATTTTTTAATATAATATCTTTAAAATTAATATTATAAAACTTTATTCATATCAAATGAATAGAGATCATTAAGTTTGTGAATTGGGTAAATTTAGGTACGTAATTTAAACGTTTGGCACGTTTCTTTAATATTACATTTTAAATATGTAAAAAGAAAATCTATTTTTCACTTCTAAAATAATATTTTAGAAATAATATGCAATTTAAATGTTTCGTTTTAAGACGATTTTTTGTTTGCTTTTGATAAAGCTAGAAGTGAAAAATACTCTTTCACTAATAGTAGATGTTGGACAAATAGTCAAAAGACAATTATATAAATTCTCCAACTTTTCAGTTCTTTTGTCGCATTTATCAAGATATATGAAATCATCTTATGTGACCTTCTCCGAGAAAAGGGACCTAGTGTGTCAAAAAACGGGTTTGGACCTAAGAGTGGATTCTGGTACCTAAAAGGTTGTAGAATAAGATGAAATGAGTTAGATTTCTGATTAAAATTTATTTACCCTATAAAAACGTACAAAACTAACTTGGGAAAATCGATAAAAATGAGAAAAACCTTAAAATTTTACTTCTTTTGATTTTTTGGTTTTAAAAAGTTTTAAATTGTCACTCTAAAAGCGAAAAAAAAATACGTCACCACATAGGCATGACGTCACCAAAGTCGGCACCCAATCATAACTAACCATATCAAATCGCATCTGCCAACTGAAGGTGTGTTCACAGTGATAATGCGTTATGAAACTTTAAATGCGTTTTTCTCAAAAATTTATTTTCACACACTAAGTTCCTTTTCTCGGAGAAGGTCACATATAATGATGAATGATTTTGTACAGTCTCTTTTTTAGGATTTTGAATACTGTTTATTGTGTTATTTAGATCAGAAAGTTATTTAGATCAAAGTTAAGTCTATCGGAATCTATCAGACTTACATCTAAATCTTCATAACCAAACAAACGATTATAAAAGTGTTCGGAAATAATAAAAGGGACCAAGTAACCCAGTTGGTGATCTAATTAAAAAACCGGTTAACCGAACAAACCGGTTTTCGGTTTCTATTTTTGAATACTCTAATACATGATCACATGTTGGATTGTGCACAATCATACATGCGTAAACATGGTCATATACGTACATACATAGTCCAATATATGACCATACATGATTTCATATATTACCATATACATTCGGATTCGAAATTTCTGGGTATATGGCTGTATATGGTCAAATATAATCTTAAATAATTATATATTATTAAAAATGATCATAAACGGCCATATATCCTCAAATTTTGGATCATAAATGGTCATATCTTGCACTATGCGTTGACGTTTATGACCATATATATTCATATATATTTCGGATTTCACATGGGATTTATTATTCTTTTTAGATCATTTATATTCAGCGATTTTTACAAACATCTGGACAAACAAATTTTTAGTTTTTTTTTATTATTTTTAAATAAAATTTTCTCTTAATAATACTACTACTGAAATCAAAAAATATGTTTTTATTAAAGTGTTCGATTTACAGCCTGAAAAAAAAAACAAAAAGAGTGTTCAGTATGAACGTTGTAAAATAAGATTCGGAAGTGAAGATACTCTTCACAACCGACTAATGTCCAAAACCGAGGACATACTTTTTAGCTCAAAAGTCGGATTCAACAATTTACTTATCTCGACCCACCCTAGTAAATATAGTAGTTTGGTATGTAAGGAGTTGTTCAAGTAGTTGTATGTTAGTGGTAATAAGAACTTGGTTTATTCTTGTTCTTCTTCGTTTTCATTTTTTATATTGTTGTTGCTGTTTTGACTAAAACGTGAGTGATAACATTTTTATTTTCATATACAACATATTTTTTATTTTTTTACTACCTAAATAATACTCCCCCTGTTGTTCATCTTGTGTATGTAGTGGTTAATGATTTATAACCCATTTTATGTAAATGTTTGTTGCTGTATCATCACTATCGTAATCTAACATTGATCTCACTATGGCTAAGAAGTCAAAACAAAAACTGGTAAAAAAAAGTTAAGCTATGGGCAATGCGAATTTTTGAGGCATGGTCAGTTTAAACTGTGTTAAAATTACACTACAATATTATCAAACAATTTCCACTAATATCTCAAAAATTATATGATTCCTATTTGTATTATTTTCCTTTACGCTATATTTAGGTTGAGCAAAATCTATATAATTCTTGGTTCCTATTAGATAAATGCACTAATACGGCATAAAAAGAGAAAACCTGCTAAAACCCTTTGGCTATAAAATTGAAATATGTGTTCCCTGGAACATAGGATAACTCATTGATAAGATAGAATTTAGAATTTCCTCCAGGGTAAAAAGCCTCCCTCTAAACGGCCTGCCCAAGCCGCTAGGGCTAGGAAGTAAAAATTCGTCATGAAGGTTTCTCTTTCTGCGTAGACATCTGCTCCGACGGGATTTTTGGAATATCCCACTCCCTTTGAAACCTGAAATTTAAAATACATGTTTGTTAGAGTTAGCCCGTACTCTAACTGGAAATACGAAATTTTTGGGCATCTATATGGGGAGGTGCAAATAGAGGGAATCTCCAACTTGACAGCCTGCACAAAACACCCAGCAAAACTTTGGTAATGGGTGCGATATTCTCATGCGTTACCTTGTAATGATAGCTCGTTACCTTTTTCACTATTTGCTAGCATAAAGTAATAAGTTAATTATTGATTACGTAATATGTGATTTATAAATGTAAAGTAATAATTTAAATATTTTTGAAAATCAATTTTTAGATACATTACTTTGTGTTTTTTTGTAAGCAAAAGTGTTATGTATGTTTGTTTTGATAACACTAGCGAAAAAACGAAGCGCAACAATTCATTTAAGTTTAAAGGAATTAAATACTATATGCGTCGATAGTTCAGTGGGTAGAGTTCTTGGCTGGCAACCAGATTTCCCTGTTTCGATTCCCATCTTGAATACATTATTTTTAATTACAAATATTATAAATAAAATATTTGTAATAATTTTTTTTAATAAAAAATCCTCTTTTTTAAAAATCTATTTTTAGACACATTACTTTTTCCATTCTCGTAAGTATATAAGTAACCCCTTACATTATCACCTCTAAAGTAATGGGTATATACATTACTTTGAGGCTCATCGCCTGTAAAATTCATCAATGAAGTAAGGTGTAAAGTAATCCATTGGCCCCTATGGCTATACATTACTTTACCCATTATTTGGTAATGTGTGGTTTTGCTGGGCCCTTTTGGCTAGAAATCTAAAATTTAAAATATACGTACTCTGAAGTATAAAATATGTGTTCTCTTGAGTATGTGCTAATTCTCTAATAAGGTACTTTTTGAACTATTTTCATCTGGGGACTCCGGACAATCCAGGGCTTCCGCCCGGGCAAAATTTTTTCTAATCTAACAACATAGCTACTTTAAAATAAAATAATATATTATAAAATAATAAAATGTTTGTTTTTCGATTTTTATATAAATATTACATACAAATTTAAGTAGATAAGTATGTATAAAATGCTGCCAAGTCTTACAAATTATTGTCTTTTCTCTTTTAAATGTAAACAAAAATATTTGTCATAAAAATATTTGAAAGTTTTTGTATTTTTAATATGATAAAATATTAAGAACAACAAAAGCTAACATATAAATTATGTGTTTGTAAGTAAAGGTAGAGCAGGGCAAACAATATAATTGCTCTATTTCGCGTTCCCGTTAAGTACATATATGAAAACAGCTTTCGTACAAAGGCGGCCCAAAATGTTCGAATTGCATTTATTTACAAAAAATAAAGAAATGTAGGGATAGTCGTTTTCTTTATAAGTAGTTATAGATTTACATATAAAATTCGAAAAAATTATACAATAATAAAAAATAAAAGAAAATTATATAAAATAAAATTATATATGAGCAATTCCATATGAAAACGATCAAAATTGGCAAATTTTTGGACGACCCCTCTCCGATTTTAAAATAAATAGTCTCAATCGATTGCCCAGCAAAAAATAATGTACCAACATATTTTTTTTTTTGTTTATAGTGACTGGTTTAGTGGTGGTGTACACCACTGTCATGTGACAAAATTGAAGAATTCTTCATAAGGGACCTCATTGAAAGTTGTTTTAAAAAAAAACTAATAAAGCGATCGAGTGATAGCTCGTTGGAAAGGTATTGAATCAGGCTTTAATTGAAAAATAAAATTTTCCTAATTTTTCTCAGAAATTTACCTTTTTTCCCATGAAACTTAAATTTTCCCATGAAAATTAAATTTTCCGATTTTCCACAGAAGCTCCTAAATTTTCCGGCTAATTTTATTTTTTTTGGATTCCTCATAATTTTTGCTTTAAGAATCAGCAATAAAAAAATGGGCCCCAGCTCCTTGTTTGGACAGGAGAAAAGTATTTAAGAGACCACCTTGTTCTCATTGTTTTTATATTTTTTATAATTGAATTATTTTTAATTATTTAACATTATTTTATTATTATAAATACATTTTAAAAATTATTTTACAGTTAAAAATACATTTATGAAGAAAAAATCTTTCTTATTTTGCTGCTTATACTTAATTACAATATTTATTAAAAATTTCAATTGTCTTGGCATCATTATAAAATTAAAGTAACTTTAAATTTAGCACGTCGGCAGACGAAGAGTACCGCTTTACATTAATTGACATATCAGAAATATTTGGTATGAAGCAATGAAACTTTTGCGTTCCAGTTATAGTTTTGACATTATTATATCTGTTTTGAAGTCGTCGCTCCATGGCATCGTGTTCTTTTTGAGTGCATAAAACTGTGTTAATGGCAATTTCCTTGCTTTGAATCCACGAAAACAAATGTTGTACATGGAAAGAACATTAATTTGATGTTTTGATGAAACATGCAAACGCAGACTGAATGCGTTCCGTGCCTGTCTAATGCCAGCACGCATTCTTTTGGTCGTAGGATGGCAAACTTAGAAAATCCCACTTTTTCTGCTGGGTATTTCTCTTTGAACTGATGGTATGCTTCGGATAGATTACATAATAATAATCTGCGCTGCTTGTGTACTTTTTCTCCATCTTCACGTGTGATAACATAGTCACGTGTACCTGGGCAGGCGCGGCTGTTGTCATCATTGCAGTAAAAATCTTGAATCAATTTCACCGTTGCTTCGCTGAGGGTCCTTGAGCCAAATTTCTTGGTGGGAGTCGCCAATATGCCCTTCTGTCGAACTAATTCTTTGCTTCTTCTCGCGATGTAAAAAGATGTTTGAAACTGTTCAGAAATCTTGCGTATAGACCATGATTGAGGCAGCACAGATAAAATGAGATATTTCTCCGGAAAAGTGGTCGCTTAATTGAATTTTCTTTTCAACTGCTCAATCATTTGTTTGCCGTCATCAACGTCATCTGCTTGACTGCATTCGTTATCAGAGCCTTCATCAAATATTGTCGCGATTGCACTCATAACCTTGCCTTTTTTATCTTTCCTGTATTTTTCACTTCGCAACTTTTTTTTTCTAATAGGCGTTTCACCTAAAGTGGTAATAGCCTCATTCAAAGGACTCAAAGACATATTGACCATCGGAATGTCTGCCTCACTATCAGATGAAACATTTTGTTCAATTGTCATTTCACTCTCGGATTGTGGTTGCATTTGTTTCAATGCATTTGCTTGATGAGACAAATCGATTTTACACTTGGGGCAAATGAATTGTGCTTCTTCACCGTATTGTATATTTAATTCATTCATGTATCGCTTCGAAACACCAGTTAATTTTAATACTTTTATCTTTTTCGAACGATGTCCACTCTTGTTAAACGGATTGCAGCAAAATTTATTCATTTTACTTTAAATTGTCTTTACAGCTTCACTCTTTACTTTACAAAAAAAAAAAAAAACACTTTCACGTTTAGTATTCAACTGAAATTTGACTCAGAGTGTGTGAAGTATTTATATTTATTTTTTGGTAAAAAATAGGTAAAAAAAATAAGCGATATTTGCTTTTCTTTAATAGGAAAATTTGCGTGAACTACTGGTCATAAAATGTTTTTTAAAGAGGGACTTAATTGGTTACTGCCAATAAGCCGACTACAGGTCATAAAATGTTTTGTAAATTTTTTAAATTACCAGGTAATAAATATTTCGCCATATTTATGGAAAATCCGTGTTTTATGACTTGTTTCTGCACGTGTCATTTTAGGCGAAATATTTATTACCTGGTAATTTAAAAAATTTACAAAACATTTTATGACCTGTAGTCGGGTTTGGTGTGTCATTACATGCCACTGCTGCTATTATCCATGGATTTATGGCCGATCTTGTGAAGGCAGGCAGACCATATTCACTACACACTCAACTTGGGGCTCTTAAAAAAATTGATTTTTTCTTCATAAATGTATTTTTAACTGTAAAATAATTTTTAAAATGTATTTTTAATAATAAAATAAAATAATGTTAAATAATTAAAAATAATTCAATTATAAAAAATATAAAAACAATGAGAACAAGGTGGTCTCTTAAATGCTCTTCTCCTGTCCAAACAAGGAGTCGGGGCCCATTTTTTTATTGCTGATTCTTAAAGCAAAAATTATGAGGAATCCAAAAAAAATAAAATTAGCCGGAAAATTTAGGAGCTTCTGTGGAAAATCGGAAAATTTAATTTTCATGGGAAAATTTAATTTTCATGGGAAAAAAGGTAAATTTCTGAGAAAAATTAGGAAAATTTTATTTTTCAATTAAAGCCTGATTCAATACCTTTCCAACGAGCTATCACTCGTTGCGATCGCTTTAGTAGTTTTTTTAAACAACTTTCAATGAGGTCCCTTATGAAGAATTCTTCAATTTTGTCACATGACAGTGGTGTACACCACCACTAAAGCAGTCACTATAAAAAAAAAAAATATGTAGGTACATTATTTTTTGCTGGGCAATCGATTGAGACTATTTATTTTAAAATCGGAGAGGGGTCGTCCAAAAGGTGATCGCTTTCATAATGAATTGCTCATATAATAAATAAAAATAAAATAATTAAAAATAAATAAATATTAAATAAAATTAAAATTTATTAAAAATTATGCCAAAGTTTTGTAAAATTATGTTTATAAAAAAATTAACAGAAATAAAAGATTTCACAAATATTGTTTTAGCTCAAATATTAAATTGGTCATTTTATATCCACTGGCCCATTGCACATTACTCATATAAGTGCTAAAAATATGTATATGATTTTTTTAAATTTTTTTCCAAATACCATAACAATAAGCAGCAACATGTTTACAATATTGTTTATGTAATATTAAGGGTATTCACTATTTTTTTTGTTGCACATAATGCAAAAAAGCACAGTTTGCATAATAACAACTACTCTAGGCTTTCAAAATGCAAATAACAGGCTGAGATTTTTGTATCGTGTGTAAATCACGACCGTGCATACCCCAATTGTTAAAACTTTGTACATATTATGAAAGAACAAAATAATGTGTGTTTTCAAATATTCACGGTATGATGCAAATGATAATTTTATGATTTTCGTAGGATGGCAAACTTAGAAAATCCCACTTTTTCTGCTGGGTATTTCTCTTTGAACTGATGGTATGCTTCGGATAGATTACATAATAATAATCTGCGCTGCTTGTGTACTTTTTCTCCATCTTCACGTGTGATAACATAGTCACGTGTACCTGGGCAGGCGCGGCTGTTGTCATCATTGCAGTAAAAATCTTGAATCAATTTCACCGTTGCTTCGCTGAGGGTCCTTGAGCCAAATTTCTTGGTGGGAGTCGCCAATATGCCCTTCTGTCGAACTAATTCTTTGCTTCTTCTCGCGATGTAAAAAGATGTTTGAAACTGTTCAGAAATCTTGCGTATAGACCATGATTGAGGCAGCACAGATAAAATGAGATATTTCTCCGGAAAAGTGGTCGCTTAATTGAATTTTCTTTTCAACTGCTCAATCATTTGTTTGCCGTCATCAACGTCATCTGCTTGACTGCATTCGTTATCAGAGCCTTCATCAAATATTGTCGCGATTGCACTCATAACCTTGCCTTTTTTATCTTTCCTGTATTTTTCACTTCGCAACTTTTTTTTTCTAATAGGCGTTTCACCTAAAGTGGTAATAGCCTCATTCAAAGGACTCAAAGACATATTGACCATCGGAATGTCTGCCTCACTATCAGATGAAACATTTTGTTCAATTGTCATTTCACTCTCGGATTGTGGTTGCATTTGTTTCAATGCATTTGCTTGATGAGACAAATCGATTTTACACTTGGGGCAAATGAATTGTGCTTCTTCACCGTATTGTATATTTAATTCATTCATGTATCGCTTCGAAACACCAGTTAATTTTAATACTTTTATCTTTTTCGAACGATGTCCACTCTTGTTAAACGGATTGCAGCAAAATTTATTCATTTTACTTTAAATTGTCTTTACAGCTTCACTCTTTACTTTACAAAAAAAAAAAAAAACACTTTCACGTTTAGTATTCAACTGAAATTTGACTCAGAGTGTGTGAAGTATTTATATTTATTTTTTGGTAAAAAATAGGTAAAAAAAATAAGCGATATTTGCTTTTCTTTAATAGGAAAATTTGCGTGAACTACTGGTCATAAAATGTTTTTTAAAGAGGGACTTAATTGGTTACTGCCAATAAGCCGACTACAGGTCATAAAATGTTTTGTAAATTTTTTAAATTACCAGGTAATAAATATTTCGCCATATTTATGGAAAATCCGTGTTTTATGACTTGTTTCTGCACGTGTCATTTTAGGCGAAATATTTATTACCTGGTAATTTAAAAAATTTACAAAACATTTTATGACCTGTAGTCGGGTTTGGTGTGTCATTACATGCCACTGCTGCTATTATCCATGGATTTATGGCCGATCTTGTGAAGGCAGGCAGACCATATTCACTACACACTCAACTTGGGGCTCTTAAAAAAATTGATTTTTTCTTCATAAATGTATTTTTAACTGTAAAATAATTTTTAAAATGTATTTTTAATAATAAAATAAAATAATGTTAAATAATTAAAAATAATTCAATTATAAAAAATATAAAAACAATGAGAACAAGGTGGTCTCTTAAATGCTCTTCTCCTGTCCAAACAAGGAGTCGGGGCCCATTTTTTTATTGCTGATTCTTAAAGCAAAAATTATGAGGAATCCAAAAAAAATAAAATTAGCCGGAAAATTTAGGAGCTTCTGTGGAAAATCGGAAAATTTAATTTTCATGGGAAAATTTAATTTTCATGGGAAAAAAGGTAAATTTCTGAGAAAAATTAGGAAAATTTTATTTTTCAATTAAAGCCTGATTCAATACCTTTCCAACGAGCTATCACTCGTTGCGATCGCTTTAGTAGTTTTTTTAAACAACTTTCAATGAGGTCCCTTATGAAGAATTCTTCAATTTTGTCACATGACAGTGGTGTACACCACCACTAAAGCAGTCACTATAAAAAAAAAAAATATGTAGGTACATTATTTTTTGCTGGGCAATCGATTGAGACTATTTATTTTAAAATCGGAGAGGGGTCGTCCAAAAGGTGATCGCTTTCATAATGAATTGCTCATATAATAAATAAAAATAAAATAATTAAAAATAAATAAATATTAAATAAAATTAAAATTTATTAAAAATTATGCCAAAGTTTTGTAAAATTATGTTTATAAAAAAATTAACAGAAATAAAAGATTTCACAAATATTGTTTTAGCTCAAATATTAAATTGGTCATTTTATATCCACTGGCCCATTGCACATTACTCATATAAGTGCTAAAAATATGTATATGATTTTTTTAAATTTTTTTCCAAATACCATAACAATAAGCAGCAACATGTTTACAATATTGTTTATGTAATATTAAGGGTATTCACTATTTTTTTTGTTGCACATAATGCAAAAAAGCACAGTTTGCATAATAACAACTACTCTAGGCTTTCAAAATGCAAATAACAGGCTGAGATTTTTGTATCGTGTGTAAATCACGACCGTGCATACCCCAATTGTTAAAACTTTGTACATATTATGAAAGAACAAAATAATGTGTGTTTTCAAATATTCACGGTATGATGCAAATGATAATTTTATGATTCAATTTTCTTTTTCTAAGAATTTTTGCAAGTGAATTATCACATCAAAATGTTCGACAAACTTCTTACCTAAAACTGTATAACAAATAACTCAGTACAACAAAATAAGGGACCAATTATTTGTAATACTACAATTACTTTTTACTAAAAACTAGAAGTTTTTGAAAATAATTTGTATTTACTTGTCTTGCTTCAAAATTTTGAATCAAATACGGAAAGTTTTTAAAAACTACCAGTTTTTGGTTTTAGGGTAAATTTAACTTAATACTCGTAGACTTTAGAACACTGATTAGGAATATGACCATAAAATTTCAAAGAACGTTACAGTTTAAGAAATATTTTCAAACAAGTTGTTGAAGACAAATTGATTTTTTTCCTAAACTTTTTGTGAAAAATACAAAATTTTAGGTAATAACGCTAACATTTTTCGTAAAGATGAGAAGTGTAACCAACAAACACAAGAACACTACAGTTACAACTAGAGTCATAGACTTTTTCGTAGGAGTACAGAGGTAAATCTGCTAAAATCCCAAAACCTCTTTAACAAATTGTGAAATTATTGCCTAAGGAAATCATTGAGGAACCAATTTTTTAAAATTTAGAAATAATTGATAGGTTAGGGATTAAGAAACTGAAATATTTTCTTTTAATATGTATTGCTAATCTGTAAATTTACTTCTGCATGTAGAGTTTGTCAGATTCAAGTAAGTAATTAAATGAAATAGAAAATTAATTAATTAATTTAACAGTGGGAAAGAAGAAATTTTATACAAATTTTAATTAATAATAATAATTAATTTTGTTCAACTATGAACCGTCATGTTGATTTTGTTTGTAATTTGCAAACTGAATAATATGTGGTGCTTTTTTGGTTACTTACGAGTATTTATAGTTTTTGTTAAACTGTGTTGTTATAAACGGTACAAGTGAAGTGTTCACTTTCGTTATAGAAACAATCATTAAGAAAATGTGTTTCAATTTAAAATTTAATTTGAATATTTATTATTCAGTTGCTTAAAATTTAATTAATTTTGCCACAAAAAAAATAAAATAAATTATAATACAAAACAACTTAATTTTCAACATAACAAATAAATTCAATTTTTTTTTTTGTTGTTGAAATTGTTTGTACAAAATAATAATTTAAATAATGTTTTTATTTAAGACCAAGTAACAAAAGCGTTATTTTTCTATAATATATATATTCTTGATCCTTATGCGATTTTAAGTCGATTTAGCAATGTCTGTCTGTCTGCGTATCTGTTTGCATGTTTGTCCGTCTGTCTCTTGAAAATCACAGCGCTAAAACGAAAATGGGAATGCTAATTTTTTTCTAGATTATTCCCGAGAAGTTTGAAAGTGAAAGTTATGAGTGAAAATGTGAAATTACCTCTAAATTGTTCATACAAATTTGTGTACTTTAGTAAAATTGTATAGTAGCGCCTGATGAATAAAATATTTTCTTATATTTTTTCACCAGTCGCTTAGAGGTAAATAATACTTTATATTTACCCCACATTTTTTTGACCTCAAAATTTTTTTACACCCCTAGTATTTTTTTCCTCAAAATTTTTTTTCTCACCACAAAAATTTGTTTGTTGAACTCAAACAAATTTTTTTCACCTACAGAATTATACTTTTAATTTTTTTTTACATTATTCGTACCAAAATCACTTCGGAGGACGGGAATTATAAAGTTTGTAGTACTATTAGGAGCCTTAAAATTACTGTGGCACTCTTTTGTGTCATTTGCTATTGTTCACAAATGTTCCCATTTTTATTTTTTTATCTATGACAACATTTGGTAATTACATTTTTTAAATGTTGTTCTGATACACTCACAATATATTTTCCGTTACCGACTGTAGTTTATTTAAAAAGTAATACGTAAAGTTAGTTTTTAAATAAAGAATCAATTGAAATTCATAGAAATATATTTTTTAACTATTTGAATCAGTCATTCAAAAAACAAATTATAAAAATCTACAGACATTCAGTAGGAGTTGATATTTTCAGTTAAATGTAAAATTTTATGTTTTCTGCTTCAAAAAATAGAAATTCATATAATTCCTATTTGTTTTTTTTTTTGCCAAAATAGTTTGTATATATACAAAATTATTTCAATAAAAATTACAACAAATTATTCAAATATAGATACACACAAAGCCAATAAAAATTTATACATCTGCATGTGTTGTGTTTTGTTTTGTAATTACATACAAATAAAAAAAATTTCAATTTGAAAAACAAACCACAAAAGTAGTTTTTTCTTTTTTTTTTTTTCAGTAAAAAGTTGATGGTTATTTTAAACGACTTTCTATTGTTTTTACTTTTGTCGATTGTTAAACAATGATTAAAAACAAACAACAAAATGGGTTGAATATAATGGAAAATCAGTAGTCCTCTTTTAGATTGTATTTTTGATTAATTTTAAGTTGTTTTTAACGAAAGTGAGTGTATAATTAACGAAAGTGAGTGTATAATTAATTTTTTAGGGAAAATATAGTTACTACAATAGTACTCTTTAAGGCACAATTAGAACCTCAAATGTACTTTAGTGCCTAAAAAATTTAAAGATATAAACGTCTGTTTTTTCTCATAACATATTTAAACTTTTAATTTCTTAGTTTCACAGACTACAGGTGTAGCTATAGGAATATGTATCTTGCGAAAATCTTGAAAATTTATACAACAAAAGAAGAAAATTATCCGCTATAAAAAGTGATTTTGCAAAAATTTTAAGATTTTAAAGGGTTTCTAATGTGAAATAGCATTGCAAATATATAAACTTAAGTTTCTGAATGCAAAAGGTAGATATTTAAAATACTTTATTTATAATTTCAAATTATTTTTTATCAATTTCATTAAGTAAGAAAATTATATTTGTGAAAGGTCCACTAATATTTTACTAAGAGTAACTACTTACTTTGATATTATAAGTAACCACTTATTTCTTCACTATGGGTTACCATGCTTATAACTAATTATTCTCACTTTTTTGTAAGCCAGAGGGTAATGACAACTCATGAATTTTGGGACAACTTTGGGTAATTGAGTCAGTAAATAGCCCGGTACCTAGTGAAACCCTTTCTGTTCTACTTACAGGTCGTTACTACTTGACATGTTGATACTAATTAGATTACTATGTAATGATAGGTCGTTATTTTTTTCATTACTTTAAACAACAAAATAATGACCTACTGATAATAGGTGAAAAAAGTACTTGTATGTACACACAAAATAATGATTTACTGTTATTTATTTTTTCACTATTATGTTTATTAATTTGTTTTGAAAAACTACAACAAAATAGAAAGTTATCTGCTGTAAAATTGATTTAATTTTTAAGTTCAAAAAGTAGATATTTTAAAGAATTTTTATAATTTAAATACAAATTATTCTTGTCGATTTCTTTAAGTACGAAAATTTTACTTAGATAAGGTACATTATTATTTTATTAAAAATAACTACTTTATTATTGTTGGTAACTACTTATTTCTTTACTATGAGTAACCATGCTGGTAATTCATTATTTTCACTTTTTTGCAAGCGACCACCCACAAATTTCGAGACATCGTGAACATAGTCATTAAGCGATTAAATAGCCTGGTAACTAGTAAAACCCTTTGTGTGCTACTTACTCCCTTAATTACTTGGTAATGTCTGTTTTTGCTGGGTATGTACATCCTTAAGTAGATTTGATGTTTTATTGCAAGATTTGGTAAATTCTTTTAAAAGAAAAAATTTAAAAATGTACAAAAATGTACAGAAATCTAGTTTTGTACTTAATTTCATTAAGATTATTGGCTCTTTCTTTTAAATATCATCAAATCGATTCCTTGATTATAAAAGTATAATTCAATTATTTTGGTATGTTTTTCGATAATTTAGTGTCACATATTAAATTCCCCAAGACTTATTTACAATATGCTGCTAAAAAAAAAAAAAAAAAAAAAAAAAAAAAAACAAAAAGGTGGATCAATGAGTCCGTGACTTTTCGACTTTCCCCCGTAGTTATATGAGATACAACACTGACCCCATCAATTACCACCTATTTATAGATTACTGTCAAATTTTGAGCAAGTTCCGTCATTTACTTTGCGTTTAACAGCTGTTCAAAACATACATATCGAGTGCTCATTACATTATTTTTTGCGAAAAAGGAAAAGCTTGATAAATACTATGGGAACTCTGCACCATCGATTTCAATGGTAAAAAAGTGGTTCAATGACTTTCATTGTGGTCACACAAGTACGGCCAATTGAAGTCAATACACCCGAAAATGTCGAAAAAATCCACGATATGGTGTTGGCCGATCGAAGAGTAAAAGAGCGTGAGGTTATTATCTCATATGGCAGTGTGGTTTCAATTTTAAATGATCAGTTGGATTTCAGAAAGCTGTTTGCAAGATGGGTGCAGCGTTTGCTCTCAATTGACCATAATGCACGGGTGCATACGTGTGTAGTCTCAATGGCATATTCTCCGGGTTTAGCCCCCAGTGACTATTTGCTAGAAATTCTCATTTGGTTTATTTTGCAAACCATATAAGTGATTTTATTTTGGAAGGCAAGACAATCCCCTCATGGGATACAAATTTGTAAAAAAAAAGCCTACTATCAATACATATTCCATCGCACAACTTCGATTGACTCCTTATTGGTAATTTCGGTTAACTGCTCTTCCGTAACTTCGATTGATGGCTCATTAATCAACAACTACTTTCTAGCAACTTTTTAAGTGTTCCTTAGCAACTTCCGACTGGCAACCAAGTACCGATTGTTACATCGTTAAACGTCAGCTTCCGATTGCGTCCTTGCCCTTGCTGACAGTGATTCTTCAGTCACACAACTAGTCATCGAATACCAATTGAAAGCATAATATTTTCTTTTGTTTATGATTCCATTCTAATGTTCAAAAGAATTATGATCGGCTAAATAAAAAAAAAGAATTAAAATAAAGAAATGTGCAAAAATCCCACAAAACTTACAACAAATGGTGACAATAATTTGTTGTAGGCTGGTCTCTATCCGGATTTCATTCTTGCCTAGGAAATCATCAGGATACGTCGTTTTTAAAATTTCTAGAGATATATGTTGGATTTAATTACAAACTCAACGAGAATTTTTTGTTCTCGTCTAGGAGCGTTATTCTATAAATATCAAAGAAAAAGCAAAAACAACAACAAAAATATTATCACAATTTGCTTTGTCATCTTCCAAAATACTACTCTGTTCTTTTGACAGATCTAAGAAAAATAGAAAAACATGTTTCTATGTCAGTTACATTTTAAATTTTCACAAGCAGTTGCATATTTATTAATTTGAATTTGTATTTATTGTGATAGACACTAATTGCATTAAAGTAAATGAATGTGCTAAAATACCACAAAACTTATAACAAATGGTGAATATAATTTGTTGTTGGCTGGTCTCTATCCGGAAAAAAAATAAACTGGGTCCTGAATTTAACTTTACTATCAATTAAAAACGTCTTTAGTGTAATATTATTTAGTTTCCTTATTTCAATTCAATATATTTAAAAATATATTTTCATTAACATCCATTTTAAATTGAATTTGAAGCAGATTTGTAAAATATAAATTCAATATAAGCATACATTTTTATAAATTTTGTGTTTTTTTAATTTCAAATTGTGTTGTGTATTTAGTCAAGCAATTTTAATAACCACAAAGTATTCCGTATTATATTGCTAAATAAAATCAATACATAATTCTTATTTTATATTCTTCGTTTATTTTTAATTATTTAAATTAATTTTAAGGAAGTATAACGCACTTGAGTACATACAAATAATATTAAATTCGCATCTATGCTTTTCTATGCATAAATCGATTTGAAAGCAATTACGAAAATTCATTCCCTATTTATTTCATATAGAAAGAAATTTAAAAATATCGAAATTAATAATTTAATTATAAAAAATAAAATAATCCGAAAACATTAATTTAAGAAAAAATTGTGCACAAGTTTTTAATTTAGATCAAGCTTTATTTTTTAGTATTTAACAGCCTTTAGTGACCTTCTCCCTTAATTGGGGGAATTATTTTTATAAATTTACAGCTTTTTTAACGATTTTTTAAACACATTAATTATTCCAAGAATTTTTCGCAATCTGCAGAATAATATTTTTCCTTCTTTTCAATTTCTTATGATAGAAAGCAACTAATTGGGTGTAATTGAATAAAATGCTAATTTTCTTTAAAAAAAAAACACCTTAAAGCCAAATAATACCAAACAAAAACTCAAAGTCATTTAAATTCCATTATCGTCATTTCCTTATTTTTGTAGAAAAAAAAATAAAATAATCGGTTGAGTAAATGAAAAACAAAACCCAAAATTATTTAAGTAGAAAGTGAAAAATAAAGAAATTAACAGAACAAAGGGAGATATAAAATAACACAAAATTTCATTATTAAAAGGCGATTTTAATACAAAAAATATTTACACTATTGTAGTATAACATGGCCAAGTCTTTTATCAATATGAACATTAATGTGGCAGTTATTTTTTAGAATAACAAAAAATAACCAACCACTCACAGAAAATAGATTCGTAGTTGCAAGCGAATTTTTTGTCAACCGATTTTTTGTAGAATCAGGTACAATCACTTGTATTAATTTTTAATACGGTTTTAAATATCGAAATTCATGTAAAAATTTCATATTCCTAGGCTAAACTCTATTTAGTTTGACCATTTTTCTGGATTGAAATTCAAATATTTTTGTTAAAAAATAACATTTCAGCTACAATAAAAATCAATTGTGTTTTTATTTAATATCAACAAAAAAAAATTAAAAAATTTGTGTGAAAATTTGTGGAAATGTCGATAGTGAAACTGTATTAAATCACTATTGACTTTGTCACCAGCACTACTGACTAATTATGCCCCAGCCAACGCTTTTTGCTATAGACATTTAACATGTGCGTGTCATTACGAATCTACAAAACTATTGACTATACATTGTAGACATTGGAACTAAAGATTCACTAAAAAATTTTAGTAATTATTGTCTACACTTTTGGAACTTTTTACTAGATTTCCACACTAGGAGGGAAATAAGTTTAAACAGGTGCATTTATTTTGTTAAATTAGATATTTTATTAAAAAAAATTTTCTTATAAATTTCATTAAATTGAAAATAATGTTCGTGCAAATTTAATTTTGGAGTAGACAAATCTTCAAAAGACTGAATAAAATCATCCACAGGCTCCGTAAAATCTTCATCAGGCTCCACAAAATCTCTAGAGTTGCAACTTTCATTAAAAATGTTTGCCTCTTTCTCGTTATTTTTATTTTTATACAAAATTGATTGTTTTTTCACAAGTCTTTTGTAATTTCTATTGCTCATTATATATTTTTATTAAAAACTTTCATTTTGCATGCAGCTATGCATACATATGTATTTTCAACAAAAAAGTAATGCAAAAAGTATAGAAGCTTTGTTGACATGTCACCAAAAAAGTCACCCAAAATAGTCGACAAAAGTGGTGACTTGTAGACACTTGACCCCAGGCTTCCTACAGGAACTCATAACCCTAAGCTAATCAAGCTGTGTCTCTGCCCATTGCACTACAGACATTTTTATTTGTCTAATCTTGAATATAGATATGTAAAAGTTATATATTTTTAATTTTATCAGGCTCAAGATTATATTTTTTTAATGATACTAACGAATAGTAAACACTAATTTTTTTTTATAAAATGGGAAAAATTGTAAGGATCATCGCTAGAGGGAGTGCACACTTTCGACCCGAGCGACCAGGTCATCTTCAGCCTCCTTCTGAACCACCCAACACAAATAACTTATGGTTATGAACAGGCATTTATATCACACATCTAAGGAAAATGACTATGTAAAATTACATTTACAGTTAGTGAATGATTACCGTTACAAATGAGCTTTTTCCATCTATTTATAGAATTACCCTTTGGCAACCATCTTCGATTTTCGAAGCAGAAATTGACAGGGTTGCCATTCGCAATGTTATTGTTTCCATTTCTGGGAACCAATTGGGAATCTGGCAAACTATTATTTTTTTCTTTTCTTTCACAACATATTTGAGTGTTGTTTATTATATTAGTTTATATATTACATCGTGCCCTATGTTTTTGCATGTAAATTTTGAAATATTATTTGATCTATCTGTTTTAATTATATATTTTTAATTTTATCAGGCTCAAGATCATAATTCTTTTATTGATACTAACGAATGGAATGGCAACCCTGCCAATTTGTGCTTCGAAAATCGAAGATGGTTGCCAAAGGGTAATTCTATAAATTGATGGAAAAATCTCATTTGTACGGGTAATCATTCACTATCTGTAAAATGTAATTTCAGATAGTCATTTTTCTTAGAGTGTGTGATATGAATGCCTATTCATAACCATGAGTTATTTGTGTTGGGTGACCTGGTCGCTCGGGTCGAAAGTGTGCACTCCCTTTAGCGCTGATCCTTACAATTTTTTTTAATTTAATAAAAAAACAAGTAAAAAAGGCTTAAATTCGGCTGTGCCGAATCTTTAAATACCCTCCACCAATATCCTAAAAAAATGTTTTCTACTGTTTTTGATACAAATAATGTAAAAAGCTTTTGAAGTAAAATTATGGAGGTGAAAAAATTTTTTTGAGGTGAAAAAAATTTTTTGTTTTGGAAAAAAATTTTAGTGTTGATAAAAATTTTCTGAGGTAAAAAATATTTGAGGTGAATACAAAATATTATTAATTTCTAAGCGACTGATAAAAAAATATGAGAAAATATATTTTGTACCTGTCGCTTCTATGAAATTGTACTAAAATACACCAATTTGTGTGGAAAATTTAGAGGTATCTTCACATTTTCACTCATAACCGATTTTGCTCATTTTTAATACCAAACTGCTCGGGAGGATGTCCAACAATCCAAGTAAAAATAGGCACCCCCGCACAGACAGGCAGACGGACATCGCTAAATCGACTTAAAATTGCATAAGGATCACGAATATATATACTTTATGGGGTCTTAGACCTATATTTCGAGATGTTACAAACGGAATGACAAACTGATATATACCCTCACAATATATGGTGGAGGGTATAAAAATAGTGTTTACTATTCGTTAGTATCATTAAAAAAATTATGATCTTGAGCCTGATAAAACTAAAAATATATAATTAAAACAGATAGATCAAATAATATTTCAAAATTTACATGATACCTAAAAGTATTAAAATTTTAAAATGTGTTACATAACATTCAAAATTTTTTTATAATAATTAAAATTTCGATTAAGAATCCTAAAATTTTTATTTTTAAATTTTATTTGACATTTTTCTATTATGTTTAATAATTATTATTATTTCCGGAAGATTCTACACAATGAAGTAGCGAAATATTGAAAAATAAATAATATTTTTATTTATAAAAAATCAAACCAAGCAAAAGACATTTTCTTCCGGAAAGGCAGAAAACTGATTTATGGTCAAATTCTTAAAATATAAATTAATATATCTTCTAAAATATCTATTACTATAACTACTGAATCCTACTCCTAAAAATAATATAATACTTTACGTTATTCGCAGCGCTATGGTTGATAGAGGGTATTGCAAATGAAAAATGCAAAGCAAAAATGCACAGCAAAATAAATAATATAATTTGCAATTTTTTTAAAGTTTTGTCACTTTTTTTGTTTAATTCGGTTGAGTTATTCTTTATCAAAATTAACTTCAAATTTAATATGATCATTTAGTAAATACTTTAGAAATCTTAATTGCGCAACCGTTGCACTATGGGGAATTTTGTGGAATTTTCTGGCCAAAACCCTAGGCAAGGTTATTTGTCGTGAAGTTTTTAGGCTCTATATGAAAAATTGGCATGATCGGACATAATTACAACTGCTTTTTATGAATTTAAAAAAAATATATCTTATATATTCGAGTATATATACAATCGTTGATGCGTATAAATCTTGAACCGTTAAAGCTATCCCCATATATTCTATTGGTTCTCCATTGCATAACTTTTTTTTGTGTCCTTAAGGTGGCACCAGGGTCGAGGTATATCCAAAATTTGTATTTATGGTCCAATTTAGCTCAAATCGAGAATATATATTAGTGGAGTCGAGATATTTACAAAAATGTGTATCTACGGTCTGATTCAGCTCATCTTCAAAATATGTGTGTGGAAAATATTCTACATATGTCTAATAAAATTGACGTATAAGCGGTCAAATACATCTTGCCTATAAACAGTTCCTCTACACCGTGAAAAAGTATGAGAGTACCAGACCTGGGCTATCTCAATTACAATTTGCAATTATTCCCTTGTGTAATTTGTTCATATTGTTACAGAAATTCCATTTACTCGTAGAAACAAAAATCCCCATATGTTAGCCCTGAAATGTTAAACAATTAAATGGCAACCCTTAACCATAACTAATGTTTCTTCTGTGAAACTGTAAAAGAACATTCTCAAAGTTGCCAGTATGCAGCTTCCAGACGGCGCTGCCATATTCCAGTTATTTTAACCCGCACATGTGGCTAACGTTTAGTCTATTTACACCGTGTAGATAAAGTGTGCTATTAAAGTGTGTTTCTGTAATTTTAGAGCCTGTTATAAATAAATAGTGCTATAAATAATTTCAAACAGTGTTTTTTATTTGCAATATAGAAAGAACTCGATTTATTTAAAAGGTAAATAAATCAACGATTTTATAAAGGGTAAAATCGTAACAATATCAATAATTCTATAAGACCTGCGCTATTTTTGTGTTCTTAAATATCAGGCAATTAAATGCAATTACTTCAATTACATGTAATGAATGTAATTGAGTAATTGCCCCGTAATTAAGTAAACAAAAATACTTTTAATTCACTATGTCAGGTATTAAAAAGTTGCGTAGGTCTGATAGAATTGTTAATATGAACAAATTACACAAGTGAAAATTGCAAAATGTAATTGAGATCGTCCAGGTATTGAGAGTATGAAAATATATGCAAAAACAGTTGTAGTTTGGTAAAAAAAAAATATGTGCCCAGCCTACTTTTAAATATTTTTTTTTGTGGATATCACAGAAAATTATTTTGAAATACATAAAATGTTGAGGCTTTCTCGAACAAATCCTTACAAATTCCCCAAATTGTGTTGGTTCATTTTGAACTTAACCAGGGTTGACAAGAAAGTATAGGACTAAAATTTTTCAAAATAACTTTTTATTAAACATTAAACATTAAAACATTAAATTATTGATGGGTTATTTAATATCATTAATTTTTAACATCTTTAAGTGGAACTCAAACGTCGTATGCCAGCCACATTCATGTGTATCAATTGACTCGGAATCTAATTCCCTGTTTACATCCAATTATAAAGTTTTCCCAAATTTCAAAATATCAACTCAATATTTATAAATCTATCAAATAGTTTTATTTTTTATTAGACTTTAACTTAATTAATAGGAAACCGCAACTTTATTTGTATTGGCATTTTAAAATAAAAAGTCCCAATTTCATTTTAAATATTTTTAATTCGAAATGGATAATGTCAATCTCATTTGCCCATTTATCAATTTAAAGTGAAAGATCACAATTTATTTAGATTTTACTTAATACCAAATAGAAAACTTAAATTTTTTTAATCTACTTGATGTAGTTAATTAGTTACCCAATTTCAGTTGGAAATAGAGTAGTTTTGATAATTTGAAAATAGTGTTGCGCGCTTCAAAAAGCTATGCCACTAAATAAGTTTCCACCTAATGAAAATGTTACAGTCCGTATATTGGAAAAAATTAATAAGTACGAAATAGGAATACAGCTACTGCTGTTGATGATGAGTTGAACAGGAGGTGAATGAAGATAATGACTATATAAAATAATGAACACTAGTTCTTATGAACACACATGGGACTAATTAATAAGCATTGCAGTGGTTTCAATTGTAATTCAATTATTTTCATTGCCATTTTGTATAATTGACTCAGAAAGTGATTCTAAGTTAATTGAAATAAAATAAGGTGGGTAGGTCAATATTTTTGAAAAACATTAAAATGGATAAAAAATCTCTTAAATTTACTAAATAAAAAATCGGTAAATCATAAAAATATGTTTTAAATATGTTTAACTTTTAACTAATAAATATCAATATAATTCAGTTACGCTCAATTTCATTTCATTCCCTGTATTTAGTATACTACCCAGCAAAAATAAATGGAATTGATGCTTAAGGAATTAATTTTTCATTGATTCCAAAGTATCATTTAGTTCTGATTTTTCCATTCTAAAGCAACTTTTTTTCTCAACTTCCGAAAAGGTGATCTTGAAAAAAATTTAGCTCTGCAAATACATGACAGGTAACTTAACATATTTTAAAAATAATCAAAGTGATTTGTATCAGTTTTTAACTTCAAATAAAGTAATTACAAAAAGGCTCGTTTACTGAATGTCCCTTTAAAATTACAAATAAAAATTTTAAATTTATTTGGAAACATCAAAAGATCTGATTTTTTACTTAACCGCAAGAACTGCTTTAGATGCAATGAAAAATGATCATAAAAGAAAACTTCCAACCCATGACACTCCTATGTAAAAATCATTGGTTCCTATCCTCGATAATGAATATCGAGATAAATTTGTGGGATCTCGAATGTCGGTAAAACTAAAAACAAGCTACCGTATCAACTACTGGCAACAATAATAACATAGGTGCTAACTGACGGACGTTGGTGTGCAACTAAATAGCGAGACGAATGCGAGAGATCTAAGATACTGCTTTAAGGCAGGGATGGAAAACATGATACAATTGTACTTTTTTTGGTACATTTTTACCTTGGTTGGTACCTAGGTACTACCGCGGCTCATATAGTACAATTTTAAATTGTTTCAAATTTTCAATTTATAACTTGATAAAACAACATAACATAAAGTCGACTTTTTTTAAAAGCAACTTTAAATTAAAAACCTGTTTTTATTTATTCAGCTACTATAGTGAAAAATAAAGTCAGTTTTAAGTTTAAATGTTTGCATACATATTGTACTAAAATATTTGGAAGTGGCAACATTGAACAGCTGTTTTTAAATTACCTCTCAAAACAAAAAAATAATAAAAAAAAAGTGTATTATTGTTAATAAGCTATTAAATGCCTTTAAATTTTTTAATAGCAAATCCTGAAAAGGTTAAATTGCCCTAAATTGGTACCGTACAATTTGTTTGTCTTGTTGTTGTAAAGCAAAATAAATAGCGAGAAAAAAGCGGGAGATCTCGGTTATTGCTTTAAGATAAAATTCAAAGAGGAAACAAATATTTTTGTTTGAAATTTTATATAAAAATTTCAATAAAATAATATATATTCATCAAATGAGTAAATTTGATATACTTAATTGCCTATATATTGCAATAGGGTTAGGAAGTTTTTCCAAAAACAGCAAAAAAGATCTTCGTCAAAACCAAAGGGGTATGGAATAAGGAATCAAATATGTGAATATTTTTATAAAATATCTAAAATTTTTGAAATATTTACAACAGCAAATTCTTAAAATTCCCAAATTCATATGGGGTGTTTAGTTGGGGCTACTTTCCTTGTTAGAAATAATTATTACACTCACCAAAAAAAGTCTGTAATGGCAACTGAAAATTTTGCTGCTATTACGGGAAATTCTGCCAATTTGAGCCCAACGGTATCTTTTGCTAATCTTAGCAACACATGTCTGCTGACGTGTAGTACAATGAAATTAGTAGAAAAATTAGTAGCCGCTACTAAATTTTAGTAGAGTTTTTGTAAAGTGGAACTTAAAATCTGTTTGCTAAAATCAGCAAAAAAAATACTTAATATTAGTACAAAGTTTTAAATTTATTGTTTTTATCGAGCATCAAAAATTTTGATTATATTTTTTAAAACATATTTTATACAAAATTAAAAAAAATCAAAAGCTTAAAAATTTTTAAAATTGTTTAAACATAAACAAATTTATCACTTTGTTTTAATTTGGTAATTTCTGCTGTGAAAAATATTTTAGTAAATTTTTTTTTACTTTTAAGGTTTGATTTTAATTGTTTTAGGGCTGATTTTTAGAACTTAAAAACCTTTTTAGTGCTATTTTAAGTGGATGTCCTATTTTTAGACATGAGTCGGTATATTCACTTCCGATCCATTTTTTGTTTAATCTATGTAACATTTTAATGCAATTTAAGTTTGTTTTTTGTTTTAATTATTAGAAATAACATTTCCTTCAATATCCATTTTTTTTAATTAGTAATTTTTTTTGCTAATTTTAGCAAATCGGTTTTCAAAAATTTATTTCTGAAATTAGCAACAAAAATTTGTAAATATTCTGTAAAAAATCTGTGATTTGTAAATGTAAATAGCAAAAATATTAGCTGAATAATAATTATACCCTTCACCATAGGTGGAAGGGTATATATAAGTTTGTCATTCCGTTTGTAATTTCTACAATATTGATCTTAGACCCTATAAAGTATATATATTCTGGGTCCTTATGAAGAGCGAAGTTGATTTAACGATGTCCTTCTGTCCGTCTGTCCGTCTGTGTGTTGAAATGGGTTTTCCGAAGAACCCAGACATTATGAGGACTTGATTCTTTTTTATTTCTGTTACATGTGATCCATTTCTGTTTGCTATTAAAATCAGACAGATCGGTTAATAAATGGCTGAGATATTAGCAAAAAACCAGGACTACCTCTAATTTTTCCAGTAAAATCCCTTTGTTTAATATGTATGTAGAATTTTGAGCATAACAACACATCCATGTGTTAAAATTCTTTTCTTTCATCTCCACCTTTTATACACAAACAACACACATACAAAGATTTTTATTTAAATAAAAACCAAACAAATCTCTAATTAACGAAGACTTTTATATATGTACCTCTATTGACGATGATTTTGTGTGAGCTTCAATAGATCAGTTGTCTAGACGCTGTGTCACAAATACTTTTTTTTTCTCTAAGGCCGCGGGGTTCGAGGTTCAAATCTCGGCCAGGTCAATTCACTTTTTTTTTGTACATTTTTTTTTATTATTTTCTTAAGACTTTTTTTTTTGCTTATTTTTGTTTTTTTTAACATTTAATAATTAATTTATATAAAATTTTATATTAATAATTAAAATTCTTTTCTTTCATCTCCACCTTTTATACACAAACAACACACATATAAAGATTTGTCATTTAAATAAAAACTAAACAAATCTCTAATGAACGAAGACTTTTATATATGTACCTCTATTGACGATGATTTTGTGTGAGCTTCAATAGCTCAGTTGTCTAGACGCTGTGTCACAAATACTTTTTTTTTCTCTAAGGCCGCGGGGTTCGAGGTTCAAATCTCGGTCAGGTCAATTCACTTTTTTTTTGTACATTTTTTTTATTATTTTCTTAAGACTTTTTTTTTGCTTATTTTTGTTTTTTTTTTAACATTTAATAATTAATTTATATAAAATTTTATATTAATAATTAAAATTCTTTTCTTTCATCTCCACCTTTTATACACAAACAACACACATATAAAGATTTGTCATTTAAATAAAAACTAAACAAATCTCTAATGAACGAAGACTTTTTTATATGTACCTCTATTGACGATGATTTTGTGTGAGCTTCAATAGCTCAGTTGTCTAGACGCTGTGTCACAAATACTTTTTTTTTTTTAAGGCCGCGGGGTTCGAGGTTCGAATCTCGGTCAGGTCAATTCACTTTTTTTTGTACATTTTTTTATTATTTTCTTAAGACTTTTTTTTGCTTATTTTTGGTTTTTTTTAACATTTAATAATTAATTTATATAAAATTTTATATTAATAATTAAATAATCCATAAATAGGCTAAAAACATCAACATTTTTATAAAAACCCTCTGATACAAACAAAAAACAAACGTTTTTATACCTTTCACCACAGGTGGAAGGGTCGCAGGTTCGTTAAGATTTTTTTTTTTTTTTTTGTTTATTTTTTGTTTTTTTTTACATTTAATAATTAATTTAAATAAAATTTTATATTAATAATTAAATAATCCATAAATACGCTAAAAACATCAAAATTTGTATAAAAACCCTCTGATACAAACAAAATACAAACAGTTTTATTTCTATTTTTTGCTCCGATTTAAAAGAATTTATAAAAAGATTTTTAAACCATTTTATTTCTCACATATTAAGAAAATTTTATACATAATTTACCTTTGAGTGCAACTATTTTAGGTCATAACTTATAATAATTTATAAAAAATATTATAAACTATTTTCCTTCAAATTTTTAAAATTAAGCTAAAGAAATTACAAATATTTCTAATAAAAAAGCGAAATAAAATCCCAAATGCAAATTTGCCAGCTAAATCAAACTATTTTGTAGAAATAAAACACATGCAGTTCTATTGATTTCTTTTAACGATTTGTTGAAATTCTTTTCTTTCACCTCTTCACCTTTTATACACAAACAACAAACACTATTCTAGAGCTGTATTATGACATATGGATACGTCTTATATAGCAAAAGATCGAAAATCTTTAGTATAACATATTTGCTGAAAAACTCGGAAATATCGGTTCAGATACAAAAAAGTTATGCCCAAAATATACATTTTTTTAAAATACCTATTTTCTGGAACCATAAATCTTCCCGAGTCCATGTTTTATCTCCAAACTAAATGGTTAATTTCCTCTTAAAGGCGTCCGTATATAAATCTGTCCATTTCATATATGTCCATATATAAACTTCAGTTTTTTCCCAACCATGGTGAAGGGTATATAAGATTCGGCATAGCCGAATTTAGCCGCTCTTACTTGTTTTTTTACTAAAAATGAGTACAAAAATAGTAAAGTGGGATTTAAAACCGTTTACAAATTTTTCTACTAATTTTTTTTCTGAATGTAGACTATTTCCAATACACCATAAAACGATACTATATCGATATAACGAAATCAAAGTTTTTATGATTTTTCATGTTAAAATATTATATTATAATTTTTAAAATTAACGACAAAATTTCTAAAATTAAAAATTAACTAAAAAAAAATACAAACATATGTGACACGGAAAGTTAAAAGGAACCTATGGTCAGAAAATAAATTTTGAAAAAAATGACTTTGAAGTTAACAAGTTTATTTTGATGCGCCTGAACACTTTTATAACTTGAAACTTGTTACTCGAGGATTTTGGTATCGCAACGGTACCGTTTCGTTTGTTGGATTACGTACGCCAGCGTTAGCAAACAAAACTACAGTATATAAATAAATTATAATTAAATGGGTTATTTGTAACGGGATAAAAGCCTGATGACAACCCTTTAGTAAATTAAAAATAAAACTATATATGCGTAAGTTTAACAAAGTTTTATTTTATTATTCCGCTTTAAGATTCTTTAGTAAATTCAAAATAACAATTGAATTAGATTTTACGATTAAAAGAACTTTTATAATATTTAAACTAACGGTTAAAACTAGTTTTGAATAATTTTATAAAAAGACTATAACAATAGGAATTAGTGAGAATTTATTATAATAATGTAATGGAAAATAAAGGAAAATAATTGATGATAATTAATAATAAAGGGAACAATGGATAATTAATAAATATAACGTAAATCTAAAAACCCAGTCTACTAGTTATCGAGTTAGTTATTTGTTTCGAAATTTTTTCGAATCGTCTCCGAAAGCATTAATATTTTTCGAAACTTTATAGAGTCTAAAAATCAATTGAAAAAGTTAACCAATTTCAATGGTTTTGAAACCTGTTTTTAAATGTTTCAATAAAAAAAATATAAGTATTTTTCTTTGAAAAATAAAACTAGGAAATTCTGAATCTGTAAAGTATCGAGATTATGTATTAATAAAGTGATGTCTATAAATCAATTTATATAAAAGAACTCGAAAAAAATAAAAATAAAACAAAAAAGGTAAAAAAAAAATCTGGTAAAAATTTTGAAGAAGTTTATGGACATGATGCTGTTAAACGTACAAATCAAGACAATATAGAATTCAATGCTTAACATAAATCATTTGTTGAACAACTTGCTCGATATTTACTTAACCATTAAATTAGTAAATTATCATAATCGGGAAAATGGAAAACCTTCAGCTGAAGAAACAATAATTCGTATGGAAAAACAACCTCATCCATCATTTATTGAATATAATGAAGGAGCCAATGGTAAATATGTGTCATTTGCTGAAGAGCTGGCTCGATGGTCAATTATGCAAAAAATTACAAATACGGCTGGTGTAATAAACTTCTGATTGTCCAAATGTACGTCCCTGTAAATATTAAATGTAACCATTTTGAATTAATATCACATTTTTATAAAATCTTTTTATAAAAT
This sequence comes from Eustalomyia histrio, assembly GCA_949748255.1. Lineage (NCBI taxonomy): Eukaryota > Metazoa > Arthropoda > Insecta > Diptera > Anthomyiidae > Eustalomyia > Eustalomyia histrio. Next base: position 100,937,590 of record OX456525.1, read on the forward strand.
TTAAATAAACAATTATACGAATAAAAAGCTTTCAATTTATTTTCAAAATAGAATGAAATAATAAGGTATGCTAAATTATTTACAATAATAATCTCGGCAATGTTCTACCAAGTATATATTTCATTTAGAACTTTCAGTAGAAATACAAAAAAGCATTACATATGCATATACATATGCGTTCCAATCATTTGAACATGAGTTGAAAATTAACCATGAAAACTTTAAATCTTTGGTAAATAATAGCAATAACCCACATCTATGCGCAAAAATTGTTAAAGATCTTATCGAAATTTGTATAGCACCTTGAAATTTTTTGTTTTTCTTAGTCTCATTTCACACAGAGCAATTTTTGTTGCGCATTTTTTTTTGACTATAAATAACGATGCAAATTATGCACGAAAACACTATGATAAATAGTTTATTTTAGATACTGGGTAAAAGAATAAACTAAATAATAAGGAAAAATAAGAATAAGAATAATAATATGGTAGGGAAGAGGAAGGGAGTGATTACGCATATGCCCATAAATATATAACTCTATGACTTTTGGTGGAAATCAGCGCATGTTAAGACCTAGAGCTAGAGTATTAAAAACCGAAACCGAAAACCTTTTTTTTCATTTTTAAAAAACCGACCGGTTTTAATATTTTGTTTTTCTAAACTGGAATAAACTGAAAACTGTACTTTTGGTGTTGGTTATCCAGTTTTTTATGTAAATACCCATGTAAAAATCGAAATATATATGAACATACATGATCATAAATGGGCTTGTATATGATCATACATGGGCATACATGGTCATATACGTCCATACATGATCTCATATATGACCATATATCTTCGGATCCGAAATTTGAGGGTATATGGTGATATATGTGCATATATTATCATACATGCTCATATATTATTCATGTATGCTCGTATATGATCATATATGTCCATATACCCTCAAATTTCGGATCCGAAGATATATGATCATATATGAGATCATGTATGGTCACATATTGAACAATGTATGTACGTATATAACCATGTATGCCCATGTATGATCATATACAGGCCCATGTATGATCATGTATGCTCATATATATTTCGATTTTTAGATGGGTATGTACATATTTTTCTAATTTATGCACAAATTTTCAACTTTTTCAACTAACGTTGCCAAAGCACCACATATTTCTTTTATTAAAGTAAAATGCCATAGAAGTCAATAATAATAGTTATTAATTAATATTGTTAATTAATAGTTGTTATTTCAGCCTGTTTAAGTTGTTAAAAATATCACTTTTTCGCCTTTCATTGAAAAAAAACTTAATTTTAAAAATATATGAAAATGTCTTATAAAAAAATACATAAAATCTTCGGTATCTTACAAAATGTATTATTTTGTCGGGCTGTGGAGAACAGTGTTGTCAGTTTTTTTAAAGGCCTTATCTCCAAATATTGATTTTCATCCCCAAAAATCCCCAAATTTCTATATTCTGGTCCAAAAATCCCCAAAATGTTTTAACCAAAATTCATGTTTTTTTAATTAATTTAATTAAAAACACTGTAATGTAAATCATTTCCAGCGATAACTTTTTTTTCAAACGTTTAAGTTTGATGAAGAGAACGAATTACTTTAATCCAATACCGGAAAGATATTTTTTCGAATCTGATACTGGATTTTGAAATCTGTTAAAAAAAAACTATCAAGAAAGATATAAAATCGTTTTATAACATGGTGTCAACCATTCAATACCTTTTCATAATAACGGTAGTTCGCCACCACAGCCACTTTAAGACCGATATGAAAATTTTAAAATCGCGATTCCATAAAAGGCATGTGTCTTTTTGTTTAACCGGGTTAATTGCGCTAATTTAAAGTTTTAACTTTGAAATATCTTAAACTATCGTTAAAATAACGCTGAACTACCAAAACACTGATTTATAACGGTATTTTGCAGACATAAACCCGTTAGAAGACACTTGGCGCTATTACACGGAAACGGAAATTTGTTATCCCCTAAACTGACAGCACTGGTGGAGACTGATAAAAGTTCTTACTAAATAATGAACAATTTTAGAATTAACTATCAGATTATCAATTCTCATTTTGAGTGTTATATCGAAATATGGATTTTTCTTAGAAAATAATTTGAGAGCTTATTTTTTTATAAAAAATAACACCACTTTGTGAATTTAATAATATGTAAGAACATACAATTGACTTCTAAAAATTAAATTACGTCTGTTATAAAAATCGCTAGAATTATGGCTAAACGTAAATTTTTCTCACAAGAGGCAAATTAAAACCGCAAGATCTGACGAGAACATCTTTTCGACGCGACAAATTCTGAAAAGCGGTAAAGGATTCCAAAAACATTTTTGACACAAATATAAAAAAATACGACCTTTCAGTGTCTCATATTTGGTAAATAATAAACAAAAACTAACTACAATAATTTCTCTTAAATAAACCTAAAACATTAGACAAAATATAAATTCCATACAATTTAATTATTTATTCATTTACAAACAAATATTAACACAAGTGCATTTTAGCCCTTTCAAATTTCGGTATTAATCACTACTAGTTGAGTTTCAACCACTGGTGTAGGTTATTCTATTTCCGGCATGATGTACTTTAACTTTTTTTACACGTTTTTTATTTATTTCTTAAAAATTCAATTCAGTATACAAAAATTGGAATTCAAATTCAAATGATAATGAAAACTTTCCAAATATGCTTATGGATTCGTTGTTTCTCTGTATGTTATCCAATAAGATAAATTAAACCGAAATGTACCAATGTTTGTAGAACAAAAGATTTACAATAATATTAAAAGCTTTCTTTCTACAGCTGAATATAATAACTGCAACAATTGAAATTCATGTATTTATCTGTAACGCCAGATGTTTTAGATGGCAGTGTATATTTACAACTCTTTATTATTATACGCGATTTCTTAAAAGGAAAGTAAGATTAATATTCAATTTGTTTTAAAACTCAAAAAGATAACGAAAGATAGGGCTTACTATGTTAGGTGTCTTTACGTACATACCCTGCGGGAAAAAAGGGGTCAGTTGGTAATTTGGACCGTGGTAGGTGAAAACTGGACCGGTTCCGAAAATACATATCACGAGATAGGTGAAAAGAGCACCGGTTCTTAAAGTACCTACCACGTGACCGGTTTAAAAGTCATGATATGTTCTTTTAGACCAATCCTGTGACATGTTACAGAGGGCAAGCCCATGTTAAAGTTACCGGTCCGTGACCTATCTCTATCACAATAAACCGGTGAGGTGACGTGTCCTGGGATGGGTCCTTTTCCAGCAGGTTATGTACTGCATGGAGTAAAAAGTATGTGGCCTCATATTTTTTTTGTTTATTCACTATGGCCACTGTTGGAAAAATTGTGTCCAATTCCATGACGTTTCATTAATTTTTCTAAGTTACCGTTATAAAAATGCTTTTAATGTTTGGCATTGCAAAGAGTTTCGTGTTTTGATTAAACATTGTTTTTTGGTGGGAAAAATACTGTCCAAACCAAAGAATGGATTGATAAACATTGTGGTGAATATTCTCAATCACATTCAATGTGATTGAGCATGTGACTCGCAGAGCGTCCTGATCGTCCAAATGAAGCAGTTACCAAAGAAAACGTAAGAAAAGTGTATCAGGTTGTATCGAATAATCTAAAGACTAAAGTAAGTGAGATTGATAGCATCATAAATATATCGAGTTCGTTAGACAGTCTGAGAAGTGCTTACAAACGTGTGAAAACCAACCAAAGCGGCCAAAGACTCAACAATCGGCTGGAAAGGTAATGCCCAGTGTTTGGATGCACTTAGTATAATATTTATTGATTACTTGGAGAAAAGAAAACCAAAAACTGCCAAGTACTATGTTGAGCTATTGGACAGATAGGATGAAGAAATTAAGAAAAAAACGACCCCACTTAAATAAGAATCAAATCTTGTACCATCATGACAATGCACCGGCGTATTTATCTACTTTAGCTTCAGAAAAATTGAAGCCTTTATATTACGAATTGCTTCCCCACCCCCTGTATTTTAAAGATCTGGCCCAGCGACTATTATTTGTTCTGGCTCCAGGGAAAGAAATTTTCCAGAAATAAGGAAGTCATATGAAACACGGAAGCCTATTTTGAAGAGTTTGACAAATCGTATTTCTTCAATGGTATCAAGATGTTAGAGGATCGTTAGAAGAAGTGTATTTCACTAAACGCAGATTACGTTGAAGAATAAAATTGATTTCAAATCCATAAAACTGGTTTTTTATTGTTAGGCCACGGGGTTTTCACTCCATGTTGTATATGGAGATGTTGTGAAATTATTATTTAAAATAGAGAGAGTTGTACTTTTGTTAAAAATGCAGCAGTTTGATTTTCAATCAACAATTCTTAAATTATAAGTGCCGTTCTATGTGATATTGATATCAATATTTTATTCGGCAACGCTGACAGCAGTTTTGATGACTGACAAGGAATGTAACCCAACGATTTTGATGAAATTTTAATATGTGATAGAAAAAGCAAATCTTAGATCGACCTGTCTCGAATTTCGGTCCACCTCGGAAGTTTAAGGGGTTAAAAAATTTTCAAAAATTTGCTTTTATTTAAAATATTTAAGGTATTTCAAATATTTCAAAACATATGCAATTGTAAGATTGTTAAATATATATTTTTGAGGCCTTTTCTCAGGTACCTTTTTTGGTACTTTTTTGAATTTCTGTTGTAAAAATGTCTAAAACTTTATATCTTTTTTATGGAGACGTATACTGTTATTAGTGTCGAATTCCTATATTTTATTCCATATTTAATTTGAGCGGTCACGTATTTTTATCTCTTTTGCATAGTCGTGCTTTTTTGCTACTTTTTGGAACATCTTGCCACCGCAAATCTAGAATAAAATTTAGTGAAGTTTTCATATAGAATTTGAATTTGATTTCTTTTTTTAAACACATATCCCAACTACATCAACATTGGAGTGTTTACGTTAGGTACTTTCCATATGAGTCAAGAATCATTTAATTATAGCAACCTTATTGTTCGCCATTGATAAGTTTCACATTGCACTAAGACTTCTTTAAGACGATTTCTCGGTAATACGAACTACTTTGAGAATCCCGATTATTTGGCAACAATTTTTGTACAAAAACCAAATGCTAACACGAGCTCACTTAAGACAAATCCAACAAAATTTTATATAATTTTCCATCTTTAATATAAACTTTCCAAAATTTATTAAAATCTTTTTAGGTTTTTTGGAATTTTAACAAATTTTAAACCGAACACAAAGAATTTTTTCTTTTATTTAAGAAATCAAATAAAAGAATTGCACAATTTTTTTAATTTTTTTCAGGAATTTTAAATATATTGTGGATAACAAAAAAAAATACCCCGGTTAATACGAACCTTTCTTAAAACGAGCTTAATTTTCTGGTCCCCCTGGATACAGGTCTGATACAGGTTGTACAAAAAATAAAATATTATACCGCTCACTATTATTACAGAAACGAAAATGAGTTTGGGATTTTTGGCAACAAAAATATTAAATGTACATAATTCCCCAAATCCATGGTGTTATTGTACTGTTAAATTATTTTATTAAAAGCTAATTAAGAAATTAAAAGATTTTGAAAACAAAAAGAAAACATTAATATATCTTTAATTGAATACCAACAATTAAAGCTTAAGTTATTTCAATAATGTTCAAACAAACTTTTTTTTATTTTTTTAATGTGTACAAATAAATAACTTGAGGAGGAAAAGAAAGATTTCAAAATCTTTAAAATAAATAAATTTTGTAATTTTTTTAAATGCACATCCGCGCGTGTATGTCTGTGCTACAGAAGAAATATTTAAATGAAAGCATATAATGTGACAAGCTTATACAAATAGGAGAAGACACACATTACACAATACATGTACACAAACTCTGTCTGTACCAAATCCGGCAGAACTATTACTTTCTTTAAGAAAACATATTGGGCAATGCCACATGTACTTAAATCCGGAGACGTGTTATATTTTAGTGGAATGTAGTTTTTGTCGTAAAAAAAAACCCCAATTAATATGGAATATTCCCAACTACATAGAAGCGAAAGACAAAAAGCACTTCACATAATCTGCGAATCACACTCATCAAATTATTATAACATATTACTTAAAACCTAAAATTTATTGTTAGATCGTATATCGTTATTGTGACATACATCAGTAATTCCCTGTTCAGTAGGTCCTATGGGGTTCAGTAGAAGATGTCCTCAAGGAAGTGCACTCTCCCCACTGCTGTGGTGTTTCGTAGTCGACTCACTTTTGGTAGAGATTCAGGCTTTGGGTGTGCGGATGATGTTTGATTTTTGGTGTCTGACACGTCACTAGGAACAGTTTCTAAAATGCAAATGCAATCTGTTGTGGACTTGATGGACAGCTGGTGCAACAAGCATCCGAACAAGACAAAGCATTGGTTGTTTACGCGTAGGACCAAACCTGGGATTCTAAGAATTCCGGTGTTAATGGAAGTTACTTTCCTACTATCTACAGAGGTTAAATATCTAGGCATGACTTTCGATTGTAAGTTGATGTGGACGAGGAATGTTGAACTAAAGGTTTCTCAGCGACTGCGGATTTTCTGGCAGTGTGGGAGAGCTTTTTGAGACTTGGGGTTTGAAACATACAGGCACTGGCTGTACTTTTGCATTTATCAGACCCTTCGTCACATACGCATCTGTAGCTTGGTGGCCCAGAATAATGGTGGAAACTATTCGGGATAGGTTAGACAGATTACAAAGCTCTGATGCTCTGGGTATTACCGGTGCTATGAGTACCACACTTGGTGAGGCTATGAAATCAGTATGTAGATTTCGGAAGCATGGAACCTGGCATATCGATTGCAAGACAGGGCATGGTATTATTGTTGAGAGGCTTTTGGAACTTTGTCCGTTGTTTCTAATGCCTCTGGATAACATGATACACTATATCGAATTCTCTAGGAGGTATAGAGTAATTTTTCTAAGTAAGGAGGAATGGGGTAACTCAACTGAACTACTTGTGGATTATTCTGATACTTTTTGCACTGATGTATCTAGTACTCCTAAAGGTACTGGATCTGTTTGGTATTTGGATGATATGAACAAGGACTCTTATGCTATGGGCAGAATGGCTTTAGTCTTTCCGACTGAGATTTCGCTATTTGGATAATCGATAATTAATGGAGGGACAGGTGTATCAGTATCTGCAGTGACAGTCAGGCTGCGCTTAAGGCAATTGAATCCAAGATTGTTCATCCAAGATTGTTCAGGAGTGCAACCACAGTCTGGACGAGGTTTCTATGGGCAACAGTATCGGTATTATATGGGATCGGTTTCGACACCCATAAATCCAGAGCCGCAGGTGGGTATCAGCATGTCATGGATAGTATGTTGGATTGGCTACCAATGAAATCGGTTTTCATTGGTAATAACTGCGGTAGTACAAAGTGTTTTGTAGGAAAACCTGATGGGAATATGGCATGATACCTATTCAGTTTAAGTAGAGTTGCCTGCCTCAGGTTAAGTGCCCTGATAACGGGACACAAGGCCTGTGTTCGTCATATGTCGAGGATGGGCATGTTCAATGACCTGTTGTATACGTCATGTCTGGAGTAAGAGGGCACGACAAAACATTTTGTTTTTTACTGTCCAACTTTATCCAGAACCAGACGGAGCATTTTTGGTGATAACGTCTTGTCTATGAGTTCTGTTTATACCTACCTAATTTTCTCAGGTTTATAAAAAAAGACTGATACTCCTACTCTCTTCTCTAATCTCCAACTTCTATAGGGTATGGTTCAATAGACAAATTTATTTTTTTCTTGCCTGAGCGCCATGGACTTATCCAATGCTTATAAAACTGGCCTCAACTCAACTTACATTTACTCACAGAAACACATATTCTCACATGCCAGCCCTCAATGGCAACTCTTCAGTATCATGTTAGTAGTTGACTGCAGTATTAGCAAAGACTATAACCTTTTCGATGTTCCCAGTATATAGCACCAACACTTCCAGACACTTCTACCACTTTCTAGTTATGCTCACCATATCCCTGAGATATGCTTTCAATTTGAGATAGAACGTTCATACGTCAAGAACTAAGCAAAATAACACTGATTATTTGATTGGTTAAATTGTGTTTGTGTGTAATCACTTATAAAGTTTCAGATAAATAAAGAGTTGCTATAGAATATTTTTAAAAGTAAATTAATCGACAATTTTAAGAGGTAATTAGCATACATATTATTGCAATATTTCAAAGATACTAAGAAGCTTTTTTATAGAAAAGACCTTAAAATCCTAGAGTTTTAAGTTTTTCTATAGTAATTTAATTGAAAATTTCTTCAAAAAATTTTATCTGGTAAATCTCTTAAAGTCTGAAAATTTTACAATTCCATCTGTCGTATTTTACTACTACTATTTTTTCTGAAAATCTTCGGATTTAAATTTTTTTTTTTTTAAATATAAAAAAAATTAAATTTGGGAGTCCGTCAGCCAGTAAAAATGCCTCTAGAGGTCCGTGAAGTGAAAGTTAATGGGAACCACTGAATGGCCACAAAGTATGTTTCTTATTGTCGTCTCCGGCAAAAAATAATTTAGGTGTTGCCAAGCTTGTAAAAAATAAGGAATATTTCTCTTAAGTTACTTTATGTTTCAGAAGACTATAAATAGCAGATATTGTGATTGAATTGCTTCAATCTTAAACTTCTATATTTGTGACTTGGATCTTTGTAATGAAGAATACTAAGATATCTTATCAAAATACTAGAGTCACAAAAAGTAGATAAAGACTTGAGTGTTCACAATATATGAAGGTTTTATTTTCAATTCTTCGAGAACACAAACACTAAAGAGTCAAGGTTAAAGTTCAATGTAGCCATAGTATTTGCCTACATTGGTTGTACCGTAAAAAATATCTTTACATTTCTATTAAGGATGTGATGCTTTCAAATGTCATAAAAGTGCCTTTTAAATCTTACATCCTTATTATATACACATACGATACATTTGTATGTTTTTAAATTTTGTTATACTAAAGGATATGAACACATAAACTTATTTTTGTTCATATTTGTATGTAAATTTAAACTAAGAAACATACATTTTTACATTTACATATTAAAACCTATCTACTGTTAGCACAAAAGGATGCCCTTTTTTGTAAATCAGTTTAACAAATATTTGATTTATGATTTACTTTTATTTTTACTCTGATTATTAACATCTGTATAGAAAATTTTATATACAAACTTATTATCACTCCCATCCATATGTATGTAGGGATCTGTGTATGTATGTCAATGAAAGTTTAAGTGGATTTACATATGGGTTATTAAGGTAGAACAAGTAATATTACAAGGATTACAATATATTCTGATTCGCTTAAAACTTCCTAAGGCTTTTTAAAAGATAGCCCGGACTTTTATATTATGAGTTTCATTAGTTGTCAGTGAAAATGTAAGGATACCTCTAATTTTTATTTTTATTTTTAAGCCATAACTAACTTAAACTTCTCAATTAAATATTTTAAAATAATACACACTAGTTGTAAATGCAAGAATTTAATTCTGTTTTGTTTTGAATTTGTAATTTTTTACTAAAAATTCTCAATAAAAACATTAAACTTTAGACATCTTCATAATTCACCAACGATCTAAAATATACCATTTTTTATTTTTTCACTTACAACTTCTGATCTCATAAATAATTTATTTCATAAAATTTAGCGAATTATTCTGCGTTTTTACGTCGTGACCGCAGATAAATCAGGCTGAAGAGTTTATTCGAAACTATTTCGTCTAACGGCGATGACATAAAATTTGTTACACAGCGCTATAAAAGGTGTCCAAAATTCCACGCAGAAGATTTAAATTAAATACAAAACACATTTTTTATTCTTTACATTGTTAGTTTTTTATTGAATCATAAAGTACACAGGATAGGGTTATATATGGAATAGCACATCGGTCAAAACACCTACACGGGTTTTCTGGCACAGACGCACTCTTTCCAATTACCGAAACGACAGAGTTACCGACAAAAATAACTAATTGTACTAATTGTAAAGTTGCACAGTCCGTAAGGCATGCGGCACCGTCTTATTGAAACCACACGTCGTCCACATCAATTTCATGCAGAAAGAACTATGTTATCATCTTGCAATATTGATCACCAATAACAGTAACTGCTTGACCAGCCTTAAAACTCAAAAGAGCCACCACAATTTTAAACGCGTTGTTCTAACGTGTAATGCTCCAAACTGCTTTGGTTAGCAACACTATATTGCACAAATATCATCAGATCTTAAATGAAGTTCAGGAGACCCTTTATTTAGTAGTTTCAATATTCTCTCCAAAATGGATTTGATTTCTCATACGATGCTGCTTCTTCCATTTTGTAATTAATTCCTTAAATACTAAATAACTTTTTAGAATTTAACGAATGAATTTAGTCATTTCTATGGAAAGAGCAGCGACTTTTCTGCAAATGCATGTATAACTTTAACCAAATACTTTTCCGAATCAAAGCCACAGATCAGTTGTTGCATGTTGCATGTAGTTTTAAGTAGCGATTGCATTTCAGTTTTTACCATAACCGCCACCAGGCTTAATCGCACGATTTAACCGTAAGATTTTTTATGCGGTTACGGTTAAAACTAAATTCTTTAAAAATGGTGTAAAACAAACAACAATATGGTAAACTTTTGTGAAAATATAATTGTAACATTTAAAGCTGAGTTTTATTTAGACAGAGTTAAATATAGTCCAATACTTAAAAATACCGGTACCGAAGTATCTATCGACCTTAAAAGCTAGTACAGCATATTGTGTAAACAAGTATATATAAATATTTTTAAAGTTTATGAAAGAAACAATTTTTACTTGAATTTGTAAAATCCTTGCATGTATGAATAATAATTTGAAAAATTGTTTTGTTTGTTCTCAATCCAACCCAACATTTATTTACACTTAAGCAAAAGCAAATAATGCCAACAAATACATTCATACATACGTACACCCTACATACATTTGAGTTAAATATATTTATACCTTAAACGGTAGATATTTTGCCTTGTAAGCCAAACGTTGTTTGATTGAGCTCTACTTTATGTCACTTTATGTCACGCTCACTTTATATCAATCCTGTTACCGGGGTTTAGCGTAAGCCTTGTCACATGTTCCTTTGAGTTAGTCCGTCGACAAGTTTTTCTACGTCAGTCTTGTGACATGTTACAAAGTGCAATTCAATCTCTCCCATTACAAGCCTACTCCTAAAAAAGAACCGGCATTGCGAATATACAATGCATCAGTCACGTGACGTGTTCTGTAAACAGGTCCGTTTCTCATAGGTTGATATATAGCACATATTTAAAGATGAAATATCCTCTTGTCATATACTTACACAATTATAACAAACGGTCTCGGTTAATAAATATGTCTTTTAAAAATCAGCAAATTTTAAGTACAATTTGTTTCGACTTTTAGTGCATATTTTTTTATTTTTAGTATATATTTTCTTTAAGGTGCATAATTGCAGTGCATATTTTGTATTTTCACTGCATATTTTGAGGGCATATTTTCGATTTTTAGTGCATAAAAGCCGCTGCCTTGGTTATAACAATTCGTTGTGAAATCTATCAATGTTCTCCAATTTATTACACAGTCCGAAACAAATTTGCCCCCATGAACCAATCCAAAATAGACTGAAAGCAAAATTCAAATCTAGATCAATTTGTTTTGGATATCATTTTACGACATTTACTTCATTTAACATAGAGCTCTCATTATTGAATATGACTATTTCGACCCCACTGCCTGATTTTTACGCTACGAAAAATACTTAGGCACCCTATCTTTACTTTCAATTCCTCTTTTTCAACCTAACCTACACTCACCAAAAAAAGTCTGTAATGGCAACTGAAAATTTTGCTGTTATTACGGGAAATTCTGCTAATTTGAGCCCAGCGGTATTTTTTGCTAATCTTAGCAACACATGTCTGCTGACGTGTAGTACAATGAAATTAGTAGAAAAATTAGTAGCCGCTACTAAATTTTGGTAGACTTTTTGTAAAGCGAAATTTAAAATTTGTTTGCTAAAATAAGCAAAAAAAATTACTAAATTGTATTAATATTAGTAAAAAGCTTTGAATTTATTTTTCTTATCGAGCATCAAAAATTTTGAATATACTTTTTAAAAAAACGAATTAATCATTTTGTTTTAATTTGGTAATTTCTGTTTTAAAAAATATTTTGGTCAATTTTTTTTTTTACTTTTAAGGTTAAATTTTAATTGTTTTTAGGGCGGATTTTTAGAACTAAAAAACCTTTTTAGTGCTATTTTAAGTGGATGTCCTCTTTTTAGACATGAGTCGGTATCTTCACTTCCGATCCGATTGATATATGTAACATTTTAAGGAAATTTAAGTTTGTAGGTGTAAGTTTTAATTAGAAATAACATTTCCTTCAATAACCACTTTTTTAAAATTAGTAAAATTTTTTGCTAATTTTAGCAAATCGGTTTTCAAAAATTTGTAAAATGATTTCTGAAATTAGCAACAAAAATTTGTAAATATTCTGTAATTTGTAAAATGTAAATAGCAAAAAGATTTGCTAAATAATAATTTTTTACTAAAAATAAGTACAAAAATAGTAGAGTGTGATTGAAAACCGTTTACAAATTTTTCTACTAACTTTTTTTTCTAAGTGTAACAGCTATTTATCAAAAGGAATCAAATTTCAACTTCCTAACTGAAAAGACGTTCTTTTTAATAAAACAAAAAAATATGTATCTCAAGAATGTATTATTAAATTCTATCTGCATAAATTTAAGCTATAAAAATATGTTGCCATAAATAATCATATTTATTATAATAAATACCTTAAAATGTAGACAACGAATGAAATAATGGAAAATCCCACAATCTATTTGAAGAGAAGAGAAAATATTTGTGAAAGTACATATGTATAAAAGAATAACGTGACTGACTCACTAACACAACATCGCCTAACCTAAAAACTGAAATATAAATGATGTATTTCTTATTGTATGTTCTTAGGTTTTTTCGGAAAAAACTCTCCCCTTAATGTCCTACCGAAACCCCTTCAGCTAAGAATCTGAAATAAAGATATATGTTTACTATAATATGGACTAATTTAATTTTTTTTTAATATTCAAAAAGAGCATGGTAATGCCGGGGTTTAATAGGGTTATCTGGGATAAGCTCACGAAAAGTTCGGGATTCGGGGACATAAGGTAAAGGCATGGTTTAAAACGTTATTAATTAATTTATTTATTTACTTATATCCACATAAGAGCACCGAAGATAGGACTTATGGCAATAAAAGATATATTCTCACAATATATTTTCCGTTACTGGCTGTAGTTTATTTAAAACTTAATACGTAAAGTTTGTTTTAAATGAAGAATTAATATATATTTTATCAATTTAAATCAGTAATTCAGTTAAATGTAAAATTTAATGTTTTCTGTTCTAAAATTCCTATTCGTTTTTTTTTTTTATCAAAATAGTTTGTTTAAGTACAAAATTATATCAATACAAATTACAATAAATATTTCACATATACATACAAGCATATCAAATAAAAAATATGAACGTATGTGTGTGTTTTGCTTTGTAATTACCCATAAAAATAAAAAACTTTCAAATTTGAAAAACAAACTACAAAAATCGTTTTTTATAACGTTTTGTCAGTCTCTATTTAATTGTATTCACGATTAATTTAGATTGTTTTTAACGAAATCACATTGTGAGTGTATGGTTGGTATCCGGTTGGGTCTGTTATTCGTGAATAAACAGGGCTAGGACTACATAGCGCATTTTCGAATGAACGTCGCAGAACCTGTAGAGTACTAAACGGAGATCTCCGGGAATGTTCAAAGGATACTTCAAAATTCGCACCCTTTCTAGATAAAAATGTTGTTGAAGGATATTCGCTGGATATGACAGGATTTAAGAAGACGTCTTACGATCAGCACTCACTTCCTAGATGGAAAACACGTTGAAGGCCTTTGCAGGATACTCTAAGGAAGGACCTCGCAGGGTGTAGCAGGATAATCGAAGGACATGTCAGATGGCAACCATACGAAAAGAACACAATTTCTCTTAAACCAAGATTTATGTGAATTACACGGCGATAAGGATATTCATAGGTGGTCTGCGGTACTACTGGTGGAGTTGAGCGACGGCTGGCACGTTCGAAAATATTCGCAGGACGTCGAAGGATATTCATCGGACGTCAAAAGAACCTCATAGTATATTCACAGGACCTAAATATGATATTCACAGGCCCTCGAAGGATATAACAGGACAACAAAGTATATTCACAGGACATCGAAGGATAATCGCCGAGGATATTTGCAGGACCTTTAAGATAATTAACAAGATCTCGTTGAACATTCACAGGACCTCGAAGCATTTTAACAGGACCCTTAAATTATATTCTACTTACACGACCTCGAAGGATATTTAATGAACTTTTAAAAATACTTGCATGACCTCAATTTATGCGACCAATGCACACGTCCTTGTCCGATAAGCCTTTAAGAATTAGAAAGAGATATTAAATAAAAGTTACATTGTATTCACGTGCATCTCAAGGGCAGCTGAAGTAGTAGTAGTTGCTGTAGCCGATGTAAAACTCAAAGTGAGTAGATAGAAACGAGCGTTCCGATTTCTGTCGTTAAGTTAACTCACTTAACATTTATAAGAAAAGAAAAAACCCTAGAACAAAGAATTTGGGTTTCTTCTAAATATAGTCCAATATTTAAAACTACCGGTACCGAAGTATCTATCGACCTTAAAAACTAGTACAGCATATTGTGTAAACAAGTATATATAAATATTTTTAAAGTTTATGAAAGAAACAATTTTTACTTGAACTTGTAAAATCCTTGCATGTATGAATAATAATTTGAAAAATTGTTTTGTTTGTTCTCAATCCAACCCAACATTTATTTACACTTAAGCAAAAGCAAATAATGCCAACAAATACATTCATACATACGTACAACTACATACATTTGAACATTGCAAATAAATATAAAATGACTTTATTTCTTTTTCCACACATCGACTTTGTTTCAACAGCAAAATCATGACGATTCTCTAGAAGAATAAAATATTGAAACAAAAGTAGAACAGTAGAGTAAAATAACAATAAACAACTAAACAAAAAAAAAGGTAGAAAAAATTGCTTTAAGAATAAAGTTAGAAATGTTATCACAAGTATAAGGTAAATAAACATAAGAGAATAGTTTTACACCCTCAGGGATCAACGTCAAACAAATACAAAGCGAAAACAACAAAATCAACGTAAAAAAGTATATCATCAACATTAGAGTGGTCCTTAATTGTATTGATGAAAATGGGTTTCCTCAGATAAATTTATATAACTTAAAAATTAATCCAGCTATTAAGAGTTTAAAACCAGTTTCAGATTAAGTGGAGCATATTCCATCAGAACATATATTTCAATAAAATATATTGTCCGCATATGTGCACTATCTTTACATTTAAAGTAAATTTATACACTAACAACTACAGGACGTAGTATATATAGTGTAGTTAAAAACAGAACAAACTCCATAAAAATAAATAAACTCATTTATTTCAGAATATAGTTCATTTGAAACAAAAACATAATTTATTTACATTTATATACTCTAAGTAACACATTAAATAGAAAACAATTTTAACTAACTGTTTAGGAAAAACATAAACTTAAAAAATGCGTGTTTCCATATAAAAGTCTCATATGTGTTCCTTTATTTTTATAACTTTTGCACATCTGTCCGGCATGGATTCAATAGGATTACTAACCTATGGCTTCTGGATTCTAGAATTTAGAAAAGTTTGTTCCTCTTCAATATTCCAATGAGGTTCAAGTCGGGCGATTTTCCCCGCAAATCAAGGACTTGATCTGCATTCTCTTTTATGAACGCTTTGACAAACCTCGATGTATGTGTTTGCTCATTATCGTGTTGAAACACCCATCGAGGAAGTATATTTACTCCGAATGCGAAATTATTTTTGTTTCAAGTATATTTTTGTGCACTAAACGGTTAATTTTTCCATCAATATTTTGAAATGATCGAACTCCATTTGCCGAAAAGTCTACACCATTACGAGAAGTAGCAAATGATTTTTTTTTTTTTTTTTGAAAATGGAAAATTTTTTTTATAATCACGCACAGAAATTTTTCGTGAACATCCTCCAAAATGCGTTACGGATATTGCGACTGATACTTTTTTAGCAATCTGGAAATTATAGATACAGTGTATCACAAAAGTAAGTATACAGCATAAAAATAATCAAAAATCTCTATTTTTTTCGTAAAATATGCCGGAGTATTTATGTTTTTTTTTTTCCATTTACAATAACATATGGTATTGCCTTATACAAAAATACGAACATGCCTAAAAATAGTTATACCATTATCATATCCCGTTATCATTTCTAATGAATTAGCACAAATCTCATCACAGAAGTAAGTATGCAGTTTTTAAAGCTTTGACCTTCATTTCAAGCGCATTTAAATCGCGGAAAAAGTGAACGATTGTGATTGTGAATTCAAATCGATACCGAAATAGCGTTTTTATTGCAAATTTTTCTAAATTCGAATTATGGCTCCTCGTGGAAAAGAACTTTCACAAAATTTAAAAATGTGGTATTGTTAAACTTTATAAAGAGAAGCCAAAGTGAAATTATCAAATTTATTAATAAAAGTAGTTCCACAGTACAGAAAATTATAAAGAAATATTATAAGGTGGGCAATACTAATAAGAAGACTTGAACTGGGCGTCCAAAAACTTTCAATGATAGGGAGAAACGAATTATCACAAGAAAAATAGAAGCAAACGCTAAGAAAAGTGCTCCAAAAGTATCGGTATCAGAATCAGAAGACGAGACTGGAAAAACCTGTGACCCACAAACCATTCGTCGGGGCTGCATTCTTCCGGTTACCATTTGCGAACAGCACCAATAGAAGAAAACGGTTGGACTTCGTAAAGGAGTACAAAAACTAAGATGAAAATTTCTGGAAATCAGTTATTTTTTCCGACGAGAGTAAATATAATATTTTTGGCTCAAAAAGTGTGGAGTGTGTGAGCTCGATCCAAAAAATATGGCTGCGACAGTAAAACATGGCGGTGGATCGGTTATGGTAGGGGGGTGTATGACATCATCTGGTGCTGGAAATCTGGTAATGATCGAAGAAACAATGGATTAGAAGATTTATTTGAACATTTTAAAAAATAACTTACGTCAAAGTGCAAGCTAAATTGGGACTAACAGGATCATTTGTACTCCAACAAGACAATGATCCCAAATATATTGTATGAGAATGGCTTTTGTGTAGAGCACCAAAACAATTAAAAACCACCCCTCAATCACCTGAATTAAACCCAATTGAACATCTGTGGGATTATCTCGAAAAAAAATCAGAACACATAACATTACAAGCTGCACTATTGAGGAGTGGAATAAAATTCTACCTTTGGTTACCCAAAATCTTATCGCAGCTATGCCATCAAGGTAGGAATCAGTTAAAAAGGCCAAGGGCTATCCAACAAAGTATTAAATGTCCGCCTGACTTAATAGATTCAATCATAGTGCCTTTTGTGATATGAATTCGAACCACTTTTTTAATTCCATTATTATTACCAAGTAATGAATTAGAAACTTTTTTCTTCTTTATTATTTTTCTTAAGCGCAATTACAGTGTTGGCATATTTGAAGCCCTTCATCTTTCGCCGCCCTCTATCTCTTCGCTGACCCCTATCACAATGAACCGGTCACGTTACGTATCTTGGGATAGGTCATTTTCCCGCAGGGAACTTTTTATACCGATCACGTGATAGGTACATTAGAAACCGATTCTGCTTTCACCTACTACAGGACTGGTACTTTCAGACCCATCACGTGATATAGACTTTTAAACCGTTCACGCAGTAGGTACTGCAGGAACCGGTCCTCTTTTCACCTTTTTCGATATGTATTTTCGTCACCTATGACGGCACAGGTCCCAATTCCCAACTGACCCCTTTTTTCCCACAGGGTACTTAGTGAACCAACAACATTTAGAAGCTAACTTTTAAAACTCATGCAAAGAATATTTTTCGCTATTTGGAAGGTCAAATTTTTGAAATGTACCGTTTTTGTTTTTTTTTTTCTTTTTTTATTTATTATTTCTTGAATCTTCAATTATAAATTAAACTAAGAATATGCAATCAAATCTTAGCTCTAAAATTTTGAATTATAAGGGTGTGTGTCAAACGGTAGCCAAGTAGCATGGTAAAAAATATTTTTTCTATGGTGAAAGAGTTTTAAATTTGTGTGTGTGAAAAAGAATCGAATTTATTAATTTGTTTTGTTTTCATTTTGATTTAAGAAGCTTTCAAATTTTAAAACTTCAAAAATTTCAATTCTTATGTCAAAAATGCTACTAGTCCTATGGGCTAGTGAAATTTTATTTACCTCAAAACTGTCAAAAATTTACCAAGAAGCATACTTTTCTACTACTTAACACACACCCTAAGTACCCAGCTAATGCCAGGCAACAAATTAGATTATTTTACGTCTCTCGTGATCGGCTGAGAGCAAGAGTGTACATATATTCTTATCAGCAGAGCGTGGCCTCTATGTTGAAATTTTTCGGGCTAGTTGGTTTGGGTGTAACTCTAGTTTCGTTATATATGTTGTCACATGTTTTGAAAATATAGTCTTTATCATCGGGACTCTAGATCTTTGTAAATGTGCGATTTTTGACATAGCAGGGAGTGGAATTTTTTATATATTTGATGCCAAGTACCCTATAACTAAATACCATAGCACATTGCTTTTATAATCGAGTTTATTGAAAAAGGTTGCAATCAATCTCAATGTGGAGTTTTTTCCAATAAGCCAACTCCAAAGACCTCCGCTCCCACACCGGAGTCCATTTTCGACCCGTCAGTATACCAGTTTAGACTGCGATTGTCCACTACTGGACCAACTGTTGCCCATTTGGTCCAACTTAAGATAACACACCCGAATCTCCAACCGAATCTCAATTCAGTGTTAATACGGTCTGTCGGCATACCTAAGAAGTCCTTGTTACCTAAAGAATACTAGATATTCGTATCACACTTGACATAAAAAGAACCATCATGTTCAAAGTTTAATCTACGGGCAGTCAATGTTGCTGAAGTTCTAATGAAGATATTTAAGGGGAGAGACATGACATTTTCCATCATGATACCACTCGGACGCATATTCATAATTTACAGCAATAAAAACTCGTTAATAATTGTTCTGTATCGCTCACGGGTCACAGTAATCGTGTTATCCGATGCCGATTTTGAGTGGCACAGAGAATCTTCCATCGCTTGCCGATGTTAAATCCATTTTCATCAATAAACCAAAGGAACACTCTAATGCGCATACATAAAAAGTTGTTTGTATTTGTACAGGTAGACTGAATAAGTTTACACGCACGCATATATCGTAAACATGGAATGTTGAATAAAGAATCCTTGGGCTAAAGTTTTATAAATGATGCCCTTAAAACTTTGGCAAATGTTTATCGGCAAATGAATGTGTGTGTGTATAATAAGAGGCATATGAATACATTTATACTTAACGTATTTACTATTTACCAACATTTTCAATAGCGAATTCTCTTTCTCTGATAAAAGTGTTGAAATGCATACAAAATTCAATACAATGTACGACGTATTATAAAGGAACACAAATGTAATTTAAATTGTATATAAATTTGTATTTCAAAATATTCAAAAACAAGTTTATATGCATTATTTACAAGGGGAATGTGTATTAAATAAATTAAAACCACATGGGTCAACCGCGGCAGTCACTTGATTAATGGTTGGGGTGACCATTCGTAAATACTGATCTGTTTTTAACAAACACTTCTAATTTTCATTTGTTTTTGTACCATTGTTAAATTTTTATATTAATATTTTCAACTTTTTTTTAATAAACATGTCATGCAATATTAGCTGTGACGTAAATACAAAAATGAAAATCAAAATTCAACAGGTTCGTTCGTCTAGGGTCATTTGTTTAAGCAGTGTAATTGCTTGTGTGTGTGTTTTCTAGATCAGCTGATTCGTCACGTTATTTCTACGTTTGTCTAATTCTAGCGGATCAATATGTCCGTGACTTTTCGAACTTCCCTCGTAGTTATATGAAATGCAACACTACTCCCATCAAATACCATATATTAATAGACTACTGTCAAATTTTGAGCAAGTTCCGTCATTTACTTTGCGTTTAACAGCGGTTCAAAACATAGAACCCCGTGCATTTTTTTAAAAATGTAAAAACTAAATTTTGAATGCTCATTAAACATTACTTTTTGCGAAAAAAAAGTCAATCTAACCAAGAAAAAGCTTCATAAATACTATGGTGATTCCGACTTTCGTTGTGGTTGCACAAGTTCAAATGACGCTAAATGTTCTGGACGGCCAATCGAAGAGTAAAAGTTCGATAGATTGTTGATGCCATAGGCATTTCATATGGTAGTGTGGTTTCGATTTTAAATGATCAGTTGGATTTAAGAAAGCTGCTTGCAAGATTGGTGCCGCGTTTGCTCTCAATAATGCACGGGTGCACACGTGTGTAGTCTCAATGGCAAAATTCCATGAATTGGGCTACGAATTGGTACCTCATACGCCATATTCTCCGGATTTAGCCCCCAGTGACTATTTCCTATTTCTAAACCTAAAAAAATGGCTCGGTGGAAAGAGATTTAGCTCCAACGATGAAATAATTGATCAAACAAATGCCTATTTTATGGACCTCTAAAAATTATATTTTTTGGAATGGATACGAAAATTGTAGAAACGTTGGACTAAGTGTATTGAGCTAAAAGGAGATTATGTTGACAAATAATTTTTTTTTTGCAAAAAAAAAACTATGTTTGATTCAAAAAGTCACGGACTTATTGATCCGCCCTCGTACACTAGTTTATAATTTTTTTCCTTCGTAGATATTAGTTAAATAGCTTATTTTATGTATTCTCAGTAAGCATATTGAAATCGTTGCCTCATTCTATTGCATTATTGGAAGCATTACACGTTCTACTGCATTTTTAGAATCAGTACACCGCTTCCATCAGCTTCTACTGCTTCCAAATATCCAAATTTTTTTGGTGGGATAATACGATGTGAGGCAATAAGTTTCACCCTATTTGTGAGTGCTGCCATTTTTGGTTTTGACATTCGTAAAGTAGACACGAACTTTATAGTAAATAAAAATAAATCGATATACGAGGCTGAATCGCCGAATTGGCCGTTTGGCTGAAGAGATCGAAGCAGTGCATAAAAATGTGATAGAGGAGCCAGAAACATCCACAAGAAAACTTGCTCAACAATTGCACATTTCTGACTTGAAAATGTTTCCATACAAAAATATGGTGGTCCAACAATTGTAACCAAACGACTGTGGCGTTTAGAATAAATTGACGTGAGATTTTGAAACACAATGACGATGTGGATGATTTTCCACCAAAGTTGATTATGGGCGGCGAGGCTTATTTTTGTCTCAGCAAACACGTCAATAAGCAAAATTCTTGATTCTGTGGGACGGAAAATCCACGCATAATTCACCGTGTAGTTTGCAGTTACGGTAACGCTATTGCGGAGAACGGTGACAGCTATAGTCATGCTGACTGAATTTTTCTTACCGGAAGTAGACGATATGGACTTGGAGGAAATGTGGGCCACTTCCTCCTCTGGAGTCTTTGGTGTACGCGAACAAGGCCCGCAATTAAGTTATACAAAATGTAATCAAAAAAGCCCTTTTATGCATTAATTCTATTTGTCGGAAATAATTTTAAAAAATTAATTGAAGCAAAAATATAGAATCAGTTAAACCCCAATGGAGTTTTCACTTTAGAAAAAAGTTATAGCGAGAGAAAATCAGATGATGGTTTAGTCCCACCCTGTAGAAAATATATATTTATTTTTGTACATGAAAATTATTTTTGTGTGTATTATTTCGATCTGCAAGTTTATGATTTTATTTCAGATTTTTTCGGATTCAAGATTATAATTAAGAGGATATTGAAAAATTGTGAGGATCAGCGCTAAGGGAGTGCTAAACTTTTGACCTGAGCGACCAGCCTTATCCTCATCGTCAGCCTCATTCTAAACAACC
Source organism: Eustalomyia histrio (assembly GCA_949748255.1). Taxonomy (NCBI): domain Eukaryota; kingdom Metazoa; phylum Arthropoda; class Insecta; order Diptera; family Anthomyiidae; genus Eustalomyia; species Eustalomyia histrio. The sequence goes on from OX456525.1 coordinate 100,959,813, forward strand.
ACTCACAACAACTGATGGTTTGACAGGCAAGTGCCGTGGTACTTTTAAGGGTCCTCAAAGAGGTTTTGAGCTCACTTCGTCAGCGAAACGACGTAAAGCACATTATAACATAATGTGTGTTCTTTTAAATTTTAATGTCAAATTATTGCATAACATCTTAAACAGTACAACTGATTGTTAATAACTTTGTTTAAGACATCTAAAATAATTTAAAAATATTTTTATTTTATTTAATTTAAGAATTAAATTATTGTTTGTTGTTGTTTTTTGGTTTTTTTAATGTTATTTTAGGCTTAGGGGAATGTGTTGTACCTTGAAACATTTCAAATAACCAAATCTCCACGTGTTTCGTAAAAAAAAAGCTTTTTTAATGTTAAATATTTATCAAGAGTGAAGTTTTAATTTTATAGTTGATATTTTTAATACTTGTATGTATGAAAATGTATATTTAGTCTGGTTTTAGATCATAAAAAAAATTTTTTTCAAACAAAAAAATGTTCTTATTTTTATTTAGTAATCATGGAGAATACACAGAAATGTTATTAGACACAAGCTAAATGGGATGCATTTTCTGGTCTGCTACGAAATACGATAATAAAAGGAGAATGTAAAAAAACACAAAAATAGTAAGTAAATTTCATCTAAACTCAATAATAAAAAATCAACTATATATTAGCATAAATAGCCTTTTTCGCTGATTTGTAAGTTAAATAGAGACATTTACAATTGGCACTTTCATGGGCACCAACAATGTTGATGATGGTCGTAGCGGACCATTAAGCTTGTGTCTAATAACTTTTAGTGTGTATTCTCTATGATTACTAAATAAAAATAAGAATTGTTTTTTTGAAAAAAAATTTTATGATCTCGAACTAGACTAAAAATACATTTTCATACTTCTTCATATATCTTTACTTTTGGAGATACATCAAAACAAATACTTATCCTCTTCGTTCCCCAAGTGCAGCCTACTGGACATTTTTCGAATATCTGCAGATGTGTTTTAAAAATTAATTTTTCATCTTATGACCACATGTTTTGATATCATGTTTTTTGTCCTAAACCAGGACTATTTTAAAAGCTGCCCACTATAAAAATTTTGCTTTAAATTTGTGATCAGTTGATCATAGAACACGTTTTCTTGAGCACTTAACCATTTTAATTAAATTTTTAAAGTTATGAAATATAAAAACTAAAATACATTTTATATTATAGCAGAACAATAGAAATAGATATTTTCATTACATTAAAAATTAACATGTGTAAAAAATAAAGTTTTTTATCTCACATAGTTAAAAATGTCCAGCCGGCTGCAGTATCCTTTCGTCCTTCATGATCTTGAACAAAATTTGTTCTATTGTTTCTTTCAGAAGCATAAAAAAATATTTTCGAAGACTTCTGACGATAGGTTTTTTCTTGGGACTGTGGATGATATATTGTATTATATTTATATATATTTACTTTTACCAACACCATCTTTCTAATCAATAACAAATTTAATATATAACAATTGAAGCTTAATATGGCAATTTAAACACCTGTACAGGAAAACTTTCTTATAATATTTTGGAAGGTAATGAAAAATTAATTGCTTCAATGTACAACCGTTTCAAGGTACAACATTATACCCTAAACACATTTCCTTTCATTTAATTTATTTGATTGGAAATTGTTGTATTTTTTTGTTCATTGCTATTTTTTATGTTCTTTCAATGTAATGATTATGTTTTCATTCGAAATAAATCCCTTCTTTTTGTAGCGATATTTTGTAAAATCTTATAAATAAATAGTTCTATAAATTTCAATTCATTTTCCTCAAGGCGTTGAAAAGGCAATAATTTAATTTATTTTTCTCTTGAAAAATAAGTATTGGGTTAGAGAAAAAGCCCACCAAAGTGAGCGTAAGTCTGAAAATGTAAGAGTAATAGAGTATAAAAGCATTAAAATTAGCTTTAACGAATTTATGGTAGAAAATGTTTTTGGATGTGAAAATGTTTTTTGTAAAAAAAATTTTTCAAATTGTTCGTGGCGGAAAAAAATTTAAGTTGAAAAATATTTTTTTTGTGAAAAAAAAATGTTTAAGATGAAAAAATTCTACTAAAATACATTATTATTGACGTTTAGAGGTACTTTCTAGAACACCCTTTTAACCGGCCTTAAGGTCGACGGTCTACGGTCCACCCGGTTAACCAGGTTTTAGGAAATTTTGTAAAAAGGTACGTTTTTGGTACTTTTTAGGAATAATAGAAATAGACAAATCTAATAAAAATCGATGACTTTTAAAAAATAATCGAAAATTATTATAAAAATCTATAAATTTTGTAAAAAGTCAATAAATTTTATAAAAACCGGTAGATTTTATAAAAATCGATAGTTTTTTAAAAATTTAAATATATTTTAAAAATATAATATTTTTAAAAATTTATAAATTTTATAAAAATAAATAAATTTTAGAAAAAATTATAAAAAAATTAATATTTTCTTTTCAAAAAAACAATACTTGGTTATTCGAAAAAATTACAATACAATATAAATTTTAAAAAGAAATAAACTTTTTAAAAATCGATAGATTTTATAAAAATTGATATATTATATAAAAAATCGATAAATTTTATAAAAATCGATAAAAATTTTATCAAAATTGAAGACCGAAAATTGATATTAATACCAAGGACAATGTAAAAAGATTATGCTTTTAACTCTGTACAACCTAAAACTTTCATAGTCCTTGTAAAATCAACTTTTTAGAAGTTAAGAAGTTAAGTTATATCGAATGTACTCTGTTGTAATCATCCTCTTTTGCCATGTTCCATAGAAAACTTTAAAAAGAAATAAAAAAACGGTGTTAAAAGTAAAAAGTTGATTGTTGTTGCTCAACAACAATAGATATTTTTTCATATTTCGCCGTTTGGCGCTCTCGACCTTTTAGAGTTTTCTGTGGAATATGTCCCATTGTACAGCAGAGTACCTAAACCAAAAAATTGGCGATGATAAACGGCTTCAAAAATGGCACAATAGCTTAATAATTATTTTTTTATACCTTTTATACGTTTTCTTTATTAATTCAGTTTTTGATCTCAGTATTTAAAACAATACATTTAATTTACTTTAAAACAGTTTTAAATTAAATGAATTAACGTGATTTTTGTTACATTAATTTCTTAATTTGTTTGAAATGTGTAAGTTCATCAACATGTAAACAAGATTATTATATTTACATTTAATTTTAATTTTAATAAAAAATTTTTTGTTGAAAAATAAAAAAAAGTTTTTTAATACTCGGGCATATAGAAAAAGTGCTTATATGATGAAGATTTATATGATCTTATATATACTCATAATATTTAATTAAATATGAAAAATTTTACCTGGGTAATTAAACATTTTTTAAAATTTTTTTATACGTTTTTTAATAAATTAGATTCCGTAAATATAATATTAGCGATTCGACTCTAATATAATTCGACTTGACGTTTTTTGGATAAATTTGAATCTTACTTAATCCCTAAATATATTGCTGGATCTAATTTGATCTGTCAATTTTCGGATCAATTAAGATCTGCTAGATATTAAAGAATATTAAATTGGATATGATTAAAGAGTTTTTTCTTTTAAAAGAAGCAACATTCAGGAAATCCTTCCTACTAAAAATGTGGTTTTCTTTCGAAAGGGGATATAGAAGAGATGAAAGGTGGTAAAAGATAAAAGGCTTCAAATATGGAAACACTGGAATTTCGCGATATATTTAATATAAGAACAGTTGTTACTCGCCATTAGATAAAGAGTTGGAGAACTTGTTAAAGCTTTGTATTTCATAGCGTTAATTTTTCGTTGTCGCTGGGGATCGAAAGCGCAACCTTCTGTGTAACAGTAGAACGCGCTTAGGAACATTTTCATATAACCAATATATCCTATTAAATTCCAAAGCATGTTTGTGTTGTAGTATGTGTTTTTTGAAGTCTTCATGTATTAATATTTGTATTTCATCTCCCCGTGTGTGGGTGTATGTCTACATTAAGGTGTCCCTTTAATTAAAAATTGTCGAATATCGATGCTTACAAGAATAATCACATTTACAAATCACATTTGTTTACTATTATAAAAAAATTGTTATATTCAGCAGTGGTTGGTTGCAACGTAAATTGACTGATGTTAGAGAACTATTTCGTTACCAAATTTAAAGTCTAAAATCAAGTTGTGGCCAAAAATTTAAAGATATCTATGTTTATAAAAACTAAAATCATATAATCTTAAACAAAATCCATTGAGTTGGGAAAAATGTTATGAAGTGGGAATGGAAAGTGTGTTTTTTTCGTAAGGACACAAAAATTTAAAACAAATTAATTCCTGGAGTTCACTTTTTTTCAGAAACACCAATTATGCAAAAATGTTAAAATAAGTGGAATACATTATTCAAAAAACGTCTAAAATTTTTAAATAAAGAAAAATATCTGTTTTACTTAGAATTAACCTGGTCCAAAATTTTTTAATTATCAGCGCTGTTCTTAGTTCCGAATCTGCATAAAAAAGTACTAAAGTGAATCATTCCGATTTGTTTGCACCAAAAATTTTGTGGAATTTTCGGTCTAGAAAAATCTTGATGAAAATAAAACGAATGCACGTTTTTAATAAGAAATATTTATTAAACTATAAAAAACACATTTATGAATCAAAATTTAGAATATTTTCTTTTTATTTTTACTTAAATGTTAAAATTTGTAAAACATTCAAAAAAATAGTCTATAATTTCAGTCGGAACCTTAAAGACGTACAAAAATTACTTATAGAATTAATAACGACAAATTTAACTTACACATCATTTATTTTCGTACCAACCATAGTTGTACCATAATATAGTTATCATATGATGATAATAAAATAACAATAATTTTACCATAATATTGTTATGATTCGAAACTATGAAAAAGTTCTTTAAATTCAAAAATATTTCTTTTAGAAATGTTTTTCCTTTAAAAAAATTTGTAAATTCTAAGGACTTAAAAACATATTCTATGGACTTTTTCTAATTTTTGGATTATAAGGACATTTTTAAGATTTTTTTTAGATATTCCTTAGAATCTAAGAATATTTCTACAGTTTATAGAATCTAATGCCTGGTTTTCATTATGTCATATGAACTGACAACAAAAACTGACTCAAATTAATTATCGTCATTTTGTGTCAAATGCGTTTTCATTACATCTTAAAAACTGACAATAAGTCGATAAAGCAGAGCGTGTCAAAGATTTGTGTCAAATTTTGGTGTCAGTTGACTGACATGCCGTTTTCATTACCAAGGTCAAATATGATGAGGCGTTCGCTCGCTGATTAGAAAATATTAATTTGTGTTCAATAAAAAGTGGAAAAAATTTAAAAATTATAAAAAAGAAACAAATGGCTATAGCTAGTGCGGTGTTTTGTGTTATTATATTACCATTTCTTTCTTTATTTAAAAAATTACAATTGAAATTTATTTTTCCAGCAAAAAAAAAAAATAACAGCTTTGCGATTGCCAAACAAAAAAAATTGACAACTTGTTGTCAATTTTTTTTTAGATAAAAAATGCTGCCATATCTGTTGACAAACTGAAATTTGACGTTTTCACTTGTCTGTCATTTTAGACGGCAGTTCATGTGCATAACTGACTGCAAACTCAGATGACACCATATGACAACCCGTTTTCATACAATTGCCAATAATTTGGACAAATTGACATTAAAAATGACATAGTGAAAACCATGCATAAGTATTTTGCACGATGAAAAGTCCGCAGAATCTAAGAATTTTTTAGCACCTAAGTTTTTGAAGAATATGTTATATGAATTTTGCAGAATTTGAGGAAAAGTCCATAGAATCTAAAAATCTTTCTATCAGAAAAATTTGGAAAAATCTATTTTAGTCTGGTTCGAGATCATAGAAAAAAATTTGTTTTTCACATATAATCTCAATAATAAAAAATCAACTGTAACTATGTTAGCACAAAATAGCGTTTTCCTTTGATTTGTGAGTTAAATAGAGATATTTTCAATAAACACTTTCAAGGGCACGAATAATGTTGATGATGGTCGTAGCGGACCAGAATATTTTCCATGATTACTAAATAAAAAATAAGAAAATTTTTCATTTGGAAAAAAAATACTATGATCTCGAACCAGACTAAAAATACATTTTTATAAAATCTTTATATAGAATCTTTTTGACAATAACTTTTTCCATATAAGGCATTTTCATTCTACATGGGTGACTGAACTGATACAATTTTTTTTAAGAAAACATGACAGCACTATGACTTTTAATGTCAAGACTTTAAATGTCAAATAAGACATTATATTTGAGTCATAATTATTCATTGATTGTTGTCAGCATTTTATAGTTCCATAATTATCATATTTTTTCAGACGGAACTTGCTCAAAATTTGACAGTAGTCTATTAACAGGTGGTACTTGATGGGAGCAGTGTTGTATTTCTTATAAATAAGAGGGAAGTTCGAAAAGTCAGAGACTTATTGATCCGCCCTCGTATTAAACATATTACAAACAGAATTTTTTTAATTTTATTCTGTCTACAAAAAGAATTTTGTAATTTTTTTGTGTTAAATGATTTTTTGTGCATTTGATATTTCGAATACAACTAACACAAAAAACATATGTGAATCTCCACAAACCGCAAATTTCCAAATATTTTTATGCCATGCCTTTTTACAAATCCATTATAAATAAAAACTTTCTAAACTTAAAATAGCGTTGTACGTTACGATGAAAGAGAATCGTAACAATATATCTTGAAAACCTTTGAAGTAATGTTCTTAATTAATCATATCAGATATATTTGTATTAATCGTTGGTCAATATCTTTTGTTTCCACACTTAATTTAAATTTTTTAAAATTTTTTAAAACTCAGGAACTATGGAAAATTCTTACATGTATTAAATGAAAAAAAAAAAAACAGAGAATTAGCATCGAAATTTGACAATTCGTAATTTGAGGGACACCTTAGTCTTCATATTAGTACATCTTTTCTATTAATGCCGTAAGGTTTAAGGTGTAAAATATAATAATTTATATAACTTAAGGCATTTTAATGATAACAAAATAATCGTGTTGTAAATTTAAAGTTGTATTTACAAGTTACTTGAAACTTAGAGATTATCAAACAAGGTAGGTCTCTTGGAGTGGACCTGCAGATCTTAATTAAATTTTAATATGTTGTAGAGGAGAAAATTCTTAGGAACTACACATTTATAACTTTGTCGGTTTCTTTTTTTCTTTTCCAAAGAAACTATGAAGAAATTTGATATTTAGTGCACGGGATTTTAAAGAACATAGACTGGTATTTAAATCATGTCCGACAACTTTGTAGTATATATTTTTGTTATATGAAAAATTATGCCTAGAATGAGATTAAAACTGGTTAATGCTTCGTTTACATCTGCATTCAGATCTCGAGATTTCAGTGAAAATCTCGTGAATTTCCAATTCAATAGAATCCCGCAAAATTCAAGACATTTGTCAAAAATCTCATGCAAATCCCGCAATTGTGTTAGCTTTTCCAGTATACAACACTTCGTTTTGCTTATTTTGCAGAATTTTTGCATAAAAAATGGCAACACTGGTCAACAGCTGACAAACAAAAGAAAAAAATAACCAAAAATAATGAAATAAAATAATTATTAAAAACATAATAAAAACAAATTTAAATCCAAATAAAATGTGTAACTAATAGGGCAAATAGACTATACAAGTGACCTGCACAATATTCCCTGTACACTCATCAAAAAAGTCTGTAATGGCAACTGAAAATTTTGCTGTTATTACGGGAAATTTTGCTAATTTGAGCCCAGCGGTATTTTTTGCTAATCTTAGCAACACATGTCTGCTGACGTGTAGTACAATGAAATAAGTAGAAAAATTAGTAGCCGCTACTAAATTTTAGTATTCTTTTGTAAAGTGTAATTAAAAATCTGTTTGCCAAAATCAGCAAAAAAAATTACTAAATATTAGTACAAAATTTTAAATTTATTTTTTTTTTATCGAGCATCAAATTTTTTTTATTTTATTTATTTTTTTCAACAAATATTTTATATTTTTCATTTTCAGACATGAGTCGGTATATTCACTTCTAATCCCTTTTTTAATCTATGTAACATTTTAAGGCAATTTAAGTATTTAAAATTAGTAAAATTTTTTGCTAATTTTAGCAAATCGGTTTTAAAAAATTTGTAAAATGATTTCTGAAATTAGCAACAAAAATTTGTAAATATTCTGTAAAAACTCTGTAATTTGTAAAATGTAAATAGCAAAAAGATTTGCTAAATAATATTTTTTTTACTAAAAATCAGTACAAAAATAGTAAAGTGGGATTGAAAACCGTTTACAAAATTTTCTACTAACTTTTTTTTCTGAGTGTATTTTAAGTGGATGTCCTATTTTCAGGCATGAGTCGGTATATTCACTTTCGATCACTTTTTTATTCTATGTACACTCAGAAAAAAAAGTAAGGAGAAAAATTTGTAAATGGTTTTCAATCCCACTCTACTATTTTTGTACTGATTTTTAGTAAAAAATTTTTATTTAGCAAATCTTTTTGCTATTTACATTTTACAAATTACAGAATTTTTACAGAATATTTACAAATTTTTGTTGCTAATTTCAGAAATCATTTTACAAATTTTTGAAAACCGATTTGCTAAAATTAGCAAAAAATTATACTAATTTTAAAAACGTGATATTGTCTAAAAAGAGGACATTCACTTAAAATAGCACAAAAAAGGTTTTTTCGTTCTAAAAATCCGCCCTAAAAACAATTAAAATTAAACCTTAAAAGTAAAAAAAAAAACTGACCAAAATATTTTTCAAAACAGAAATTACCAAATTAAAACAAAATGATTAATTCGTTATTTAAAAATATAATCAAAATTTTTGATGCTCGATAAAAAAAATAAGTTCAAAGCTTTTTACTAATATTAATAATATTTAGTAAATTTTTTTGCTGATTTTAGCAAACAGATTTTAAATTCCACTTTACAAAAAGTCTACTAAAATTTAGCAGCGGCTACTAATTTTTCTACTAATTTCATTGTACTACACGTCAGCAGACATGTGTTGCTAAGATTAGCAAAAAATACCGCTGGGCTCAAATTAGCAGAATTTCAAAATCGGTTTTCAAAAATTTGTAAAATAATTTCTGAAATTAGCAACAAAAAGTTGTAAATATTCTGTAAAAACTCTGTAATTTGTAAAATGTATATAGCAAAAAAAATTGCTTAATAATAATTTTTTTACTAAAAATCAGTACAAAAATAGTTAAGTGGGATTGAAAACCGTTTACAAATTTTTCTACTAACTTTTTATTCTGAGTGTAGGAAATGTCGATAGTGAAACTGTACTGATTCACTATTGACTTTGTTACCAGTACTACTGACTAATTATTTTCCAGCAAACGCTTTCTGCTGTAGACATTTAACTTTAATTTTGCACATATATTTTCAACAAAATAGAACAATAAAAAAATAAGAACAAGCACAGCTTTGCAGCTGCAAATTAGGAATGTAAAGAGTATAGACGCTTTGTTAACATGTCAGCAAAAAAGTCGCCCAAAATAGTCGACAAAAGTAGTGACTTGTAGACACTTGACCCCAGGCTTCCTACAGGGTTGTGATAGTATGCGTATGTGATAGTTTGCGTATGCGTATTACGTAAAGTCAAAACAGTTTCGATTTTTACACAAACTTTTATCGTTGTGTGTGTTAGATTGCGCAAGTGACTTATACAAGTCTATTTGACTTTCATAAGAAGTATTGTGTAGTTCTAAAATTTACTTCCGGCGGAGGAAACAATGAGGATTGCTTTGCAAATTATCAGATTTTCTCCCATCAATATATTGAAATTTCTTGACTCTAGCTTGTAGTTCTAATTTGAGGTTATTTTTTCAAATTTGATGTTTTTTTGTTTACAATTAGCTGTGGTTGAAAAATCGAAATCTCAATATTTATCGTGCGAGATTTTCACTGAAATCTCCGGATTCAAAGCCAAATCTAAACGTAGCATAAATATGAAGATTTGGCCTCAATTTCAATTTCAACTTCGTTTTGGAACAGATTTATGAGGGGAGGGATTTGGGGATTTCTATAAATAATAGGGATTTTGCCTCTATTTTACGATATTTTTGAGGATTTCAGTTTTTATACGTAAATTTATAATTACAAATTTTTAACAGCAAATTTTAGTAAATGTTACAAATAAATTTGTTAAAACACTTTTCCAAAGTCAAAAATTGTGTAAAATTTTAACAAATCTATAAATAACTAAAGGATGATTTTTTAACCGTTTGGGTTTTGAAAATTGAAAAAACGGAAAATTTGCAAAAGTGAATGAAATATTTATTTGGGGCGATAAATGAATGCATTTCATTAACCTCTAAGATTATTTCATGTAAATGTTGCTCACGGCCAAGCCGTATGTGGTTTTCCGTGAGCTCCAATTTTGGCATACTTTTCCACAAAAAAATAGTCTAGTGGGGTCAAATCGCATGCTCTTGGCGGCCAATGGACTGCTCCAAAACGTGAGATTATTTGCTCACCTAACTCGCCTTTCAATAGATTCATGGTATTGCGTGTCGTGTGGCACCGTCTTGTTGAAACCACATGTCAACCAAGTTCAATTCTTCCATTTCGGTAATCATCATACGTTACGATTTTCATCGTTCTTAAAGAAGTACGGTCCAATGAAGCCGGCGGCTCACAAACCGCACCAAACAGTGCATTGGCAGCTCTTGAACTGCCTCGTACTGTTCTACACACCGAAAGCGGCAATTCTGTTTGTGGACGTACCCATTGAGCCAAAAATGAGTTTCGTCGCTGAAACCATTTTTTCGATAGAAACACATCTCGAAGCACGAATTTTGACAATAAAATTCAATGATATGTAGGCGTTGTTTGTTTGTTAGTCTAACATATTCATGGTGAAATGGCAATTGAAATTGAATTTTTTTTTATCCTGAAGAACCAAATAGCAAACAAATCACCCTTTTTAAGCAAACAAGCTAAAAAATTAATCACCAACTTTTACCAAAAGTTAAAATTTTTTTATGAAATTTGTTTATCCATCAGACTAAAAAAAAAAATTTTGTTTCAAAAATTAGTATGCACTGTTAATATTGTTCGTAATGTATTGTTACGGAGCTCTAATTGTGAAACAATTCAGTCTGGCAGCTCATCAACAATAGCAAGGAGCCGAACCTGCACCTGCAAGGAGCCCAACCTGCGAGTTTTTTAATTTACATTATCATATAAATCAATTATAAAAAAATACTTAGTTAGTTAGTTAGTTAGTTAGTTAGTTAGTTAGTTAGTTAGTTAGTTAGTTAGTTAGTTAGTTAGGTAGCTAGTTAGTTAGTTAGTTAGTTAGTTAGTTAGTTAGTTAGTTAGTTAGGTAGCTAGTTAGTTAGTTAGTTAGTTAGTTAGTTAGTTAGTTAGTTAGTTAGTTAGTTAGTTAGTTAGTTAGTTAGTTAGTTAGTTAGTTAGTTAGTTAGTTAGTTAGTTAGTTAGTTAGTTAGTTAGTTAGTTAGTTAGTTAGTTAGTTAGTTAGTTAGTTAGTTAGTTAGTTAGTTAGTTAGTTAGTTAGTTAGTTAGTTAGTTAGTTAGTTAGTTAGTTAGTTAGTTAGTTAGTTAGTTAGTTAGTTAGTTAGTTAGTTAGTTAGTTAGTTAGTTAGTTAGTTAGTTAGTTAGTTAGTTAGTTAGTTAGTTAGTTAGTTAGTTAGTTAGTTAGTTAGTTAGTTAGTTAGTTAGTTAGTTAGTTAGTTAGTTAGTTAGTTAGTTAGTTAGTTAGTTAGTTAGTTAGTTAGTTAGTTAGTTAGTTAGTTAGTTAGTTAGTTAGTTAGTTAGTTAGTTAGTTAGTTAGTTAGTTAGTTAGTTAGTTAGTTAGTTAGTTAGTTAGTTAGTTAGTTAGTTAGTTAGTTAGTTAGTTAGTTAGTTAGTTAGTTAGTTAGTTAGTTAGTTAGTTAGTTAGTTAGTTAGTTAGTTAGTTAGTTAGTTAGTTAGTTAGTTAGTTAGTTAGTTAGTTAGTTAGTTAGTTAGTTAGTTAGTTAGTTAGTTAGTTAGTTAGTTAGTTAGTTAGTTAGTTAGTTAGTTAGTTAGTTAGTTAGTTAGTTAGTTAGTTAGTTAGTTAGTTAGTTAGTTAGTTAGTTAGTTAGTTAGTTAGTTAGTTAGTTAGTTAGTTAGTTAGTTAGTTAGTTAGTTAGTTAGTTAGTTAGTTAGTTAGTTAGTTAGTTAGTTAGTTAGTTAGTTAGTTAGTTAGTTAGTTAGTTAGTTAGTTAGTTAGTTAGTTAGTTAGTTAGTTAGTTAGTTAGTTAGTTAGTTAGTTAGTTAGTTAGTTAGTTAGTTAGTTAGTTAGTTAGTTAGTTAGTTAGTTAGTTAGTTAGTTAGTTAGTTAGTTAGTTAGTTAGTTAGTTAGTTAGTTAGTTAGTTAGTTAGTTAGTTAGTTAGTTAGTTAGTTAGTTAGTTAGTTAGTTAGTTAGTTAGTTAGTTAGTTAGTTAGTTAGTTAGTTAGTTAGTTAGTTAGTTAGTTAGTTAGTTAGTTAGTTAGTTAGTTAGTTAGTTAGTTAGTTAGTTAGTTAGTTAGTTAGTTAGTTAGTTAGTTAGTTAGTTAGTTAGTTAGTTAGTTAGTTAGTTAGTTAGTTAGTTAGTTAGTTAGTTAGTTAGTTAGTTAGTTAGTTAGTTAGTTAGTTAGTTAGTTAGTTAGTTAGTTAGTTAGTTAGTTAGTTAGTTAGTTAGTTAGTTAGTTAGTTAGTTAGTTAGTTAGTTAGTTAGTTAGTTAGTTAGTTAGTTAGTTAGTTAGTTAGTTAGTTAGTTAGTTAGTTAGTTAGTTAGTTAGTTAGTTAGTTAGTTAGTTAGTTAGTTAGTTAGTTAGTTAGTTAGTTAGTTAGTTAGTTAGTTAGTTAGTTAGTTAGTTAGTTAGTTAGTTAGTTAGTTAGTTAGTTAGTTAGTTAGTTAGTTAGTTAGTTAGTTAGTTAGTTAGTTAGTTAGTTAGTTAGTTAGTTAGTTAGTTAGTTAGTTAGTTAGTTAGTTAGTTAGTTAGTTAGTTAGTTAGTTAGTTAGTTAGTTAGTTAGTTAGTTAGTTAGTTAGTTAGTTAGTTAGTTAGTTAGTTAGTTAGTTAGTTAGTTAGTTAGTTAGTTAGTTAGTTAGTTAGTTAGTTAGTTAGTTAGTTAGTTAGTTAGTTAGTTAGTTTGTTAGTTAGTAAGTTAGTTAGTTAGTTACCTTATCAAAGGGTAGCCTTTGTCAAGCTTTGCAAAAATTTTGTCTTCTTTGCGCTATCTCGCTTAGTTTTTAAGATATTCGCCATTTTGAAAAATGCCCGGTATCTCGTAAGCTAAGCGATTGCCCTATCTCGTATTAAAAATAGCATTATTCAACTAATGCTAATAAAATTTTGATGCAAATGAAAAAATCGTAATTATAACAGAGGTACATATGACTTCAGCTTAAAATATTTAGATTTCAATTCGGCAACAACTCAACAAAATAAAACTGGCGATTATTTTAATCAATTATGTGTTTTAAAGTGTAATGGTATAAATAAAGTTGGTACGCAAATTTCAATTTTTGGGTATTATTTGCAATATAAAAAGAAGTCGATATTTATTTTACAAGAAAATAAATCAACGAATTTAAAAGTTAAAATTGTAACAACATGCAAATTTATTTACTTTTCTGTTAGTTGGCTTAAATAATTTACAATAGGGCTATCTGAAGTTGATTTTTGCTCTATCTCCATCGTGTAATAGCGCCTTAATAACGGGATTTTGTTTGAATTATATCAATACATTTAGAGCGAGCAAAAACTTCCTAGTTTTTGCTTATTTTTAATATATGCATTTTTCAGTAAAAACTAGCATGAGCCAAAAACTAGGTAGTTTTTGCTAAGTCTAAGGAAATACATACATACAATATATTGTTACAGAAATTTCTTTCACTAAAAGTTTCATCACACGAAATAGTAAATTCTTTGACAGCTGGAAAAATCTAGTGTAGTAATAGCTGGAAATAACTAGAATACCTGACTACTCATATAAATACGGGTATTTGGTGATTCAGCAATCCAGTTTTGAATAAAACGCTGAAGTGTTAAGAACTAAAGTGTGGCAAACGTTTAGTCTATTTACATGGTGTAAATAAAGTGTGCTATTTGTGTTTTCTGTAATTTTAGTGCTATAAATATTTTGAAATTGTGTTTATTTTTTTGTAATACAGAAATACTGATTCGTCTTGCGACGAAATCTTATGGAAACTCAGATTCTATAAGATGCGCGACGATTATCGTCCGTTTTCAAAGTTAAAATCAGGGACCCGAAATAACTCTTATTATTTTTTAAATATTCAATAGGTTATGAAAAAAAATAACTGAAAAAATTGGTCCTGTAAAATAATTATAAATTCCCCATAAAATTGTAGTCCTGCCACAAACATTATGAAAGATTATTATTTTTTTGGTCTTTGATAACCATTATGAAAGATTATTACTTTTTTTTGGTCTTTGATAACCAATATAAAAGATTATTTTATGAGAGAGTAATTGTGTTCCTTTTTTTATCAGAACTTGCACCTAGAGTATTCAAAAACCGAAACCGAAAACCGGTCAACCGGTTTCTTTTTTTTTCAAACCGATCGGTTTCGAATATTTTGTAAATTCGAAGAAAACCGGTCTTTTTTGTTCGGTTGACCGGTTTTTTTAATTACATCACCAACTGGGTTACTTGGTCTCTTTTATTTTTTTCAAACACTTTTATAATCGTTTTTTTTTTTGGTTATGAAGATTTAGATGTAAGTGTGATAGATTGCGATGAAGACCTAACTTTGGATATTTCAAATTCAAATAGTTTAATTTCTGATCTAAATACACAATAAGCAGTATTCAAAATCCTAAAAAGAGACTGTACAAAATATATCATCATTATATGATAATTTCATATATCTTGATAAATGCGACAAAAGAACTGAAAAGTTGGAAAATTTATATCATTGTCTTTTGAATATTTGTCCAACATCTACTATTAGTGAAAGAGTATTTTCCACTCGTAGCTTTATCAAAAGCAAACAAAAAAATCGTCTTAAAACGAAACATTTAAATTGAATATTATTTCTAAAATATTATTTTAGAAGTGAAAAATAGATTTTCTTTTTACATATTAAAAATGTAATATTAAAAAAAAAATTATTTAATGAAAAACGTTTTAAACGTTCAATTACTAACGTACCTAATTTTACCAATTTACAAACTTTATGACCTCTATTCATTTGATATGAATATAGTTTTATAATATTAATTTTTAAGATATTATATTGAAAAATATTAAAACCAATAAATAAAATGTTAAAATGAAATACAATAAAAAAATATTATAAAATATTTTTTTCAAAGAATGTATTTTTTTATTACTTTATATATTAATTTTTTTTTTTGTTAGTAATTAAAACAATAAACAAATTATATAAGTTTTTTATTCAAATTAAAAAAAACCGAAAAAACCGATTGACCGGTTTTTTCTGCAAAAACCGAAACCGGTTTTTTAAAAATTCGATGTTTCGAAGAAAACCGAAACCGGTTTTTCCAAAAGGCCGGTTTTTTGAATACTATACTTGCACCGTACTTTTTGTTTCGGTAAAATGATAAAACTGTCAAATCATTACCTGCTGATAATAAATCAGTTGTTCTGTATTTGTGAAAAAATTAAAGTTAAATAAAAATTTACAATAAAGAATTTTTTCTTCTTAATAATGGCAAATAAATTTGAAAATGTTATTTGCCCCTTTAAATGTATTTATTTAATCTGCTGTTTTTAATATGAAAAGTTTTGATGTTTATATTTGGGTATGAAATGTTTTGTGCATTCGCAGTTTTTGGGCATTTTTATGTCAGTCATTACTTTCATTTTAACAGGCGTTATCAAAAATTACTTCGTACAGACCTTTTATATGAAGAGCAAAACTGCCAGGCCGCAAAAATTAATGCTGACAGCTCCGAGAAATGAAACAGAAATGTTTCTATTCGTCAAAAAGTATATAATTTTCTATAGAGTATGTTTCTCTCTCACGAACTTTTTAGTACTCTCTTAGAACACGAACATAGTTTGGCGGCAACAAAGGTGAGTTTTGGTCAGCAACTTTTAGTAGTGTTTAGCGGTGCTGCCATATAACCAATTTTAACTATTTTTTGCCGTTTTTTGGGATGCTAGAGATTTTTCAGATTATTTCATAAAAAAAATGTTTTTTTATTTTATTCATGTATTTTTTCAGATTTTTCATATAAAAATATAATATTTGTTCAATATACTATTTATTTTTACTAAAATTAGACATGTCTAATAAAATAAAAAAATACAACAAAAATTTGCAATTGTGTTAAAAAATAGTTACGAATTCAAACATAACATTGTGACATGAAAAGTATTAAAGTGTGTACACACACATTTACCAACTATGTCTATTCATATCCATTATTTACATTTCTATGGTAAAAATATATAATAAAGAGAATAAATATGCTATTAATTGTTGCAACATATAACTAAAAACCTATAAAAAATGCAATAATTTGGAAAAAAAAAATTGTTTTCATGAAAAAACTGATAACCAGTTAAGTTTTTGGGATTCTTATCTGTTTACCAGTTTTTTCATGAAAAAAATTTTTTTTTCAAATTATTGCATTTTTTATAGGTTTTAAGTTATATGTTGCAACAATTTATAGCATATAGAGTATTCAAAAACCGAAAACCGGTCAACCGGTTTCTTTATTTTTAAAAACCGATCGGTTTCGAATATTTTGTAAATTCGAAGAAAACCGAAAACCGGTCTTTTTTGTTCGGATAACCGGTTTTTTTAATTACATCACCAACTGGTCTCTTTTATTTTTTCCGAACACTTTTATAATCGTTTGTTTGGGTATGAAGATTTAGATGTAAGTCTGATAGATTCCGATGAAGACTTAACTTTGGATATTCCAAATTTAAATAGTTTAATTTCTGATCTAAATAACACAATAAACAGTATTCAAAATCCTAAAAAAGAGACTACAAAATAACTCATCATTATATGATGATTTCATATACAGTATCGGACAAATCATTTGCAACTAACACTCAAAAGTTAATGTTTTGTCCATATAATAAGTGTGACCCTATATATTCAGACTATTTTTTGATAGTTTATAGTCATACATATTTTGGGTTCAGTTATCCGGTATTTGCATTTCTATGGTGCGTTATGTAAAAGTATTCAATATTTGGACTCGACAAAACAATTGCAACTCTTAAAATTTTTGTTGTTAATGATCAAAACCGTTATATTTTGTTTTGTTTTGATAACATTCGTAGTTCCTTGGTAGAAGGTCACATTTTTTATTAGTTGCAAAATTATTTAAAAGGAAACACAATTTTTCTTAGTTCCTCGAAATATTCATAATAATGGCACCAGATAAATTCGGTAAAGAGTTACGGAAGCGTATTGTGGACGATTTCGACCAAGGAATTTCTCAAAAAGAACTCTCTGTTAAATATAAAGTGCATAAATCATCAATTTCTCGAATTTTATTAGATTTTCAAAAAACTAAATCCGTGGAGGTTATAAGCAAAGGCGGTCGGCCGCGAAAAACTGACCAAAGAACTGACGCACGAATAGTGAGAGAGGTTAAAAAGTTTCCCTTTAAATCGGCTCCGAAATTGGCAAAAGAATTAAAAATACCAGTTAGTGCAAGAACCATTTCCCGACGTCTCAAAGATGCTGGTTTATTAGCTTATCGGCCTGCAAAAAAGCCCCTTATATCAAAGAGTAACCAATTGAAACGACTTCAATTTGCTCAAGAACATTTAAGCTGGACAGCCAATCAGTAGATTCAGTGACGAATCAAAATTTTATATTATCGCCAGTGATGGTATAACTCATGTACGAAGACCCAGAGGAAGACGAGTTGAGAAAGAGTTTTGCGTAAAGACGGTCAAGCATGGAGGTGGCCATGTCATGGCCTGGGGATGTTTTTATTCCAATGGGTTAGGTCCACTTCATCGTATTAATGGATAAATGGGTTTACAAAAACATTCTTGAGAGCGTTATGTTGCCGTATGCTGAATGGGAGATGCCGTTACGTTGGACGTTTCAACAAGATAACGATCCCAAACACACTTCGAACGTGGTAAAAGCTTGGTTTGAGCAACAAAGCTTTAACGTTATGCAATGGCCACCACAGTCTCCGGATCTTAATCCAATTGAAAACCTCTGATCAATAGTAAAACAAAGAATTGATAGAAATAACATTTAAAGTACCGATGAGTTTTTCAAACGGATCCAAGATGCTTGGTATGGTATACCACAGGATATCATTAATCATTTAATAGAGTCCATGCCACGGCGATGCAAGGCTGTTATTGAAAATAAGGGGTTCGCAACAAAATATTAAAGAAAAAAAGTTAAACAAGAAATTTTTTTTTGGTTGCAATTGTTTTGTCTTGCTGAAATAGTGACTATGTTAATTTTATGTTACAAAAAATTCAAAATATTAATTTTTTTTTTTTAAATTAAAAAATAAAATTGGATTTAAAAAAAAATACCCCACATGTTTTTTTATATAACATTATGAAATTTGTATGCTAGTTGCAAATGATTTGTCCAATACTGTATCTTGATAAATGCGACAAAATAACTGAAAAGTTGGAAAATTTATATAATTGTCTTTTGACTATTTCTCCAACATCTAGTATTAGTGAAAGAGTATTTTCCACTTCTAGCTTTATCAAAAGCAAACAAAGAAATCGTCTTAAAATTAAACATTTAAATTGCATATTATTTCTAAAATATTATTTTAGAACTGAAAAATAGATTTTCTTTTTACATATTTAAAATGTAATATTAAAAAAACTTATTTAATGCCAAACGTTTTAAACGTTCAATTTACAAACTTAATGAATTTTTGAGATATATTAAAAAATATTAAAACCAATAAATAAAATCTTGAAATGAAATACAATATATATATATATATATATATATATATATATATATATATATATATATATATATATGCATTTCACATACTTTAAAGACATCAGTATATACAGCCAAAAAAGTCCCTATAATATGCGCTGTATCCAGTAAAATGTCTTCAGTGTAAACAGTAGAATAACGAAAAGTTTAAGGACAGTCTCCGGTTGACCGGTTTTTTCTGCAAAACCCGAAACCGAAACCGGTTTTTTCAAAATTCGCTTTTTCGAAGAAAACCGAAACCGGTTTATTCAAAAGGCCGGTTTTTTGAATACTCTAATAGCATATTTATTCTCTTTATTATATATTTTTACAATAGAAATGGGAAATAATGGATATGAATAGACATAGTTGGTCAATGTGTGTGTACACACTTCAATACTTTTCATGTCACATTGTTATGTTTCAATTCGTAACTATTTTTTAACACAATTGCAAATTTTTGTTGTATTTTTTTACTTTATTAGTAGAGTATTCAAAAACCGAAAACCGGTCAACCGGTTTCTTTATTTTTAAAAACCGATCGGTTTCGAATATTTTGTAACTTCAAAGAAAACCGAAAACCGGTCTTTTTTGTTCGGTTAACCGGTTTTTTTTAATTACATCACCAACTGGGTTACTTGGTCTCTTTTATTTTTTCCGAACACTTAAAATCGTTTGTTTGGTTATGAAGATTTAGACGTAAGTCTGATAGATTCCGATGAAGACTTAACTTTGGATATTCCAAATGCAAAAAGTTTAATTTCTGATCTAAACACAATAAAAAGTATTCAAAATCCTAAAAAAGAGACTGTACAAAATCATTCATTATATGATGATTTCATATATCTTGATAAATGCAACAAAAGAACTGAAAAGTTGGACAATTTATATAATTGTCTTTTGACTATTTGTCCAGCATCTACTATTAGTGAAAGAGTATTTTCCACTTCTAGCTTTATCAAAAGCAAACAAAAAATCGTCTTAAAACGAAACATTTAAATTGCATATTATTTCTAAAATATTATTTTAGAACTGAAAAATAGATAACACTTTTCCCTTTACATATTCAAAATGTAATATTAAAAAAACTTATTTTATCAGGCTCAAGATCATAATTTTTTAATGTTACTAACGAATAGTAAACACTAATTTATTTTATGAAATGGAAAAAATTGTAAGGATCAGCGCTAGAGGGAGTGCACACATTCGACCCGAGTTCGGTTCGTTAGTAACATTAAAAAATTATAGACAAAATTTACACTTAAAAAAACTTATTTAATGCCAAACGTTCAAATTACTAACGTACCTAATTTTACCCAATTTACAAACTTAATGATCTGTATTCATTTGATATGATATTAATTATAATATTAATTTTTAAGATATATTAAAAAACATTAAAACCAATAAATAAAATGTTGAAATGAAATACAATTAAAATATATTATAAAATATATTTTTTTTCAAAGAATGTATTTTTTTTTTTATTTTTATTACTTTATATATTAAATTACTTTTTTTGTTTGTGATTAAAAAAACAAATTATATAAGCTTCTTATTTAAATTAAAAAAAACGAAAAAACCGGTCGACCGGTTTTTTCTGCAAAAACCGAAACCGGTTTTTTTAAAATTCGATTTTTCGAAGAAAACCGAAACCGGTTTTTTCAAAAGGCCGGTTTTTTGAATACTCTATTTATTAGACATGTCTAATTTTAGTAAAAATAAATAGTATATTGAACAAATATTATATTTTTATATAAAAAATCTGAAAAAATACATGAATAAAATAAAAAAACATTTTTTTATGAAATAATCTGAAAAATCTCTAGAATTAAAAAAAACGGCAAAAAAAATAGTTAAAATAGGTTACATGGCAGCACCGCTAAACACTACTAAAAGTTGCAGACCAAAATTCTTTGTTGCCGCCAAACTATGTTCGTGTTCTAAGAGAGTACTAAAAAGTTCGTGAGAGAGAAACATACTCTATAGAAAATTATATACTTTTTGACACAATTGCTTGCCTGTTGCTTTGATGGAATTGTGCTCGCCATATATAACATATGAGAAAATCTGTTTTTGCTGCTTGCGGTTAACTGCATTTGATGTGTTAAAAATAGACTCAAAAATATATATTAATGACGCAAACCAAAATTACCAGATCAATTATTTACGGCTTTTTGTTAGCCCTATACAAATTTATATGATCATCTGGTAGCATTTGCCTTTTCGAACATACCATCAATCTGGTAGCTTTGCTTAATGGCGCTACTTGGACAAATTTGACAGCTGCTTCAAAAGTAAACTTCGAACAATTGGAAAAAGAAACGCCAGCTAACGGCATTTGAATTAATTGTTTTGTACAATTTGTGTTGAAAAAATCCTGGATAATTGTTGTGTTTTAGTGCCAAATGATATAGAAAGACTACAATTATATGTTGTCTATAAATTTTTAACAAAACTGTTGTTAAAGTGCACAAAAAGCAAAAACAAATCTACATAAAAGAGTTGTATTAATTGAAATTCTTGTTTTTTTTAATCTACGTTTTGTCTTCTGGCATTCTTTCCATTGTGTGTGTTTTAAACAAAAAGATTAAAAAAACTAAAAATGAGTGCATTTGAGGTATTTTAATTTGCATTTTGTTCGTTCTTTACTATTTAATGCTGTTGCTATCAACAACTATAATAAATTTGTGCTTGCAACACATTTTACAGGTTAAAGTGACACCAACACGAAGAAATAAAAGACTTCCAGAGGCCCGTGAACCTACAGAAGTTATAATGGCGCCATTTTCAGGCAAATCTATAGTTCTATTTGAAGATGTACCAATTACAAAAACAGCAAAGCGTATTCTTAGAATAATAAATCCATCAGAGGATGAAATTGAGGTAAATAGAAAATAAAGACATTCAGTTTACAAAAACAAATTATTATCTACACATTTGCTTTTGAGTTTTGTGTGGCTGGCTGTTGGTTTGTTTGTCATCTCCAGACACATTCCTTTGTACAAACGCACGCATTCGCATACTAACTGATATGGAATTTATAGGGTTGTCAAATTTCATTAATTTTAATTTGTCAGTTTCTTCAGAAATTACCCAAAATCGCAAAAATAACGATATAACCAGTAAGGATAAAAGTCATATAGTGTTGGTTTCCAACATATTAATTGGGCTGAAATGGACTTGTGTCAAAATTTATCTATAAATTAATAAACAATCAAAAACTCGTATACTGCCAGCTGTGTTTATAAGAAATGCAAAATTATAGTGCATATGCTTGAGTCACTTAAGCGTTTTTGACTGTGAAATAATAGGAAAAGTCTGAAGTTAAGCAAAGATTCTGAACAAAAACCAATTTCAACTAATACCAATGAGGATGATCTTTTCATTTAAAATATTTTTATATATGTGGTCTGCACCGTGTGAATAAGTAAAGAACCCATTTTTGGGAATATATCTAGGTCTGTAATGTCGAAACATGGGCCAATTCTTACCAAAACCAAAAAGCTTCCTCCTTGGTGCCCATATAAGTCACATGTAACAATTCATCTGAATATTTTTATATTTGCGACCTGAACAGACGACAATTTCGATAAATCGTATTTAAAAAGGCATCACATTATTCAATATTATAACATTTAAATGAATTTCTGATTGTGCGGCAATTTAATTCATATAACAAGTAAACCTTTTCGATACCGCTGTGCTAAATGGAATGTCAATGTATATGGGGTTTCTCGCCAAAAAATATTAGTTAAGGCTTCCTCAAGCAGAGTTTATGGCGATTACGATACCTTCAGTACGCTAGATCAACTGTCCCCAAATGGAGGGGTCCGCCACCCTCTGAAAAAAAATCTTCAAAAACAAATGTGATAATAAATAATTATTTTTAAAAAATAAAAAATAAATAACATAGCGAGATTAGAAAAATTTTGAAGGATATAACTTCTATGTGTAGCTTAAAAAGAAATTGATAAAAAGTTTGAGTCTTAGGCCAATTGAGACTGGCAATTTTTTTTTTTCTTTAATTTAATATATGTACTTTATTTTTTTATTTTTTCTATAGAAGACGTTCAGATTCGAAAATATCAGAATCAAAACTCGCAGGTTTTTAGAAGCATTTTTTTAGAAAAACCCTTATAAATTTTTTTATTGATACTTTCTTTTTCTGGAAATCTTCGGATTCAAATGTTTTTATTTATATATGTACATAAAAAATTTAAATATTTAGGGTGCCAGCCAGTTCAAATATTTCTGATTTTCTGATTTTGTAGCCAATCCAAAATTTTAATTTGTATAACAAATTACCCTTTCGATTACACTGTGTTAATATATAGAGGTTAAATATTAAAGTGTATGCAAATCTCTCAACCAATGCGAAAAATTTATAATATGTGGCTGCAAATAAATATAAACACTTTGACAAATCCAGTTCATGAAAGAGTTAAGATTTTTTTTTTTAAATAAACATTTACTTTTTTCGTGTCAAAACTACATAAAATAAAAAGAACTTTTCAATTATTCAGCATAATAAGTTTTGACAATTTTTTTAAAATATTCAAATTCAATTTCTGCAAACTGTAGCCTAATCTTAGACGAAAGTTTCTCGACCAAAGATTGCCAACATCAGCAAATGAGGAAATATGTACACTCAAGTTCAACAAAAATTACTCGGAATATTAAAAAGAAAAAAGTATCACAAAATTTTAAGTTATTAAAAATATTTCTTAAAATTTAAATTCGATTTCTAACAATTTTTTGTTCGAAATGTTTGCAATTATTGTTTTTCATAAAAAAAATTCTTTGAAAATAAATGTTGAAGGTACAAAAAAATAACAAAAAGTTTTTTGTATTTACAAATTCCATTGTTGGTGCCTACTTAAAATTTTTTTTTTTTTGTATTTACAAAATTATTCTATGAAGGATGTTCAATATTACAAACAGAATTTTGTAATTTTTATTCTGTGTATATTAAAATTGCATGCATTTGCTAAATGCGTCTATTAGAGCATTCGCTTACTGTACATATTTTCCCCAAACGCTTTTGCAACAACAAAAGTCTCCCGAAATATTTTACTTAAAACCCGCTGTTAATATAAATGTCCCACTTGACTGACAACCCTGTTAGAGGTAATGCAAAATTAATATTCATTGATGTCAACCCAAAAAAATCGCATAAAACTTAAGAAAAGTTTCTTTCATTCTTTTAGTTCTGTACGACATATCATTTGTTAGAAGAAGAAAACTAGTTCATTATTGATCCAACAATATGAATTCTATTACATTTCATATGCTCCTACGTTTACCGCTTAAATCAATGCATGAATGAAATTAAGTTGGTTGCTTAGTTAAATTGTTTGCTCAGGATGAGTTTTCGGTTGATAAAGACATGTATGTTATTCATGCCTCTATCGTCAGCTAAAATGCGATAACGGTAACTAAGAAATACCTGGTTTTGTTAATGATACAATTCATTTGGCCAAACTACATGAGTTGCTTCACTGCGTTAATGATAAGGGCGAATATTTGATATATATATATAAATTTTATTTTCAATACTATACAGGATTTTGAAATTGGCACGGGAGATGTTGGCGGCCACTGACGCAATGTTCTTTTGGTGCCGTAGGTGCTACACGCTTGAGCAGCAGCACGTCCAATTGAAAAAAAGAAAAAAAAATATTTTCTGTCGGCGGCATCATTGTTCCGTGCTTTTTTAAAAACGACGTTGGTGAGGTCATCACCGTCAAGGGCGAGCGCTACAGAACAAAGAGAACCGATTTCGTTTGGCCCAAATTGAACGATATGGACGTAGACATGTGGTTCCAGCGGAATTGCGCTTCGTGCCGCACAGCGGACGCCACGATAACATCTACCCGCCCTTATTGGAAAACATGACGAAAAACATTATTTTAATTTTTTAACTTCCATTAAATTTCGTCATGTACGCAAAGAAACTACTTTCAAGGAAAAGAGATTTAACAAAAATGTTAATGAAATTTAAAAAAAAATTGTACATTAATACTGAAGGTTTTGAGTGCAAAATTTTGAATGAGGTTAAGTTAGTTTAGGAGGAAAAACAGAAATCAAAAGTGAGGAAACTCTTCACAACCATCTTATAACCATAACCTGCACATAAACCTAAGCCCGACAGTCGGCTTGTTGTGTGCTCTCCTTTACCTCAAAGACTTGCCTGCTACCGACTGACTTTAGTCAAGAAAAGATTTATAAAGAAAACCTTTGGCTAACTTAAGTATCAAGCAAGTCTCGAACTAGGTAGGTTTCATTTTGGAATTATGTACTTGCAATTTTTCATAAAATTTTACCATATTCTGTTAATTTATGCAAAACTAAAACTTGTTATCTTGATGGCTCTAAATCAGACTTAACAATGTTAGTAGTGTTCGACGTACGCGGGCACCCGCGGGAACCCAATCTTACCAGAAAGTGTTTCTTGCAACAAAAATTGGGTAAATTAGAGCGTTCTAGAGAGAGTAATTGTGTTTCTCTTTTTACCAGATCTTACCCGTACTTTTTGTTTGGGTTAAATGGTAAAATTGTCAAATCATCAGCTGCTGCTAATAAATTAACTGCTTTGCATTTAAAAAAATTAAAGTTAAATAAAAATTTACTATAAACAACTTTTCCTTCTTAATAATGAAAATGTAAAGAGATATTTGCCATTTCAAATATATTTATTAATTAAGGTGTTATTTAATATAAATAAATTTGACGTTTATTTTTAGGTATGAAATGTGGTTTTGTGCGTTCGCAGTATTTTGGGCATTTTTATCGTTCTGTGAGAGAATTTTTTGCTTACTCTCACTTTACCAGACTTTACCCAAAATTACCTCGTACAGGCCTTTTGTTTAAAATGTTCATTTTTACCCTGTAAACAAAAAAAAATATTACACATTTTAAACTCTTAACATTTTAGGATACAATATATATTTTTTTAATTGAAACAAAAATAGTTATCACTGTAAAACATAAAACACAACTTAAGAAAAGTTTTTATTATTTGTTGTTCTCTCCTTTTTAAGGGAAACGTACAAGCCCCCTTGGCTTGTTTTAATTTGATTGTTATGCTGAAATTCAATTGCAAATACATATATTTTGTTACCCTTTTTGAGTTTTTAAGAAGAACTAAAGTGAACTTCTATCATGCCCCAATTATTTTACAATTATTGCACACTTTTTTGTTTCATTATTCGTTATTTTAAAAGAATGCTAATAATTAACACATTCAGTTACTACAAATTTTTTTTTGTAGTAATATATGAGACTTAGAAATATATATGTCAAAGTTAAAAAACATTCTGCAACAACTTAAGACTCAATGTAGGTCTTCAACCAAATCAAATGAATAAAACAACTTAAACTTTGTATATTTAACAGTTTTTTCCGCTGTTATATTTGTGATATTAAAAAAATTATAATTTTAGCAGAATTTTCCGCTGAAGCTTTTTTACTAATTTTTTGTAGCTTTTTTGCTATTT
Source organism: Eustalomyia histrio (assembly GCA_949748255.1). Lineage (NCBI taxonomy): Eukaryota > Metazoa > Arthropoda > Insecta > Diptera > Anthomyiidae > Eustalomyia > Eustalomyia histrio. The sequence goes on from OX456525.1 coordinate 100,986,321, forward strand.
ATAAAGATTTTTATGAGTACAATCAAAATAATTACACTAAAATTTACCTGTAAAGGCTCAATCAGTATTATTGTATACTACAAACGTTATGCCAACGAATACATTGCATGGTATATTCGTAAATGATTCTTTAGCTTAAAAAATGCAACGAATAAGTGAATACATTCATTTATTTAGAATAGTTTTAATTTTTAAATAAATTTTTAATTGGAAAACAAATTTGACATATAAAAAAACGATGAATTAAAAAAATCGTCAAAAATAAAAAATATACAAACAAACAAAATCGCTATACATATTTGATGAAAAAAAAATCGGCTAGCCAAAATTACTACCAGAAAACAATGCTAAAATTAAAAAAGAAATACGTTGAAATTAGAAAAAAAAATCCCTAAAATTTAAAAAAAAAAAATTGTCAAAAGTGAAAAAAAAAAAAATTTAAAAAATCACCAACAAAAAAAACTTAAAACTAAAATAATCACCACATTTTTAAACAATTAAAGTTAAAAAAAACTAAAATTAGATAAAAACCCAGAATACAAAAGTCGCTAAATTTGAAAAAATCTAGGAAATTGAAAACAGATGGCAAAATAAACAAAATTACTGTTGGAAAAGAAACTATCTTTTGAAAGTTAATTTGTATTCTTTTTATTAATTTATTAACTTCAAAATAAATAGTTTTCACAATCAGATATTTTTTTTCCAACTCAAGGTTTAATCACAATTGTTTTTCATATTTCTGCTATTATTTTCAGTTAAAAAGTTTTATGGGGTGTAACTTATCTAATAAATAACCAGAGTTAAACCACAGATATTTTCCACATAAATTTGACCTATGGTTGGGCTTTAAGCTTTGGCTATTCTGAGATAAGTTAGCAGGTTTTAAGGTTTTTGTAAATTTACAGTAAAATGGGTAAAGTAAAAGAAAGGTAAATTCAACATTTAAATTTGTTCTCAACAATCACCAAAATTTAACTAAAATATTGTCAAAGAAAAATTAAAAAAATATCAAAAGTTAAAAAAAAACGTTATTAAAAAATCGCTAGAATTGACAGTCGTCAAGAGAATTGAAAAAATCGTCTAAATAAAAATTTCGCCAAAATTGAAAAATTGGCTCAATCGTTTCTTTTTCCATTTATCTCATTTAGTCTTCGAGATATGGGTGGTATTTCAAAATTCAACTTGAAAAAAGGATTATTCAAAAATCGCTAGAATTGACTATCACTAAAAATAGCTTGAAATTGAAAACAATCTCGGGAATTAGAAATAATTGTCTAAAGTCGCCAAAATAAAAAAAATGGCTGAGCCGTTGTCTTTTTTAATTTATCTCATTTAGTTTTCGATATACGTGTGATATTCCAAATATAGCATTTTTCTTTCTGCAATCAAAAACTCTAAAAAGAGTTTCTTTTTTAATTTTTTTTTCTAATGTGAGCGATTTTTTTTAAAATTTTTGCCTTTAAAAACATCAAATTGAAAACAGCAAATGTATTATTTGTTGTAATATCTATGTAAAGATAAGATCTCATATTTCAATATCTAGTCAGTAAAGTAAAAATGTAAATAAAGAAAGAATAAAAAATGAAATGAAAAAATAAAATTTTTGACAATTTTTTTCTAATCTTGAAGTTGTAGAGCTTTTTTTAATTTGAGCTATATTTATAATTGTGGCGAATTTTTGCAATTATGGTCTTTTTTGGTAGTATTTTTCAACTTTGAGGTATTTTTTTGATTGTTACCAAATTTTATAATTGAAGTGATTTTGTTCTCGCGCATTTCTACTTTTTTTTTTAAATTATAGCGTTTTTAAAATTTTCGTGATTTTTTTAAATTTTAAATTTTTTTTTAATATTAAATTTTGGAGATTAAGGTTGGTTTTTTTTATAAATATTGTTACACGAAATTTCTACACACTAATTTTAACAGCTGAAAAAATGTAGTGTGGTAATAAACTAGAAATAACTAGAATACTTGACTACTCATATAAATACTGGTACTCAATGACGCAGTAGTTCAGTTCATAAGTAAAACACAAAGTGTGAAGAATTAAAGTGTGGCTAACGTTTAGTTTCATCTAAATAGTGTAAATAAAATGTGCTATCAAAGTGTATTTCTGTAATTTTTTAGTGACGGCTATAAATAAATAGAGCTATAAATAATTTCAAACTGTGTTTATTATCTGCAATATAAAAAGAACTCGATTTATTTAAAAGGTAAATAAATCAACGATTTTATAAAGTTTAAAATCGTAACAATTGGTGTCAGAAGTGGGATTGCAAAATAATAAGCAGTCATGAAACTGGAGGAGCTTAAGGTGGAACAGCTCAAGAAAGAATTGAGCAAATTGGAGCTACCAACAGCAGGAAATAAAGTCGAATTACAAAAGCGGCTGATAGAGGAATTCGAGCGGCGTAATATATTGACATTGCGACTTACGAATTTGATGAAAAAGAAGCAATGGAGGTTAGTACCCGTAAAACAGAAGGTAATATGGAGTTAAGCGCTATGAATGAAAACAACGAGAAACTGTTTACTAAAATGGAAATGAAAATGCTAGAAACTTCTAGAGCAGACAACATGAAAATGTTAGAAGCTTCTAGAGCAGACAACATAAAAATATTAGAAGCTTCTAGAGCAGACAACGAGAAACTGTTAGCTAAGATGGAAACGAAACTGCTAGAAAGATCGAGAGCAGACAACGAGAAATTGCTAATGAAGATGGAAGAAAAGTTTCAAGATAGAGAAATTTCCGAGGTTTCCAAAAGAGTTTCCGACTTAGAGAACGGCGTAGACAGATTCGACGTACAAACCAAAGATGTTGAGAGAAAACTACAAGATTTAGAAAATAAAGTAAATAATCTCCAATGTCAAGAGGGTCCAGTACGAATTATTCAGGAAAGTTCTGGTAGAGCAAAGACCCCTACTTATGATGGCAGCATACCGTTTAATGTTTTTAAGTTCCAGTTCGAGACAGTTGCTGCCAGAAATATGTGGAACATCGAAGAAAAAGCTATAGAGTTGATTCTGGCCTTAAAAGGAAACGCTGCGGAAATTTTAGAAAGTGTGCAAATCACCTGCACAAATAATTATGACGACATAATGGTGGCACTGCAGCGAAAGTATGGTGGCGAACACAAAAAGGAAATTTACCGAATGGAACTTAGAGGTAGACTTCAGAAAGCAAATGAGTCCTTGCAAGATTTTGCAACAGTAATTGAGCGGTTGGTGCTGCTGTCGCATCCGGGCGAAAATCATCCATTATTAGATGAATTCAAAATTGAAGCATTCGTGAAGGGAATTCATGATCCTGATGTAAGGTACGCGGTGTGTGCTACAGGAAAATCATCTTTTGCGGAAACTGTTTCATTTGCGCTGTCACAGGAGACTGCGAAAATAATTGCTAAGCCGCAAATATTTAATGTGCGAAACCTCGAAGTAACCGCTGAAAAAGAGAAAGATATAAGTACCATGTTAAGAAAGCTAAAAGAGGCAGTTCTGAAGGCATTAGGTGAAAAGCGAGGCAAACTGAAGGACAAGTGCTACAACTGCGGTAAAATGGGACACTTTCAGCGAAACTGCAAAGCACCAAGGATGAGCCTTCGGGCCGATCACCGATTAACTTAGGGCTCACCGTTAAAATTTAAAAGAGCTAGCACTGCGGCGCACGATCCAACTCGTGCAAGTGAGGGCCCCACAATCTCCATATCTGGAATACAGCAGGGAAAAAGCAGTCTTACTGCTTGCGGATATATCAACGGCAGAAAGCACATTTGCACTATAGACACAGAAGCATCACAGTCTGTCATCAGACCCGATTTAGTTAAGGAGGCAATTGAACCATTGTTTGGGGTGAGACTGCGCACAGCTACTGGGGAAACTGGTACTGTCTATGGAAAAGTGAATGTAAAACTAACGATTTCCAACATAAGCGTCAATCATGTATTTATTGTTGCCGATATTGTGGACGAAGTAATCATTGGTGTAGATTTCATGATTAGTCACGGCATTAATCTGCATATGGGGCAAAAAGTTATGATTTGGCGGAATGTTGAAATACCCCTTGATGTTGGATATGAGCACAAGGCTCAAGTAAGAAAACCGGTTACCATTGAGCACAGCAAGGCTAGGAAACATGGCAAGCACAGTTTAAAGGCTGAAGGAAAAGACCGTATCGTGGATATTCGACAAACGCATATCGAGCCGAGTGAAGCCTGGTCAGCGGCGCAACGGAGTAACCCCATGTTAGCGAAGATTATTTCAGCCAAAGAAGAAAACACGAGGCCTACCCGCGAGCAGATATCAGCTGAAAGTCCGCTGATAAAGGCATATTGGGCCCAGTGGAATAGCCTGCAAGTGTTAAATGGTTGCTTATACCGTACATGGGAAAGTGCCGACGGCAAAAATGTGACCAATTTAATTGTGGTACCGGCATCTAAAATAAACGAGATATTGAGGGAATCCCATGAAGGTCCCAGTGGTGGTCATCTTGGTATCACAAAAACTATAGAGAAGTTAAAACAACGGTTTTACTGGGTGGGCTGTCAACAAGCTGTAGGCGATTGGGTAGCAAATTGCGGGCAATGCATCGCAGCCAAAGGACCAGTAAGAACAATCTTTAGAATGAAACTCAAATTGCCTGGCGAATTGGAACTTGGTGTTAAGCCCGCCGCAGCAGACAGTGAAAACGACAACTCTTCCCGGGAACAAGATGACCTCAACAAACGTCAGGAGTTCGTCCGCAATCGAATTAAAAAGTTGAGCGATAAGATGAACGCGAGGTACGATCGAGCAGCGAATTCTGAAGGATTTAATGAGGGTCAGCTGGTTCTACTTTTTAACCCGCAACGAAAGAAAGGATTATCTCTCAAACTACAAACGCATTGGGACGGACCCTATAGAGTAATTAAAAGGTTGAATGATGTGGTATACAGAATACAGAAAGATCAGAGCCCAAGGTCAAAAATGAAGGTTGTTCATCTGGAACGACTTACCAACTATGGAAAAGGAATAGCTATGTCTGTTCGGGACGAACAGGCTTAAGTGGGCGGCAGTGTTACACGAAATTTCTACACACTAATTTTAACAGCTGGAAAAATCTAGTGTGGTAATAAACTAGAAATAACTAGAATACCTGACTACTCATATAAATACTGGTACTCAATGACGCAGTAGTTCAGTTCATAAGTAAAACGCAAAGTGTGAAGAACTAAAGTGTGGCTAACGTTTAGTTTATCTAAATGGTGTAAATAAAGTGTGCTATCAAAGTGTATTTCTGTAATTTTTTAGTGACGGCTATAAATAAATAGAGCTATAAATTATTTCAAACAGTGTTATTATTTGCAATATAAAAAGAACTCGATTTATTTAAAAGGTAAATAAATCAACGGTTTTATAAAGGGTAAAATCGTAACAATATGTAAAAATATTATTTATTTTACAATATTTCGCTACTCCATTAAGAAGCTAAAAATAAAAAAGGTTAAATAAAAGTTAAAAAAATATATTTTTTTTTTTATTATAAATGTTAGTAAAAGTACTTTGAATATTCTTAATATTTTTTCTAGCTATTCTATTCTCACCAAACGAATTGTTTTGTGCAGTGTGGGTGTTTCAAAATCAATTTAGATAGTTTGTGTTAGCTACCGTTCTCTAAGATAATAAGAAGACTGCATATTTGTATACAACCATTTATTCGCCGGAAAGTATAGGCAAAAAAATAAAAACTAACCCAAATCGTCTTATCATATTACATTACGACAATGCTCATAAGGCTACTTTAAAAATTTATTATTTAAACCAAGAAAATGTTGAAGTTATGACCAATTCTCTATTTAGTCCAAACGAAAAATAAATTGTATAGAATGCGACTTAAACGCCTGAATCAGTTTAAATATCATTTCTGATACATCAAGTTCAGAGTGGAAAAAATGCATCGAAAACTGAGTTTTTATATAAAATTTTCCGATGTATCTCGTATAGCAAATTATTAACAAATATTTCGTAGATTTTGCATATATTATGAAATATTTGCGAAGTGCGAAACAACGAAACTCTTGCAATTTACTTAAAATATTTTATAAGAAAAATTTCGTACAATATGCGAAAGGTTTCGTATAGATTATGTTTGAATTTTTTTCGCTGTAGTATAAATATTATCGCTAACAGAAAAAAGCATTTTAGGGTTAGACATCATTTTAAAATACGAAATAATCCTTTTTGTATTGTTGTGTGTGTTTATCAATAATATTATTTTAATTTTTAGGTCACTGTTAGCAAACCCATTAGATCTGAACACAATATTAACTTGGAATGGTTAGAAGGCTCGGTAGCGGCACAGAGTGAAATTACCATGGAAATGACATGGTCACCACAAATGGATGTTGCTTGTAAAGAAACACTGCAACTAACAGATAATCGTAATTTTCGCAAAGATGTTATGGTCATACTCAAATCCAAATCCATTAAACAAGTAAAGGTAAATAAAGGAATTTTCAAAATTAAACAATATATATCGTACACACTATTTGCAAATTTCAATGATGATGTTAATGTAGAAATTTATTGCTTTTACACAGAATGTACGAAAATTTCCCAGCATATCATCGGGTAATAATACACATGTTAAAACATTGCGTCTAAAATCGCCAACAAGTGCTGCTAATAAGGCTGTAAGTAGATTAACGCAACAACAACAACAGCTGCAACAACAAGCACAGCAGCAAAAGAAACGTTTAACAGGCCATGATGCAGCCAATAAACGAGAACTATTGGATAAAAAGGACACCAATAAACGGCAGCAACATTCACATTGGAATAGCAGTATTTTAGTAAACAACAATAAAAAGGCCCAACAACAGCAGCAGCAGCAGTCCATTAAAATGAATATTCCCAATCATACTTCTCCTCTAATGGAACGTAATGTGTTTACTAATAATAGAGAAGAAAATATGGCCACAAATATCTCTCCCCATGTTTTAAGTGAAAATGAAAATCTAAAAGAAAATGTTAGTCCTCTAGCCTTAACAAATGTTTTAAATCTAATTGATGAATTGAAATTTACACCAGTCACAGTCGACCAATCGAAACCAACAACCCAATCTCGCATAGACAGCTTAGCATTATTGCCAACACCTAGAGGAGGTGCCGATATCATATCTATAATTATAACACCTGAAGCTACCGATAATAAACGAGAACTAAAACCCAGATGTTTATCCACAGAGTTATTAGATGAAGAAAATGGTCATTCGAATGAAGACTTACCGAATGATATAAAAAGTTCTACAATGGTGGTAACAAACAAAACATTTGATGTCAAATTATGCGAAAGTTTAGAAATATCTGGTGATAATTTAAATAGTTCAAATAATGAGGCAAGGCAGAGTAATATAGTTAGTTTAGCAGTGAATAAAACTACCACGATAATTACGACACCAGTGGCAAGACCTTTAGAAATTATACAAGAAGAAGATAATACAACACTACCATCGATTAATACGCCAACAAAATCTCATGCTCGTCGTGTTGCCGTTACTCCTAAAGTAGCAGTAGAAGAAGATCTTAAGAGAGATATAAAAATAATCGGTACCCCATTACGAAAATATTCAGAATCTATGAAAGATTTATATCAAAAATCATCATCACAATCTATATCAATAACCCAGGGATCTTTGCCAAATCTGAATGAAATGGAAACTATAAAATCCTTTGAACAAAATCGTTATTTTATACAATCAACTTCTCGTACAGATGTTAAAGCTTCCATGCAATCAATATCTACGGCTAAAGAACAAAGTAAATTAAAAGAGGAAAAGGAAACTTTGTATGTATCATCAGATCATTTAAATTCCAGCCAAATGAGTTTGATATCTCATGCTGATGTTTTGTTTAATCAAAGCGAAATATTGGCACAATCAAGTCGTTTTAATCTTAATGAAGTTGGCTTAAAATGTCGTAAAAATAGTCCGGTATTATCGAAAACTAAAACAACCAATAATTATGAAAAACATAATAATGCAACACCACCCAAAGCTGCAAAAAAACTAAATCCGGTTCTAGAAACTAATTCTTCTCATAAAAGAAGATCCAATGAGTTATCATTTTCCGATTCTCCCAGTATGGAATCTATTGTTAGCTCAAATACTACCACAAGTGTAAAAACTAATTCTACCAAATCCAGCTACATGACGGTATCACCACCGAAACGGCAAAAATTAGAAATGGATAATTCATCATTACAAAAACAAAAGACACCCACTAATGCTTCCGCTTCGGCTAAGATAAGATCCTGGTCTCAGACCCAACCTAAAAAATTTAAATTGGCTACAACTTTATCATTAGTTAAAAAGCCCATAACACCACATAAAGTTAAAGCAGAACCACGCATTAAACTCTACGAAGCTGATATCTTTCTACAACCTTATATTAATCCAGATCCATTTGCGGCCACCACCACCTGTGATCCGTTCTTAGCTTCTACCATGTATTTAGATGAGGCATCTGTGGATAAGCATCAAACAGACTTCAAAAAATGGCTTAATGCCCTTGTAACCATGCCAGCTGATCTTAATACAGATTCTAATGATAAAATTGATGTTGGTAAACTGTTTAATGAAGTTCGTCATAAGGACTTAATTTTAGCTCCCACCAAGGAGCAGCAATCTATAAGCTATCTAACCAATTTCCGTTTGGAGTCACTACGACGTGCAGCGGTAGAACTTTTCTTAAGTGAAGAGATGCGTGTGCCATGTTCTAAGGTTGCTGTCTATGTTCAAAAGAATGCTTTACGTATACGTAGGGATCGAAATTTACATTTAGATGTTGTAACACAGCGTGAAATTTTGGAATTGTTGTTGTGTTTCAATCCGTTATGGTTGCGGTTGGGACTTGAAGTGGTGTATGCTGAGAAAATACATCTTCAGTCCAATAGGGATATTGTTGGATTGACTTCGTTTATATTGAATAGGTAAGTTGAAAAATGTTTTTGAAATAATTTTGTTAGAAATTAAATAAGATCTCTTAAAAAAACGTGTTTTAACAAACACCTTTAATCGATTTAAGTAGTTTTGTAAAATGTCCACAAATGTGTAGGGGGTGCAAGAGAACATCGAGGTTAAAATTGGCTAGAGACAACAATGCCATGTAAATGGTATGAACATTGGTTTTACATACCTAAAACAGTTAACTGTGTGTCACCTTGAAAAAGTGATTTATGCATTTTGTGATTTTTTTTTTGTTATATTTTTGCCCAGTTGTGTAGGTGCCCAAAAGAAGAACATTTTAGACAAGGGTGGATTCTGATTAAGAAGTGGGATACAGCAAAAAGTGGAATATTTACATATTTTTAGCATAATAAAAATGGGGGTTCAAAAAAGAAAAGTACCTACCTTAACGGCATGGCCAAACCGATTTGCCTAAAAACCCCAAATTAAAGAACTAGTGGAATGGAATGAGTGGAATTGAAACACTTAACGTGAAGAACAAAATGGAAAGGAAAGGAAAGGCGAACGAGTGGAACTGAAACACTGAAATTGGAAAACAAAATGAAATGAAATGGAACTGGGAACAAGAAAAATTTAAACACTAAACACGAGGAACAGAATGGAACGGGTAACGAGGGGAATTAAAGAAATGGAATGGGCGAGCCTGTATTTAATTGATATTTATCGGTATGATAATTTTTCTATTCTGGCGATTTTTCCCCATTTTTACGTTTTTCGAAAATCATCTGTCGATGCCAATTAGTTATTAGGTTCATTCGTTTACTTTTCTCAGTCAAGTCCAGTAAGAATTACTCAGTAACAAAATTACAGAGAGTAAGACAAATTTACTCTCAAAATAAAAATTTTCTAAAAAAGTATGCGAACAGAAAATTTGCAATAATTAAAAAGTTTGTTAAACAGCTGATTGTAAAACCAAATGCAAAAATAAATATAACTGGCCAATATGAAAAAAAAGTATTATTGTTGTAAAATGTTAAGCAGAAACATTTTAGAATGTTTTCTTATCTTTTATATAATTCATTTATCAATATTGATTGCTTTGCATTTGCATAAAACAACGCCGTTGTGAAACATTTTTTTTTTTTTTTGTATTACAAAAATTTAAACACATTTTTTTTAATCATATGTTTTTTCTGCTTGCAAATTCTTGCTGGCAATAATTTGTCCAGTAAAAATTTGCAGAAAGAAGAAGAACTTTCAACATCAAACTGTCACTTTATTCTCTTTTTTTTCTTTATGTGTACTGAGTATTTGTGTAAACGAACGACATCCAGAAAAAATTTGTACAAATTTGTACAAATTATTGGGTAAACGAACATACTTATTACCTGGTTCATTATTAATGAAAATGAAATTTAAGTTTATTATCATTAATTTAAAAATGATAAAAATGGTAATGAAATCATCAACTAATTATTACACCAAGTAAAATGGATTCCTTTTGGAAATTTTTACAGAACTTTAAAATAAATATTCCCGGGAGTATGGGCTAATTCACTGGATTATCAAAACATATGCATTTCCAGGTGTATAGGCTCATTCATTCACTGATAATGTATTTTTTTGTAGCTTTCGGCAAGAAAGTGGTAAAAGTAGGGTTTTAGATGAAGAAAAGCCTCACCCCTAACGCGCTGTCCAAGCCTTCTTTTTTTATCTAAAATTCTGAAAATTTAAAACATACTTTCTTGGGTTATGAGCTAATTTATTGAAGATATAGTGTGGAAATCCCAATAAGAACGTGGTAAAAATAGGTTTAAAAAGGAAAAAAGATGTACCTTTAAACAGCCAGAATATACTGCAGGAGCTAAAAACTTGCAATTTGCCATGTAGAAATCCACGACGGGATTTTTGAAATTGTTTAAGGCGAGGGGCGAAAAGTTAAAAAGTCTAGCCCTTAAAGTCCTGCCTAGACTTCTTCCGCTGGAAATCTGAAAAATAAAATATGTGTTCCATTATGTGTTAATTCATTTATATGGTACTCTTTGAAAATTTCGTTAGGAAAGTGGTAAAAAGTGGATTCAAAAAGGCGAAAATGTATTCAAAAATGTGTGTTTCTTGGGCATGTGGTAATAAACTTAAGAGATTCTTTTTGAAAGAATGGTAAAAATATTTTTAAAATAGTGTTAAAAAGGCGTAAAGTGCGCCTTTGAGGTAAAACGCAAAAACATACATTTCAAAAAAAAAAATAAACAAATTTGTTAAAAGAGGAAAATCTGTCGAGGAAAGAATTAAATTTTCTTCCGATATTTAAAACTACCATTAACGTAGTATCCGGCTTTAAAGCTGGCATAAAGAAAATTTAGTACACTGGCGCTCATATGGAACCAGGACAAAGTCTATTGATTTTGGTTCGAAGCGATTCATATTTCGACTTAAAAAGGAATCCCCCAAGCTATTATTATTATTTATTATTTATTATTTTATTTATTAATCATATAATTACAAATTATATGTTGATACCCTAACCGAGCACTAGCAACAAAGGCCTTCGGCTCGTTGTAGCGAAAACAGACCAGAGCCTCTGCTGGGAATTGAACCCACGACCCCCGCACTGATAAGCTAGCACGCTACCAACTAGCCTACCGGGGCGCTCTGATCCCCCAAGCTTTACACGCCGATTTAAAGGAAACTCGGAAATCAAAATTTTGACTTATTACAATTTCATATACAAAAATTAGTTGACTTTCAGCCAGGCTGGCATGTAGAGTATTATATAGTCGGCATGCCTGATTTTGCTTTACTTGTTTTAACTTAGATCTTAACTGCAATTTTTTTTTTTTTTTAAATAAAAAATTTGGAGTTTCAGAAAAATCTCGTTTCGTACCTGGATATCGTTTCTTAAAAGTGCCTCGTTTAGTAATTTTTTTAACTTTTTTTTCAGACTATTTCGTGATAAATTTTTAGAACAAAAATATTGTAAAGCCTACACTCTTTCCGATGAATATGCTGAACATATTAAAAAATTCACTTTGCAAAAATTCTTCTTTTTACTATTATTTTTGGATAGAGCTAAAGAGAAACGCATTATAGCCCACAATCCTTGCTTATTTCTAAAAAAGTCTCCATACAAAGAAACACGTGAAATACTCTTTCGTTTCTCCTCGGAACTGTTGGCTAATATAGGAGATATAACAAGAGAACTCAAGCGTTTGGGTTATGTATTAAGTCACAAACAAACCTTTCTCGATGAATTTGATTATGCCTTTAATAATTTGGCTGTAGATCTTCGCGATGGTATCCGTTTAACCCGAGTTATGGAAATAATATTGCTACGAGATGATTTAACCAAACAGCTAAGAGTACCGGCTATATCACGCTTACAACGAGTGTTTAATGTGAATTTAGCGTTAAAAGCTTTAGGTGAAGCTGATTTTCAACTAAAAGGAGACATAGCTTCCCATGATATAGTCGATGGTCATAGAGAAAAAACTTTATCATTGTTATGGCAAATTATCTATAAATTTAGATCACCTAAATTTCATGCTGCTGCTAAAGTCTTACAAAAATGGTGGAGAAATTCATGGCTAAAAGTGGTCATACAACGCAGAATACGCCACAAGGAAGAATTAAGACGTGAGGCAGCAGCTGTTAAAATACAATCAGTATTTCGTGGTTTTATTTCACGAAAATATGCAGTTATCTATAAACAAGAACGTACTGAGGCAGCAATAGTAATCCAAAAATATGCACGCCGCCTATTGGCACGTAAGAAATTCATATTTTTAATCAATTGCATTATACATATACAAAGATGGTTTAGAGCTTCTCTTGAGGGTAAACGATGTCGTCAACAATTTTTGCAATGGCGTGATAGTGCAATTTGTCTACAACATCATTGGAGAATAAGAAAACAAGCTAAAGTTTTAAAAAAACAGGCCTTACTAGAAAAGTGCAAATATCAACAAGAGAGAGATAAGGCAGCCTGTCTTATACAAGCTGCATGGAAAGCTTATAAGGCAAGAAAACAATTTTCAAGAATTATATCTGCTGTTTTAATAGTACAACGTACCTTTAGGGCTCGCAAATCAATGAAACAACAATACGAAAATTATCAGCAATTAAGGAAATCCGTAATAACAATACAACAACATTTTAGAGCAACAATGAAAATGAAAAAACAACAATTACAATATCAAACCATACGTAGCCGTATCATCTATATACAACGTTATTATCGGGCAATCATATTAATGCGAAGGGATCGTCAGGAATATTTGAATATACAACAAAAAGTGGTGTTTATACAACAAAAATGGCGTGCCACTTTATTGGCACGTCAAGTGAGAGTTCAGTATCTTTCCATGCAATATTATACAACGGTAATTCAACAGAAATATCGTGCCAACAAACAAATGATAATTGATCGTCAGCAATATGAACAATTACGTACATGTGTTATTAATGTACAACAACGTTTTAGAGCGAAATTACAAATGCGCACGGAATATGAAAACTATCACAAGAAGCTACATGCCATTCATACCATACAAATACACTTTAGAGCCTACAAAGATATGCGTTATCAAAGAGCTAAATATAAGGGAACTCGCAATGCTGTATTGTGTCTTCAAGAACATGTTAGAGGTTTTCTAAAAATGAAAGAAGTACGTAAAAACTTTCTTCAACAAAAACAAGCTGCTATTACTATACAGACGGCATTTACAAGTTATCGTTTAAAGAAATTACAGCAACAAGATTATCAACGGTTAAAACAGGCTGTTATTTGTATACAAACTAGATTCCGAGCCAATTTGGCAATGAAACAAGAAAGGAGAGAATTTTTAAGACAACGTCAATTAATTATAAATATTCAATTGCGTTATAAAGCCATTTTAAAGACTAGAAAAATACAACAAGAATATCTTTATCAAAAATCATTAATAATTTCTATGCAACGTCGTATCCGTGCCAAACAATTCATGATAAAAGAACAACGAAATTATCAAGGAATAAGATCTAAAATTATTTGTTTACAAACTCACTTCCGTTCCTATATGTTAATGAAACAACAAAAAGCTGTATATGAAAAACAGAAATCTGCTGCTATTAAAATACAAAAATGGTTTAGATCTATACTTAAAATGAGGCAAGTTAAGGATACATATAAACTTGTTAGATCATCTTCAATAACCATACAACAAAGATGGCGTGCTACCCGAAAAGCTAAAGAACAAAGAAAAATATTTCTTAAAACTATACAAAAAATTATATATCTACAACGTATGGTTCAAGCCACACTTGCAATGCGATTGCAACGTCAAACGTATCTTAAACAAAAAGAGGCTGCTATTATCATACAAAGACGTTTTAGGGCTCATCGCGAAATGTTACAAATACGTTCGCAATACATGTTAATATGTTCTCTCATAATATGTATTCAACGACAGTTTAGAGCTAAACGTGAAATGTTAAAACAACGTAAGGATTATGTTCTCTTACGCAATACAGCCATACACTTGCAACAAAAATTTCGTGGTCGTTTTAAAATGCGCGAAGAACGTGAACGTTTCTTGCAATTGACAAGAAATATTGTGGAATTTCAAGCTAATGCTCGTGGTTTATTAGCTCGTCGTCGTTTCCAGGCCTTGATGACTCCCGAAATGAAGGAATTGTTGCGTCAAAAGAAAGCTGCCAAAATAATACAACGTTTTTGGCGCGGTTATCGTATCCGTAAACGTTTGAATAATATTCGTATTAAGGTTATACGTAAAAATATAGCTATGTTAAAGGATACATCAAAAACTGTCAACACGATCAAGTTTAAGGTTCAAGATGCGGTACGTTTATTACGTGGTAGATATAGTGCTTCGGAGGCATTAAATGTTTTAAAGAGATTAGGTAAGTGCACGTTGGTGAATATTGAAAAAAGTTCAGGTCTTCTATAAAAAAACTTTCTTCTCGGAAAATCTTCAGATTCTGAGGACTTCTTTCTGGTGTAGAATCTTTAGAAACTGGGGACTTTTCTCTATAGAAAATCCTAAAATTCAACTGACTTTTTCCTATAGAAAAATTTTCAGATTCCTATGGAAAAATCCTAAGTGCCTGAGGGCTTTTTCCTATATAAAAATCCTTTGATACTTAAGACTTTTTCCTATAAAAAATTATCAGATTCTGAAGACTTTGTCGTAAAGAAAAATCCTCAGATTCTGAGAACTTTGTTCTATAGAAAACTCCTCAGATTCTGAGGACTTCTTCCTATAGCAAAATCTTCAGATTCTTTTTCTATTATAGAAAAATCGTCGCATTCCGAGTACTTTATCCTATAGAAAAATCCTCATATGAGGACTTTTTTCTATAGAAAACATCCTTATATTCTGAGTACTTTTTTCTATAGAAAACATCCTTAGATTCTGAGTACTTTTTGCTATAGAAAAATCGTCAATTTCCAGAATTTTTTTCAGTAGAAAAATT
This sequence comes from Eustalomyia histrio, assembly GCA_949748255.1. NCBI lineage: Eukaryota > Metazoa > Arthropoda > Insecta > Diptera > Anthomyiidae > Eustalomyia > Eustalomyia histrio. Next base: position 101,001,734 of record OX456525.1, read on the forward strand.
CTCAGATTCTGAGATCTTTTTCCTATAGAAAACATGGATTCCTTAGATTTCTATTCCTATAAAAATCTCACTTAAACCTAAAGAAGAAATTGTACAATGTTTTTACAAGTTTCTCTGAAAGAAAATCGAACAGATTTTAGTGAAATTTTCCTTGTGAAACATTTGGATAAATTCTAAAAAAAAAAATTGTTTATTAAAAATGACTTTTCAATTGAAAACCTTACCTTCTGCCTTAAAATTTAAAGAAACAACGATAAATCTCCATTTGTATTTCCTTTACAGATCGCATATCCCGTACAGTACCACATCTATTGATGTGTCGTTCTGATTTTATATCAGCCTTCTGCTATGGCATTATGGCACAAGCCATACGCTCTGAAGTTGATAAACAACTTATCATGTATTGTAGTCGTATCATTTTGAATTTGGCACGCTATAATAGTACCACAGCAAATACTTTCCAGGAAAATGGTCTCGTTACAATTGCTCAAATGTTATTGCGATGGTGCGATAAAGATTGTGAAATTTTCAATACTCTATGTACTTTAATATGGATATTTGCCCATTGTCCAGTTAAGTGTAAGGTATGTACAATATGTATGTAATAGCGTTGTCTATAATCACTTGGGTGTATTTAAGCGCAATGAAATTATACTTAAATACTTGTTTTATTTTGTGTTTGCCTCCATCACTATACACCTCCTTTTTTTTTTGTTATAGATTATACGTGATTTTATGACTACTTCCGATGCCATTTACATGGTGCGAGAAACGAAAAAACTTGTGGCGCGTAAAGAGAAAATGAAACAGAATGTACGCAAACCTGTGGTAAGTGTAACATCAACACGCGGCGGCAGTGGTTCACAACAACAACAGCAGCAACAAAACTTTTCAAGTCGTGCCTTACCCAGCTTGGAGCCTGATTATGGTGTTATACGCAATAAGCCATATACATTTATATCCTCTGTATATGCCTTCGATACCATTTTGTATAAATTGGGAATTGATATTTTCTAAATGATTTTTTAAATACATACAGCTACTGACTGTCTGTCTGTTAGTCTCTGTATTTTGCCATTGTATGCACATTGTGCAGTGTTAGTTTGCCTTTGGCTTTTCTATGTGTAAGTTTCGTTTTAAGCTATGTTTCCTTTTTCCCACTTCCCCTCTACTTGTTGTTTCTTCTTTTTTCTGTTTTATGTGTAAACTACAAATCAGTTTATTGTTTATTTTTCGTTTTATATATGCAAAGTTGTTTTATTTTTTCTTGTATCTTCTGTTTGTACTTTATTGTCTTTTAATGGATTTAAACTAGAAATTGATTTTATCTCATAGGACAGTTGTCTTTTTTATATATTGTTTCTTTTTTTATTAAAAACTTTTTGTTTATATTCAACTCTTACTTACATGTGTCCATCTTTTAAGACTGTAATTTATACATGTAATCCTTTATAAGTTTTATTCTACAATATTTGTATGTAAGTTATTGTTTTATAAACATTTAAATTTGTAATTTTTCTTTTAAATAAAAATTCGTTGTAAATTTTTTGCAAAAAGTAAAATAAAATGAATTTTTAATGCATGCAACAAAGTTTAGGATGAGTTAGAATCAGTTTTTGATTTTACAAATGAAAAGGGAACTATTAATGCACAACATAACATTTTAAGCGGATTCGTTTAGTGTAAAAGTTATATTTTTTAAAAATTCCACAGGGTTACAAATTATACAAACTCAGTTTTTTCACATAGGAGCTAGATTTTTCGGAAAATTTGATTAAAGTGTAGGGGAGTTTTGAAACACTTACTCGTCGGCTCGCAGAAGGTTAATCACTACAACGTCTGACAATTAAAAACTATAAATGTTAAAATAAAAACATTGATGCCTTCAGTTAGCTAAACTCGTCTACTTTTAAAAACTATCAACTAATAATTGCAATGTGAATTAAAAACCCACAATAAACAAAATTAATTTTGCGATCCTCTTTAAAATTTTGTAAATAATTTCCGATTTTCGATAGTAAATAAGCTTTCTAAGGACTTAATATTGATCAGGTCTTCTTTTGTTTGGCTTACAATTGATAAACAATACCAACGAAGAAGTCTGGCACAAACAAAATTTTAAAATTCCATGCATATGACAATCTGTTCCGATTTTCTATATCCCATACCTTTTCCACCTTTGGCTCCATACTTGGTACATTTATTTACATAAATATGATACAGAAATGTTTCCATCTATTAGATACAATGACCACTATTATATTTCAATCAAAAAATATAAAATACTAATAATATTTCAAACCATTTTTTTACTGTCCCTATTTTTATTCACATTCGACTATAGAAAATTATAATACTTTTTAATGTTGTTTTTTTCAATTGCAACAACAAAGTTTGAATTGTTGCTTAAAATGAAGAGTTGTTGTTGTACTATAATCTAAAAATAATATGGTTAGTTTCTTTCCAAAATCTATGTGTGTTTTTTAACTTTAAATTTGTTGCATGCAAGTGTCCCTATTTTTTCGCACATAACTGTATATAGGTACAGTTACCATTTTCTATTAAGTTTTTTTTGGAATTTTTTTATTATGCTTTTTAAATTTTAATTTTTCAAATTTTTATTTATGCTTTTAAATTTTTTTTCAAATTTGTTTTTATGCTTTTCTAATTTTTCAATTTCTTAATATATATTTTTTTTTAATTTTAAATAAAATATGAAAATGTATTTTATAACGTTTTAAAGAAAAAAAATATGAGTGACTAATTTTTTTTTCGAGTGATAGTAGGGTAGCGAAGGTGTGTAGAGCGGCCTTAAGGGACAACCTGATCATATGGCCACAGGTTGTCATGGTGATATCCACCCGGATTTTAAGTGGGAGGGCCGCCAGGAGTTGCATAACACCATGCAACTTATCCAAGTATTGTATTGTTCTTCGATATGTGTAATTCCGGCTGAAGGGTGGCTCGAATATTCTTGGTGATGTGTTATTATTTTTTTGGGTTCTTTTACCTTTAATTATTTTTTTGTTATTTTAACAGGCTAACGTCTTTGCTTCGGGTCCACATGCAGTATATACACTTACCAGAAAAACTATGCGTACAAACATGTTCTGCAAGAAAATTCTTTTTTTTACAGCAAGTAGTATATTTAAAGGCTTTATTTTAATGTAACTTCTTACTTTCTAGCACTTAAACTTTTAATAATATAACAAAAAATTTTTAAAATTGTATTTTTTTAATCAGAAAAAGTGCGTACAAAAGCAAAAATCTATTGAAAAATCCGTATTTTTTTGACAATTTAGTACGAAGTCGGATACCCTTTACGTTTTATAACCTCATCCAACCGATTTGGCATTAACTAGACCAATTTAATTTTATCCTCTGCTGTTATTTTGCTCCATTCTTCGACAATAACTTTCTTCAGCATGCCCTTGGAAGTAATGGTGTGCAGGCGGATCCTGCGTTCCAGAAGGTCCCACAAATGCTCAATGGGATTGAGATCAGGGGATTGCGGTGGCGAATTTAGCTGGTTTCGAACATTATAAAGCAACCACAGCTTTGTATTCTGGGCATAATGCTTAGGATCATTGTCCTGTTGGAACAAAAAGTCACTATCTATCTAGTCCTAATTTCGTGGCGCTTTGGTGCAAATTTTGTTTTAAGGATGTCGATATACTGCTTGTGATTCATTATGGATTCAATGAAGACAAGATTTCCAACTCCACTAGCCGCCATACATCCCCAAACCATTACGCCACCACCACCGTGCTTTAGGGTTGGGGCAAGGTTTTGGATATCAAGGGCTGTACCCTTTTTTCGCCATACAAGCTTACGGCCTTTTATCCCGAATATACAAAACTTACTTTCGTCACTATATTCGGGATAAAGGCAACAAGTAAATCTAGGTAAATATTAAAGAAATAATTCAGTTAAGCTTTTAACGTAGTTTTTGATTGTAATTCAGAAAAGCAACCTCACCTATATTTTACGTAAGTCCCGTTTGATCTAGCTTCATTCGTGTTGCGACATTTTAATGCAGGTGTAGTTACTTTGAAGATAACTTTTTCAGTTTAATATTTATCTTTTAAATTTTATATACCACAACCAGGTATCAGAATAGAACCCCAAAATATCAGCTGCAGCTCTGTTAATTTCAGTGATTTTTTTTCTGATTCTGGTTCCTTTTTTCATTTTTTTAATTCACCAGAATGGCCAAGAGCACCTGAAATCTGTATAAATTGTAAGTCGAAAAACCTTTTGCACACCTAAAATACCGGATCATGTCTTGTGTTTGTATGCGTCAGATGCAAAATATTTTTACTCTACGAACCTACCTGAAAACACTGGCATTTTTGATTTCATGATATTTATTTCTTTTGAGACATTTTTATAGAAGCCTTTTGCGGAAATTGATTTTTTTTTGTTTGTTTTTACTTTTTATACCTGCCATAGGTAAAATTTAAATCTGTTTTTACTTTTTGTTTATATCGTTATTTTTTATGTTTTTGGTTGGCATACAAAACTCGAATTTTAAAACGTTTGGGTTATATGTTATTTCTTTTCAAACGTAGATTTATTTTACATAATTTGCTTGCGGAACATATATGGTTTAAAATGATAGCATATTTATTTTATATACATTTTTATTTAAAAAATTTATTTTTCGGTTATTTCATTTTGGTTTTGAAATTTTTGGTTTAAATATACCTTTTAGTTTTTATACATTTTTAATTTTTTTTTTATTTATTTTTATTAATGGTTCTGACTCGCTCTGAAACTACAGATATAAATAATTCCAACATTAATAAGCAATCAGAAACCACCACCACCTCTTTAACGAATGGTTCAAATCAATCTATTACGACTGGTTCGTCACAGTCGTCAGCAGCTACCACATATATTTGCAGGAATACCTCTACAACCAGTAACCACGATGGCTTCACTATCGGCTGCTATGGTAACTACCACAGCTACTACAACAAGAGTTTCAGTATCACCTTCAGTTCAAGAATTTATTGCAATGGCACATGATCGTTTGGTCGGAGCAAACAAGTTAGATCTGTTTATCTCGATTGCATCTCCAGAGTATAGCAGCCTTACTGCTCGAAATGCACGAGCTGAGGTGCAACAACAGATGCCCCGGCAGGACAGTATGGATGTTCGGAATGCGGCGACCGTGCGTGAAATGATAGAGATGGTCATTAGAGAAAGCAGGAGATCTGAGGGTATGGTTCATTTTTAGAATACAAAGAGCAGGAGATCTGAGGGTATGATTCATTTTTAGAATACAAAGAAGCTAGAAATAGAATATTTGGCGAGGTTTCGAATAAAATAAGAAAAGATAGGGAGCGCTACAAGGAGCGAAAGAGAATTAGACATGAAATCGTTTCGGCAGCTTTGTATGAGGGTGAAGATTCACGCTTTTACACTAGGCTAGATATTAATAGTCAGATAGTAGAGGGTTTGATAGACAGTGGCGCGACAGTAACATGCTTAGGCAAAAATTGTCTCGATTTCGCTGAAAAAGCTCAGCTTGTAGTACACCTTTATGCAACCACAATAGGAACCGCCGACGGCACTCTACATAAAATCATTTGTCGAATATTGAATTTAATAAAATCAAAGACCACATAACATTTTATTTATTCCCAACTTTAAATAGAGAATAATATTTGGGTGCAGATTTTGTGCGAATATTTAATTAAGTGCGCATTGAGAGCCTATCCACCAACGGCGTAAGTTTTTGTGAGGAAGCCGATCAAAGTAGCGTTGAAGTGAAAATGCATTTGCTTTCACTGAGATAAAAATTTCAACTAGAGGAGGTAGTCGCCGAGTTTCCGTGTTATACCACAAAAGGTCTGGGCAAAACACATCTCTAGATTCATACAATCGATACACGAGACGCAACTCCAGTGAAGGAAGGCATTATCCGGTCTCCCCAGCAGTGCAGAAGTTGAAGTATGCTGAGCTAGATAGGATGCTTGACCTAGGTGTTATTGAGCCCAGCCGGAGTCCTTGAAGCCATCCAACACTCTAGTCCGAAAGGGCGAAAAGAACCGGTTGCGTTTGGATGCTCGCAAGCTCAATGCACTCACGGTCAAGGACGCATTTCCGCTCCCGCATATCAAAGGTCTGCTCAGTCGCTTGGGAGATAGGTTTTTCATTTCTAGTGTTGATCTTAAAGACGCTTTTTGGCAAATACCTCTAGATCAGTGTATCCGAGAAAAAACTGTCTTCATGGTGCCAGGAAGACGATCTGACCACCATGCAACTTATCCGGGTATGATAGTGTTCTTCGATATGTGTAATTCCGGCAGAAGGGTGGCTCGAGTCCACATACAGTATATAAATTAGACTAGCTTGATTTTTCTGTTCTTTACCCATCATAAAGATTCAGAGAGGTTGGCAAGGATTCCCTCATACGGCGAGCTTAACGTCGGCATGGCCAATAATCTGGTAAGCTTCTCTAACAATCCAACATGATGTTTTTTTTTTTGTTGTTCATCCATCATAAAGATCCAGAGAGGTTGGCAAAGATTCCCTAATCCGGCGAGCTTAATGTCAGCATGCCAGCACGGCCAATAATCTGGTAAGCTTCTCTAACAATCCAACATGAAACCTGTATAGTGGTACAACCCGTGAAATCAGAAAGAAATGTTTAAAAACTTCACGAATTATGGGATGTGTTTTTTTATAATATTAGTGAATATGATTTTATTTTGATAGTATAAGTAAATCGGATTTTATTTTATTAGTGTTAGTAAGTAGGATATAATTAGATAAAATGTAGCATATCATATATAACGGGTAATTTTTTTTAGCAAGACTGTTTTGGCAGCTCAGCTGTTTTCGTGTAACATGGGTACGTTAATAAACAAAATTGCCGTATTTGGTGTAAAGAGCGGCCAGAAGCATTGCAAGAACTGCCAATGCATGCCGAAAAATGCATTGTTTGTTGTGGATTATGGGATTGATGTTTTTTTGTCCGCCTGAGTTGTAAATATGGACATCAAATGCGCTGTGGAGCGTCGTTTGTTGGGAATTGGCGGAAGTGTCCATTGGAAGTTTCTTAGTTTTTTTGTTTGTTTCATTTTAATTTACATTCTTTTATTTATTTTAAAATTTTATTGTTCAGCCCTTTTTCCAGGTGATCGGTCGTATCCTCCCTGACGTCCCTGAGCTAGTCGGCAAAATGGGTCACACTGGGAACGTTTGGTCAGGGGTTTTGCAACAAATCCCACTTTACTATGTTTGTACTGATTTTTAGCAAAAAAGTTATTATTAAGTATATTTTTTGCTATTTACATTTTACAACTAACATAATTTTTACAGAATATTTACAAAAAAACCCGATTTGCTAAAATTGACAAAAAAATACTAATTTAAAAAAAAGTGGATATTGAAGGAAATGTTATTTCTAATAATAAAAACTTATACATACAAACTTAAATGGCCTTAAAATGTTAAGGTTTGAAAAAGGGATCGGAGATTAAGATACTTTTCACAAACTATTCATGTCCAAAAATATGACATCCACTTAAAATAGCTTTTAAAAAAAAAACTTTTTTAGTTCTTAAAATCGACTCTTAAAACAATTAAAATGTGACCTTAAAATCTAAAAAATATTTTTCAAAACAACAACGATAAATTCGTTTGTTTTTAATATTTTAAATTTTGTCTAAAATATTAAAAAAAAAATAAATTAAATAAAAAAATGTTGCTCGATAAAAAAATATAAATTTGTATTCGTAGGGCAATTTCAAAAGAAATTAGCAGCTTTAAAGGGAAACAAGTGTAACTAAAAATAATATATACAGTGGGGAGCAGAGGTGAGTACATGTTTGTATTTCTTCCAGTTCTAAGGGGATACAAATAGTAATAATAAAGCGATTTTAATTTTTTTTCTTTTATTTTATTTTTTAATTCTTAACAAAACTGTTTTCAAAACAAAATAGAAAGCAACAAATATAGAGAAAATACAAAATAAAACTAAAATAACTCTTATGTACTCAATTTTGCACCTTCCAACAACAATTATAAAAAAATTATATTTTTAGTACTTAGTCCATTATAATTTTGATTCATCTGACTAGATCACACGTTTCCAGTCCTCAGCAGTCCAATTTTTATGTTCTTTGGCGAATTTTAACCTTGCCGCAACATTCTTCTTCGACAATGCTGGTTTGGGTTTCTTAACAGCTGAAATGTAGCCAATGTTGTGGAGTGCTCGTCTTGCTGTCCACCGGCTAACATTTTTATTTATTGCCTTGGCAGCTTCTTGTGGCGTTAAACACTTGTCTGCTTTCATTTTTCTCATCATAAGACGCGCGTCCCCATCCGTTAAAAGTTTTTGACGACCTCTATACTGGTATTGGGAAGCAATGTTTCGTCTTTTCAGGACTCTTATGACCACTGATTGACTTAGTTTGAGTTCTTTAGCTATTATTCGTGATGAGGACCCATTTGTTGTCATGGTTAATATAAGATTCTCAACTGCTCGCGGTAGCTTTTTCATAATTTTAAATAATTATAAAATTATTTTTATATATTTAAAAATCACCTCGTTTTGAGCTTACGCAGTTAATTGTATACTAAAATTAATATAAAGTAAAACTTTAAAAACAACAATCAATCATAAACAAAATCCAAATAACGGTAATTTTTTATTTTTTTCAAATAAAATAGTTAAGATCACGGCGGGTGCAAAATTGAGTACATGAGAGTTATTTTAGTTTTATTCTGTGTTTTCATTGAATTTGTTGCTTTTTGTTTTGTTTTTTTATACAGTATTATTAAGAATTAAAAAAGAAATAAAAAAAAAAAATAAAAAATAAAACAAATCTCTTTATTATTACTATTTTTATCTCTTTAGAAGTGCAAGAAATACCAACATGTACTCACCTCTGCTCCCCACTGTATATAGCGAAAAAGCTGATGAAAGAGTTCATGAGTATAGATATTTTCTCGTTTGCTGAGGTGGAAAATTCTTCGTCCCAAATCGTCATCCGATTGCCGTGAGAGCGGCAAAACAATATACCGTGAGAACGGTACACTCACCAAAAAAACATGTAACGGTAACTGAATATTTTACTGTTACGGCAAATTTTACTAACATGTCTGCTGCCGAGTAGTACAATGAAATTAGTAGAAAAAATTATTAGCCGCTACTAATTTTTTGTTAAGTGGAATTTAAAATCGGCTTGCTAAAATCCGCCATAAATTTTAGTAAAAACTAGTAACATGGAAATAGCAGGGAAGTTAGTAACCGCTACTAAACATTACTAAAATTCTGTACAAAGTTCTTAAAATTAATTAGCTCTAATAAAAAAAAAAATAAATTAGTATTGATGAACTACTAAACTCAATAAATTGTAAAATATGGAAAAATTTTAATTTTGTTGCGGGTAGTTTTTTTCATACCTCTGCATTTGCCGAAAAAACCGGAGGAATATGTCAATTAACCCTGAAAACACATTGTACATGAGACAACGCCAAATGCTGAAGAAATTTTTCTAATATAATAAAAAACTCTTTTTTTAGGAATCAAATCCTAAAAATTACAATTTGGATATTTCTTCAGCATTTGGCGTTTTCTCATGTACAATGTGTTTTCAGGGTTAATTGACACATTCCTGTTTTTTTTTTTTTGGCAAATGCAGAGGTATGAAAAAAACTACCCGCAACAAAAATCCGTATTCTACGAGTGATCGTAGTAGGGGACGGGGTGCGGATTTGATGGTCCTAAATCACAACCAGCCCAACGTGGGGAACACCACACCCTATGCTTTGCAGACTGAAAAGCCGGGCTTTTAATGACGATGATGACTTCTATAACATATGGATTATCGGGTAAGTGAAATGGAGTGACTTTACTAATAAAATAGAATATATCTTATTACTTTTAAATCCCTTTTTATATTTTCCTAGAAAGATAGATTTTTAGCTTTTACCTCCAATATTGCAAAACTGGTAACTTTGATAATGTTAATGACCACTTGTTGGTGGCCTATTCTTAAAATTGGAATTTTTAGGATTTGATCCCTAGGGCAAAAATAGAGTTTTTTTTATTGTTTTATTAGAAAAATTTCTTCAGCATTTGGCGTTTTCTCATGAACAATTTGTTTTCAAGGTTAATTGACATATTCCTCTAGTTTTTTTTTTGGCAAATGCAGAGGTATGAAAAAACTACCCGCAACTTGAAAAAAAATTAATAAAAATGCATAAATTAAAATTAAATATTATGTTTCATTGTGTTGTAAATCATATCTTATTTCATCGAAGCAGAGTAGGCGAAGAAACACTAACGAACACCGTATTAATGCTCGTAATTTCAAGCAATAGTTTCTTATCAGTGTTTAGAAATATATTGGTTGTTGTTCGTCTATACGGTAGGTGTCTAAGCATTGGTAGTTATTTATTGCTTGAAATTACGGGTATAAGTACATAAATGCATCCCTTACAAAAAAAAAAAAACAATTGAAATGAAGAAATTTTTTGACTTCACGTAAGAGTACTGCTTATTTTGCTCTCCTGGGAACAGTTCTGAAGGTATTCCCGTGAACTTTGGGCAGGTTATATCGCACAGGGAGACCCATGAGATGGATGTACTTCTCAAAGGCGTACTCTTGGTGGTGGTGGAAAAAACAAAACATTTATTTTTAACTTCTTAATTTTTTGAGCTTAAGGTTGGTTTTTCAATATTTCGCTACTCCATTGTGTAGCACCTTCAGGAAATAATTATTATGACAAACAATAGAAAATTTTTGAAAGCTTTCAAAAAATAAAAGTTAAAAATAATTACAAAACACTTTATTTTGACTGTACGGAAACTTATTTCGTTTTGTGTTCCTGAAAACATTTCTGAAGGTATTTCCGATAAACTTGGACGTTATTAAAGCTCTCAGGGAGATTTATAAGATGGACCCAATTTCCAAGGGTGCACGCCCACGGGGTGCTTCTTTTTAGTGGTTTGCTCTCGTATGAACAGTTGAAAAGTGACTCCCGAGAACTTTGGACGGGATTATAGCCCTCAGGGAGACTTGTAACACAGACAGATTTTGTTCTCATGGAGGTCCTTCATATGAAAAGACATTTATTTTCGACTGCATGGAAACTTATAGTCATATCAGTATATCACATATGCAAGTATTTATATGCAGGCGAAATATCAACGTTTTTTCTATTCGAAGAACCCCCATTAGAGTAGGAACTTGGAAAAAGAGCTATAATCCTTTTAAAAGTTATCTCTAATCCCTTCTGAACTGTTCTCAGGAGAGCAAGCAACCAATAAGGAGCAATTTTTTTTTTAATTTATAGAAACGCTAAGGGGGTGCACTCTTGGAAAGCGCGTTCATCTTATAGGCCCCCCCAAGAGGAACTCCTCCCAGGAGAGCGAAAGGCCAATAAGAAGGGAAAATAGTTTTCTTCTGCATTTACAGGACCCTCACCTTATGGAAGAGTACAAAACGCATAAAGTTCCGTACAGGTTAAAATAAATGTTTTTTTTCCATTGAAAGGACTCTATATAGTACGCCCTCGCAAAGTGGGTCTACATTATAGGTTTTCCAGAGGAAATCAATCCTGCCCAGAATTCCCAGAAATTGCTCCAGAACTGCGCTTTTTTCATGTACAGGACTCTCATGAAAGTAAGTCCTTGGAAAGTGGGTTCATCGTATAGGTCTCATCGAGAGTTATAATTCTGTCTAAAGTTCACGGCAATACCTTCAGAACTGCTCCCAGAAGAACACAAAGGGCAGTACGAGAATTTGTACCCGAAAAAAAATGCAGATTTTCTATTTTAAGAACTTCAAAGCAAGCCCTTGGGAAATAGGTTTATGTTATAGGTATGCTCGAGAGCTATAATCTGCTGCTCAAAGTTCTCGGTAATCCTAATATTTCAATAAGAACAGGTAGCATTGTCATATTTTGGTAGCGTAAAAAATGTTTGATTTCAACAAAAAAGATATTTTATTTTAATATTTTGCTGTGTTACTCGTATTATTTGAAGACTGAGCATTTTTTGGTGGTGTATTAAATTCATACATAATTGGGCAATTCACAACGGGTATTTTATCGTTGTATTTGTTTTTTCGTGTATTACTTTACAATAGTGTAAAATTGTTGTTGGTAATTTACACTTAAAAATCTGATAAAACTTTACAATTTCATTTGCTGTGTTTATTAAGTGTTGTATTGTGTATCATAACATATCAGTCTCAAGTGAATGCCAGTTTGTAATAAAAAGAACAAAAAAAAATAAAATTCATTTGTTGATAAAAATTAAAAAATGGCAAATAATACAAATACATCGGTAAGTTTATTTCTTTAAAAATATACGTTTATATATTTCATATGTATTTTATCTTTTTAGTCTCAACCAAAACACATTCGCCTAAACCCAACAAGAAAGTGGTCAGCAGCAGAAGAAAAGTCTTTAATTGACTTTTTAATGGAAAATCGGGAATTCGAGGTATGTATTAGTGCCTGTTTGTGTCAATGAATATGTATTCTAATATTGAGTTTTATTTTAGAAGCCAACAGCTTAAAGCTATTACAAGCGCTTCTGTAGTGAAAAAATGTTCCAATTGATTGGACGCAGGTTAGAGCAAAAACCAGAAATATGCGAGTTAGCTACAAAAAAGCTAAAGCATAGGAGGGGTCAACAGGAGCCGGCAGCATGGATGGCGGAGCTGTCAAAAGTAGGTTTTTTTACATACAGTTATGTGCGAAAAAATAGGGACACTTGCATGCAAGAAATTTGAAGTAAAAAACCACACATACATTTTGGAAAGAAACTAACAATATTATTTTTAGATTATAGTACAACAACAAATCTTCATTTTAAGCAACAATTCAAACTTTGTTGTTGCAATTGAAAAAAACAACATTGAAAAGTATTATAATTTCCTATAGTCGAATGTGAATAAAAATAGGGACAGTAAGAAAATGGTTTGAAATATTATTAGTATTTTATATTTTTTTGATTAAAATATATAATAACAAATAATAAATTAAAAACAAGAATTGCAGGACACAGATCTGATCAAAAATACAGGAACACTACTTCTACCCAGAAAACAGCATTATCATTACATTGCACGAATTTTAATCATTATCCTGATTTTGATAGGACGTCAATTTTAAACACGGAAAATAATTACAGACGTAGATATATGTTAGAAATGTTACAAATTATGAAGGTACCATCTACACAACGAATTAATTATAAAACAGATATTGCACAAAATTACAGACATTTAGTTAATAAAAACTAGGATAAATATTATTAGTTAAATGAAATGTATATAAAATATTTTTGTTCATGTAATATTTTAATTTTTCAAATATTGTTTTTTTTGTTTTCTGTGATATTTTTATTTTTTAATATTGACAAAAAAAAATTTTTGATTTACCGCCTTTTTTAAAAAAATTTTTATATATAAGTTTTCAGTTTTATAATTTTAATTTATTAATTATAAAAAAAGACAATTTCCCCTGAACAAGTCACCCAATGTGGTGACGAAATATTGGGATAAATAAAGATTTATAATTAAATTTTTTATAAATAAAGGATCTTTGGCTCAATAAGGAATATAATATAAAAAATAAACAATTAGCAGAAATAAAGTAAATACAAATTTTTGTGAAACTCTAAACTGGTTAATATTCTTATTAACCCATTAAGAACTCAACACTATCTATGAACGTTTTAATAGAGATCCAATCTGAAAAAAAAAATTGTGAGAATGAAAATGATGAAGATTTTAATTATTACAATTGGGACTATAAAATACACAGTGCAACACATAAATTGGTTCCTCTTTCGTACCCGGTTTTTTTTGAAGTGTATATCGAAACTAAAAAAAATCCGCAACGGACTTGGCCAGATTACATCGAAATTTTTTTTTATGGACACCCTAAGTTTTTGCACCCAAACATGATTTTTTTAAAAAAGGAAAACTTTTATGGAATCCATATATCATAAACCGTTCGGAATTTTGTTTTTATGTCTTTGGCAAAGTTGTAGATCCAAACCAAAGCAAAAAAATTCTCACATGGACCGACCCAAAAAAATTGCATCCACTGCATCAAAATTGCAAAAAATTGGGAATATATATTGTATATATATATATATATATATATATATATATATATGTGCACAGCGCATGTTGCGGGGACGGGTTTTCGTTCCACAAGTTACTATGAAGACATTTTGGTACTTTGGGGACCGTCCTCAAACTTATAATTATTCTACTGTTTACACTGAAGACATTTTACTGCATACGGCGCATATTATAGGGACTTTTTTGGCTGTATATACAGATGTCTTCAAAGTATGCGAAATGAATATATATATATATATATATATATATATATATATATATTCATTATGCATACTTTGAAGACATCTGTATATACAGCCAAAAAAGTCCCTATAAAATGCGCTGTGTACAGTAAAATGTCTTCAGTGTAAACAGTAGAATAACGAAAAGTTTAAGGACAGTCCCCAAAGTAACAAAATGTCTTCATAGTAACTTGTGGAACGAAAACGCGTCCCCGCAACATGCGCTGTGCACATATATATATATATATATATATATATATATATATATATATATATATATATATATATATATATATATATATATATGCATTGCCCATACTTTGAAGACATCTGTATATACAGCCAAAAAAGTCCCTATAAAATGCGCTGTGTCCAGTAAAATGTCTTTAGTGTAAACAGTAGAATAACGAAAAGTTTAAGGACAGTCTCCAAAGTAACCAAATGTCTTCATAGTAACTTGTGGAACGAAAACCCGTCCCCGCAACATGCGCTATGCACATATATATATATATATATATATATATATATATATATATATATATATATATATATATATATATATATATATATATATATATATATATATATATATATATATATATATATATATATATATATATATATATATATATATATATATATGTGTGCATTTCATATACTTTGAAGACATCTGTATATACAGCCAAAAAAGTCTCTATAATATGCGCTGTATCCAGTAAAATGTCTTTAGTGTATACAGTAGGTTAATTAAAAGTTTGAGGACGGTCCCCAAGGTAACAAAATGTCTTCATAGTAACTTGAGAAACGAAAAACCGTCCCCCGTATATGTGCACAGGACATGTTGCGGGGACGGTTTTTCGTTTCTCAAGTTACTATGAAGACATTTTGTTACCTTGGGGACCGTCCTCAAACTTTGAAGACATCTGTATATACAGCCAAAAAAGTCCCTTTAATATGCGCTGTATCCAGTAAAATGTCTGTATATACAGATGTCTTCGAAGTATGGGCAATGAATATATATATATATATATATTTCACATACTTTGAAGACATCTGTATATACAGCCAAAAAAGTCCCTGTAATATGCGCTGTATCCAGTAAAATGTCTTCAGTGTAAACAGTAGATTAACGAAAAGTTTCAGGACAGTCCCCAAAGTATCAAAATGTCTTCATAGTAACTTGTGGAAGGAAAACCCGTCCCCGCATCATGCGCCATGCACATATATATATATATATATATATATATTGCCCATACTTTGAACAGTAGAATAAGGAAAAGTTTAAGGACAGTCTTCAAAGTAACAAAATGTCTTCATAGTAACTTGTGGAACGAAAAACTGTCCCCGCAACATGCGCCATGCACATATATATATATATATATGTGCACAGCTCATGTTGCGGGGACGGTTTTTCGTTCCTCAAGTTACTACGAAGACATTTTGTTACTTTGAGGACCGTCCTCAAACTACTCATTTATCTACTGTATAAACTGAAGACATTTTATTGGATACAGAGCATATTATAGGGACGTTTTTGGCTGTATATACAGATGTCTTCAAATAATGCGAAATGAATATATATATATATATATATATATATATATATATATATATATATATATATATATATATATATGTGCATAGCGCATGTTGCGGGGACGGGTTTTCATAGTAACTTGTGGAACGAAAACCCGTCCCCGCAACATGCGCCGTGCACATATATATATATATATATATTCATTGCACATACTTTGAAGACATCTGTATATACAGCCAAAAAAGTCCCTATTATATGCGCTGTATCCAGTAAAATGTCTTCAGTGTAAACAGTAGAATAATGAAAAGTTTGTGGACAGTCCCTAAAGTAACAAAATGTCTTCATAGTAATTTGTGGAACGAAATCCCGTCCCCGCAGCATGTGCTGTGCACATGTGGGGGGACGGGACGGGTTTTCGTTCCACAAGTTACTATGAAGACATTTTGTTACTTTGGGGACTGTCCTTAAACTTTTCGTCATTCTACTGTTTACACTGAAGACATTTTACTGGACACAGCGCATTTTATAGGGACTTTTTTGGCTGTATATGCAGATGTCTTCAAAGTATGGGCAATGCATATATATATATATATATATATATATATATATATATATATATATATATGCACAGCTCATGTTGCGGGGACGGTTTTTCGTTCCTCAAGTTACTACGAAGACATTTTGTTACTCTGAGGACCGTCCTCAAACTTCTCATTTATCTACTGTATAAACTGAAGACACTTTACTGGATACAGAGCATATTATAGGGACGTTTTTGGCTGTATATACAGATGTCTTCAAAGAATGCGAAATGAATATATATATATATATATATACATATGTATATATATATATATATGTGCATGGCGCATGTTGCGGGGACGGTTTTTCGTTCCTCAAGTTAGTAAAGGGACTTTTTTGTCTGTATATACAGATGTCTTTAAAGTATGCACAATGAATATATATATATATATATATATATATATATATATATATATATATATATATATATATATATATATATATATTCAAGTTACTATGAAGACGTTTTGTTACTTTGGAGACTGTCCTTAAACTTTTCGTTATTCTACTGTTTACACTGAAGACATTTTACTGGATACAGCGCATATTATAGGGACTTTTTTGGCTGTTAATATAAATCTTACAAATGACAGAATATTATTTAATATTTACAAGAAATTATATTAAATATTGTATTTACAAATGAATAGCAGAAAAACTGTTAATATAAAAAAATCATTCGTTTTTCAAATATTTTGCATTCGCTTTTGATATATGCTTAAATCAAATTAAACGATTTAAGCATATATCAAAAATTTGATTTTAAAATTTTTTGCTTGTTGAAATTTCTGTTTGCTTTGTAATAGTTTTTCCTATGTTTATATTCTTGGTACATTTCCACGTGTTGATCTTTAAGGTGTTGGATATAATTTGATGTTATTTGTTTTGATCTCTTTATCTTCGTAGAACAGGTGACACCAACAGCAATCATACCATCAGTTTTGCAATGAATGTCAGTATTTGTGAGCCTTAAAAAATACAAAGAAATAATTTTAATTTATATATTTACAAAATTTTACTAATTATAAAAAAGAAGTTTATCTTACAATATCTTTAATGATAAAAACTGACGTGTTAGGATTAATGAAAGGCCCTTTTCTTCGGTTGTTGTAGAGCTACTTACATTCAGTACATATCTGAGGCTTCTTACTTTGTTGTAAATATATAACTTAACTTCAACTTTTTACATACTTAAAATATATTTATTTATATATATTTTTTTAATATATCTATTATGCAAAATATCCTTACCTGTCCCAATTTATTTTTATTTTAAATAAATATATGTTTTTCTCATAAACTTTCATTAAAGACAAAGTTGACATGATTGTATTTTTATTAAATTTAAAAACACTTGTTGCTCCAAAATTAACCCGTGTAGAACAAAACCGATTTTTATGCTGATTTTATCACGATTCAAAATTTATATAGAATTTTTTTGTTTGTATCATTTTTCTTTATTTTGTTTTGACAAATATCATGGCATATTTGAAGACTCTTCGTAATGGCAAGAGCCGATTGCATGTCAACGATATCATGATATTGCAATAATATTGAAGTTAAGAGTTTTCACTTCGTTTGACATTAGTTAGACAACTTCTTTATATCATTTTATTACATGTGATCTTTCGGCATTGGCCCATATAAATTTGACATAATCCAACGCTTGGTGTTAGCGATAACGTTACTTATCTCAAATTTGTATGGGAATGACATCTAATGTATAGAAAGACAAAGCAAAATTAAAATGTTAATACAGCTTCAAAAAAAGTCTACATAATATGTCAGCAACATTTGTTTGCCATTTACAAAATTGTTTTCATTGCTGTAGGTTTGTATGCAAATTTCAACTATCATAAAATAAAATATAAAAAGGAATTTTCAAGTATTTGTTCTATATATCGCTCATTTGCGAGAAGGCCGTCATAACTCAAAAAAGGCGATTTCGAGATAATTGCATTTAAAGTTTTCAATTCGGCCTAACTACTGAGAAAAATACAAAACACTTTTAGTCGCCATTTAATGAGGGAAAGCGATATCAATACCATTTTTTGATATGATTTAGATTATTGTGTGACCCACATTTCTGCATCACATTTGATTTTGGACTTAAAATCTACGGCGTTTTTTATATTATATTCCGAGTTACTCGTCAGATTATTCAATATATTTAGCATGGAGTTAATGGAAGAACATATAGGTCTAAGTGTGGTTCCCTCTTGTGTACTTTGGATATTCCGTATATTCTCGGAGCCGTAGCAGTCTTTACAGTCAACTTATTCTTTTCATATGCGTCTATAATTCCCAATTTGTGTAATTTATCTACTAACATAGTATGTTATTTTTGGTTTGTAATGTTGATGTCGGATCTCTATTAAGACGACGATACGGGTAAATATCTTGTACAATTCTTTTCATTTTCACATCATATTCCTGTTTTTAGAATGCTACTGTTTGTTGTATTTCCTTTGTCCGCACTTAGTATTAGGTTAGGTCGAAAGGAGGATGAAGCATCGAAATGCAACCTCATATCGTTACCATATACCCCTAGGCCTATGCTAGGCCTGTTATGCGCTCCTTAAGGACATGGAGATTCATTGTTAACGTCCGGTAATCAGAAACCTGGTTTCCCGGACGTACCTCCTCAAGGTTATCCAGTCGACGTTCTTCGAGGATTCTAGGTCCGATATAACATCGCTCCCGAGGTGCCTGGATCTTAATTCTGCAAATGCCTGACAATGGCAGAGAAAGTGCTCCAGCGTCTCGCCCTCCTCACCACACGCTCTACACTCGCCGGAATCTGCCTGTCCAATCCGGTACAGTTGTGCTCGTAATCCTGCATGACCAGTCAGGATACGTACAATCATACTGACCTCGGACTTACTCCCATTAAGGAGGCCTCTAGTCCTCTTCCCGTCCCATTGTTCCAACAGGCTGTGGGGGTTTCTCTTGCCTACGCCTTTAATTCCGCTTTCGTTGCCTCAAACGGTTTTGCGTTCGCCAAGTTAACTGCCTCGAGTTCTCTTCCCCCGATGGCCAGTGTATTGGCCCTTTCGTTCCCGGCTATCCCCGAGTGGCCCGGTACCCATATAATATGGATCCTGCCCCAGAGGGAAACTCGGTAATGGCCCTTCTACAATCCAGTAAGGTTCTGGACTTAACCCTACTAGTTGATATCGCCCTAATTGCCATTTGGCTATCGGTGAATATGTTAGCGTCTATCGCCCCATATTCGATTCAATCTATCCCACACACTCCGTAATAGCACGGACTTCCGCTTGGAAGCTGGTGTTGTGATCAGGAAGACGGTAGGACATCTCGGTTTCCGGGTTCTCTATATAGACCCCCATACCCGTTTTATTCCTCAACTTAGATCCGTCTGTGTAACAACAGATCTCCACGGGCATCTTCTCCAAAGTTCCGCTAGACCATTCTCCCCTATCAGGGATCATAATCTCGCAGTTTCCGTCTCCGGTATGCGGTTGGACATGTCAGATGAGTGTGTGTATCCGGAAAACGTGCCCAGTATACACTGATGACCCGCTCTGAAATCAGCCATATATAGCTCGCCAAGAGATAAGAGGCGTTCGGCCGCGAGTGCTGCCTCATACATCACCTGCGTTTCGATATATCCAGCAGTGTCTCCAAAGCCTTGGTTGACGTTGATGCATAAGTTAAGATCAGTCTTATTAGCCCCCAACACCGACTCGCCTTGTTAGTTCTATCCTCTATGTGGTGTTGCCATTTCAGTTTCCCATCAAGGATTACGCCCAAGTACTTAATGCTGCCGGTCACTGGTATCGTCCTGCCTGAGAAACGTGGTTCCCTGTGGACAGGAATTTTCGTTCTCCCCGTGAACAGACATATTTTCGTCTTCTCCGGGTTAAGTTACATTCAGCCCCTACGCCGAGCCAAGCCGAAGGCCGTGTTTACGGCCACCTCGGCGCTTCTAAACAAATAGTTTGGATCCTTGCTCCTTAGAAGTATTACAACATCGTCTGCATAGCAGACTGGTTTGACTCCCTCTTCGGTTAAGGTCCTTAGGAGACTATTTATCGTGGTTACCCATAGCAGTGGAGATAAAATCCCACCCTGTGGTGTTCCACGAAGTACTCTTCTCCATTTCGCAACTTATCGATCTATTCCTTAGCATGTGGCTGATCCATTCACTAAGCGCCCGGTCAACCCGAAACTGGCTCAAGGATCGGATAAGAGTATCGGTCAGTACGTTATTAAAGGCTCCCTCGATGTCAATGCACACCGCCAGTGTGTACAGTTTGTCCTCGAAGGATTTCCGTATATAGTGTACGACCTCAA
This sequence comes from Eustalomyia histrio, assembly GCA_949748255.1. Taxonomy (NCBI): domain Eukaryota; kingdom Metazoa; phylum Arthropoda; class Insecta; order Diptera; family Anthomyiidae; genus Eustalomyia; species Eustalomyia histrio. The sequence continues at coordinate 101,022,514 of OX456525.1, forward strand.
TTAATGCGGTCTCCACTGATCTGCCCTTTACATAAGCTTGCTGCTTATATTTCAGGTCTCTGTCCTGTATTCTACTTTTAATAATGGCATCGACTATCCGCTCCATGGTTTTAAGAAGAAAGGACGTTAGGCTAATCGGGCGATAAGCCTTTGGTGTCGCATAGGTCGGCTTCCCAGGTTTGAGTATAAATACTACCCTAGCAACCCCGCGGCCTTGTATGGTGCGAAACTTTTTTTTTTTTTTTTTTTTTATTATATATTTATTAGTATTCATAATACTCTTAATAACTTTCTTTTACATAGATTTCCGTGACTACTGATAATTATTATTGTTAACAAATTGTACAATATGTTTTCTAAATATATATATATTACTTTCTGATTTTATATTGTTTGGCAATGTGTTGTACAGTTGTAGTCCTTTATAAAATAATAATCGCTTTGATGCAGTTGTTGATGCCTTTTGAATTCTAAAATGTTCATTGTTCCTTAGATGAAAGGGTTGAGCATCTCTTACGTATAATATTTGTTCAGTTAAATATTCTGGTGCCATTCCAATTTTAATTTTTTATATAAAGTTTATGGTGTTTAGCTGAAGCCTCTACTTTATATTTAACCATCTTAGTGTTTCCAACATAAAATTTATTGGAGTGTATCGATTGAATTTCAGTATGGCGCGCATTGCCTTATTTTGTAACTTTTGCAGTCTTTCAATTTGGTTTGCTGTGCAGCTTGAGAAAATTATTGTTGATCCGAACTCGAAGTGTGGTTTAATCATGGTGTTGTATATATTAATTGCTGTTAGTATTGATATTTGTTTTCTTAATCTTTTGAAGAAACTAATTTTTTTGCCGATTTTTTTACAAATATATTCAATGTGGTTTTTAAAGTTTAAGTTGTTGTCAATTACAAAGCCCAAATATTTTATATTATCTACTTTTTCAATTATTTCGTCATTTATTTTAAAAATTGTGTTACTATTCGCGCTTATTTCCATTATTTTCGTTTTATTTTCGTTTAATTTAAGTTTGCTCATTTTTAACCATTTACTAACATTTTTTATGTCTTCATTTAATTTGTCATAACATTGACCTTCAAAATCACCCTCAGTAAAAATCAACGTGTCGTCTGCATATAGTATTATTTCACAATTATCCACTATGTTTAACATATCATTAATGTATATACTAAAAAGTAAAGCTCCTAAAATTGATCATTGTGGCACTCCGTATTCATTATTAATTATATTCGATCTTACATTGTTTACTTTTGTTGTTTGCCTTCTGTTCGTTAAATATGATTTAAACCATTCTAACTCTACATCCTGGATGCCATATTTATATAACTTTTGCAGTAGTATTGATCTGTCTATCGTTTAGAATGCTCGTTTAAAGTCTAGAAATATTGCCACAATTTTCTTATTATTTTCTATTTTTTGCCACCTGTTTACTAGGTAATTTACTGATGTTTCACATGAAAAATTTTTCCTAAATCCTGATTGATATTTTGATATTAGTTTGTTAGTTTCCATATATTTTTCCAATTGATCCTTTACAACTTTTTCGATTATTTTTTCACACGTCTTTAATGAATTTATAGGGCGAAACTCCTCACATTTTCTTGTTTTGGCAATCTTTTCAATTGGCGTTACCATAGACTCTTTCCAATTATCAGGAAACAACCCTGTCATCAGTGATTTATTTACTATGTCCAACAATGTACTTCCTATTATATTCCAACCATTTAGTATCATTTTACTGGATATTTTATTGTAGTCATGTTTGCCTTTTAAATTTTTACATATAATTCTTAACTCATTTAAGGTTATTGCACGAAATTTGAATTTGGTGTTTATCACAGGTATTTTATTTATATACTGCACATAGTCTATATTATCCCTTATAGACTTAATGCTATTTACAAAATAATCGTTAAATTTATTGGCTATTTCAAAATTATCCTTACATTCTATATTGTCAAATATCACAGTTTGAATTTCATTTTTACTTTTTTTAAGTATAAATTGTTTTATTTCCTTCCACATTTCTTTTTGATCTTTGGCATCGTTAATCTTATTATCTATATATTTATGTTTTTCATTCTCAATTTTTACTTTATATGTATTTCTAATTGTTTTATAGGCTGCCCATGCTTCGTCAGTATTTTCCATTATCGCTATTTGATATTTATCCGTTTTTTCTCATTTTAATTGTCTTATTTCGTTATTGAACCAATTACTTTTGTTATCGTTCCTTATTATTTTTTTAAGCGTTAATTTTTTAACTGCGCTTACCAAACATTTATCGAAAAGATATACATTGTTGTTCATATCATTATTTTTATTTATTTGTTGAATGTCCTTTATTTCTCTATTATATTGTTGTCTGTTGTATTTAAATGTCTCTATTTCTTTGTTTATCTTTTCGTTAGGATTTTTGTAACTGTTAATTATTATGTCGATTGCTTCATTGTCTGCTATTTTATTTTCTACATTAATCTTCGCCAATATATTTTCATTATTTGTTATTATATGATAGTTCTTGAGTTTGATGTTATTCGCGTGAATTCTGTCATTATTTGCATAAGGCAATTATCATTTATTATACATTCTATTTTGCTTTTATAAAAACCATCTCTATGCCAGTCTATGTTAAAATCTCCCGCTATTACTATATCATAGTTATAATCATTTATCACTTCTAATATTTCTTCAAAGGCACCAATAAACTCCATTTCGGTACTACTTGGAGATCTATATACCGCAGTAATAATTAATTCTATTTTTTCATATTTTGCTATAAATGCAGATATCCATATTTTATAATCAACCGTTTTTTCGGCAATTTGCCACACATTCCATTTCTTTTTAAAATATACTATAACCCCGCCTGTTCTTGTTGAGTTCGATAAAGTTTTATGGTGATTGTATTCTTTTATTAGTATTTCTTCATCTTTCACATTTTCTGTTAAATGGGTTTCTGACAGTATAATAAAATCAGGTTTTTTTATATCTGAGATAATTTCCAATTGGTTGAAATTATTTAATAATCCTTGTATATTTGTATATTCTCCTCTTTTTTGCATTCAGCTTATTTAGATAAACTGGACATTCTTTATTAGTTGTAATGTGATTTTCATCCAATCCTAGGTTTAACCTATTGTTCATCCTTACACAATTAATACATTTATTTATAATTTCATTGTTACACTTCTTTGATGTGTGATTTCCATGACATTTAAAGCATACTTCTTGGTTTTTGCACTGAGTTGATTTCTGATTGTAGCCATAGCATTTGAAACATAGTATTATATCTGTGCCATCGAAAATTTTGCATTTCTCCCACCCAATATTTACTTTTTGTGCATCCATTACCCTTGAGTATGAGTTATTATCAATTTTTATTTTTGCGTTATAAATTGTTCGAGAATTTCTTTTATATTCATATATTTTAATTACTTCTAACTCACTTTCTTTTAATACATCAGTTTGCCTTTTTAATTTCTCAATTATTTCATTTTCTGTTAGTTTAAACGTCATACCTGTGACTGTTATTTTCATTTCTGTTTGGTTTGGTACTTTGATTTCGTATGCATCGCTCATTTTATTCTGAATTGCCTCTTTTATTTTTTCTCTTTCTTCGTTGCTTTCACTTTGTATAACAACAGATCCATTTTTACGCTGTTCAACATTATTAATTTTCAAATTAGATGGATTCACTTTAGCATTGAGGTCTTCTTTAGTTTTTTTAACATCCTGTTTTTCCTTGGGCTTGATAACCAGGGGATTTTGTTTACTTTTATCTGACAACGCCGTTTTGTTTTTTAATGCATCTGCGAATGATAACTTATTTGTTTTGGTATTTGTTTCTGTTATTGCTTTCTTTATTTCATTGCACATCTTAGCATTCTTTTCTTCAATTGTGTTACACATTTCTTTATTTTTATTTTCATGTTCGTTTATAATTCCGTATAATCTTTTTGTTTCTTTAACGTTCATATCAAAAGATTTTTGAGCTTCATCTAATTTTTTAAGCCTCTCATCATATCTTTTCTCAATTGCTTCGAGAAGTTGTTTAATTTCGTTTTCATTTTGTTCAAGTGCCGCTTTAAATTCGCCTTTGTATTCAGCCAAATTTTCTTTATTTTTGGTGACACCATCTTGAATCTCTACAAGTGCTAAGCCCACATTATGGATATATTGAAGACAATCGTCACATATAAAACGGATATAGTTACTAGATTCAAGTATTCCCCGCGAGTATTGATCTATTCCTGAACATTTTTTTGCATTATGGTAAACCCTTTTGCATATTCCTTCACACATAATTCCCGACTCTCAACGTATTGCAGTTTTACATTGGTGGCAGTCAGCCATCGCTGCAAATTTAAAATTCTATTTTTTACTTGAATATATGTTTTCGGTTTTATATTTCTATTTGCACAAATGACAAAATATTTTATTTGTGGTTTTATAATAGTCCTGTCTATTTTTACAACCAAATTATATTTTATTTTTAAAATTTTATTGACTTTAGTGTTTTTAACGTTATATTCGTGTTGACATATTTCTGATCGCATTCTTAATCAATTCAATTGAATTTTTTAATCTTCGAGACGTCATTAATGCTATCTACCTGTTCACAAAAAAGTTTCCAGGAGTCTCGTTTGGCCTTTCTAGTGATTTTCCTATATTCCTTTAGCTTACTGTGATATTCATCCCAGTAGACTGCGGTCTTCTTACGCCTTGCCCGGTTGAAGAGTTTGCGAAGATTCCTCTCCCGTTACCCTCGGCTTCTCCTGTTGAGATCTCCGCTATCGTAGGGGGCAGCTCTCCTCAAACGATTCAACCAAGGCGTTTTTGAGCGTTTCCACTTTGGCGTCTATGTCCTCCTTAATCTGGCATTGAATGTGCCCAATCCCAATTGGTTCCCCAATCCGGCCCCGAATTGTACCCAGTCGGTCTTACCCCTGCTTCGAAATTTTATTGGCTTCGTCGGTGGCCGAAGAATTTTGAATCTTATATACCGGTGGTCCGAGAAGGAGTGTTCATCCGAAACCCTCCAATCCTGGATCTCGTCTATAAGGTCCTCAGAGCAAAAGGTTATACCTAATACTTCTTCCCTGGTCCTATTGACAAAGGTGGTCTTATTCCCTACGTTCAACGTAATCAAGTCTTTTGTATTCAAGAAATCTATGAGGGCCTGTCCCTTACGATTGGTGTTAGTACTACCCCAAGCTTCATGGTGAGAGTCACCATCACAACCTACTATAAGTTTCATACCTTTTCTTTGCGCCTCCTCAGTCAGTTTCATCAACTTCGACGTGGGTGGAAGTGACGGAGAGTCGAAAGGTAGGTAGATAGCCGCAAGGTACGTATTGCTACCCCCTTGCTTCAGCACCGTTGCATCCGACGTTGACAACCCTGTTGAGAGAAGAAAACATAAGTTTTTATGACATAGGATACATGTTCTCGGATGACACCCTGTATCAGAGTAAAAAAGTTGATAATTAACGTGGTTCAACCCAGAAACCTTGTTCCAAGTGATCCAAGGTTCCTGGATTAAAGCTATATGTATCTTACCTTTGTTTAGTTTAGACATCAGAGCGTTGGTTGCCGTCTCGCTCCGATGGAGGTTTATTTGGATGACCTCGATCATCGCCCTCCAAAAGTCTGTCTTCCAGCGAGTTAGACATAGCCTCCTGGCTTTAAGAATCTGAATCCTCCGGGTAAGCAGTGACTGCTGGTGTTTTCGGCACCGCTTCCTGTGTTACATTGTCGGGTTTGGCCATGGCAGCCCCTCCAATGGGTATCTTCCCGTTTTTGAAGAAGACAGCTTTTAAGGCGAAATAAGCCATACCTTAATTCTTGGCAAGGCTAGCCATGGAGTCCTGGTCGATGCATATCACAAGAAGAGTACCATCAGAGTCCTCTTTCCTGTGAATAACCTCCCATTTCTCCACTGCTAGTTTAGCGTTTTGGCTGCCTAGAATTTCTAGTATGCCCTCATTCGCCAGTTTGCTGCCCCATCCTTTGATGTAGACAGTGGACTTCAAGAGCATAGGAAGTTCCTTCCTCTTTACTAGTCCTAGCTTAGCGCCGTCCCAGGGAGGAGGGATGCTCTCCACTAAGTTCTTCAGGGTGCAAGCACATTGGTGTGATGCCAGCCTCATGATCATCACACCCCTGATGAGCTCGCTGCCAACCATCTCTATGTGCTATTTGCCCTTTGACGCGATTGCGTGGTCCACTATCTTATTATTGACCAAGTTTTCGGCTTTACACTGTTGGTCTGCTATGATTTTGACTGTTGGATTACCAGCGTCATATACTGCATGGCAATTATGGCATAAGATGGCGGCTCTTTTCCTGTTTCATATACTGCATGGCAATTATGGCATAAGATGGCGGCTCTTTTCCTGTTTCAGTGTCTAGCTTTCTCTTCCGCATCGGGGAGGCTCCTTAACAGGTTCCCTTCTCTTCGGGATTGATTTAGCCAACGTGCTCGCCTTCTCAATAGCTAATTTTGCTTTGCCTACCTTACTTGTCGAATTCTGACAAGAGCCTTCTTTGAGTGAGGATGGCGGGGAGCTCTTTTTCTTCTTGGGCTTGTTCTCAGTATTCAGCTCTTCAGGAGATCTGGTTCTCTTCCTCTCAGAGACTGAAGGAGGATCCGATACTGTCGGAGTGTTCCGGGATTGCCCCAATATGTTTTTCTGGTGCATCTTCTTCAGCTTCCTTCGTTGTGCCCCAGATAGCCGTTTTTTGGTTGTTGATAACTTGGCTATGCTATCGCTCACCTCTTCCACCATACGATCTACCTCATTCTTGTTGGAGTTTGGTATGATGGTGTTATTGTTTTCGTTTGAGAATTCGGAGTCGGACCCCTCACCCTTATTCGAGGACTGAGGTTGCTTTAAACCCCTCTGACTGCGTCCTTCTCTTTCACCACTACATTTTTGCAATAGGCATTATGTACGATTGTCACATTACTTGCTACTGAGGCCAAGGTACCCACCTCCGTAGTAGTTTTATGCTCAGGATCGCGGGATGACGACGGCACATTACTCGTGAGCAGATCAACGTTATTTAAGGCCTGCACCGTAACTTTTATATTTTTATCATTAATTTTTCCATGTTTTGTTGTCAATTTTTCTGGTCCGCGGGGAGTACTAAATTCCCTAAGGTAATGGGCATTCTGCCCCCTCTCCCCCGTAGGTGTAGCCATGGTTGGGAAAGGACAGAATGTCCATCACCTCCCCCTATCCGCCACCTGGGGACGCGTCCGGTAGGAGAAATTGACAAAAAACACCCCCGGACACTTAGTATTAGAATGTCATCATTTTCTTTAGGAAATTGTTTGGATTGTCCCACTGTGTCAAGAATGATTCTATCTCTTTGGCTTATTGTTGTTTTTCGTAAGTGGTCGACAATCAGTGTAATTAGTTTTACCCTTCCAAAGTTTTGCTGGGATGTTGAATTTCTCGATTGTACTCTTTTTATGCTCTGTGGAGTTATGGTTTGTTTGTGCACAGTGTTTTTCGCCTCGTAATCAGATTTATGGGCCGCAAGTCTAGATCTTAATTTATTTTTTGTTGTGCCAACATACACTTTTTTACATTTCTCTTTTTCATTTCCGTTGAACGGTATTTTGTATATGACATTCGATTTTTCGAAATTTTGTATTTTCTCCGTTTTACTGAATAATATGCCTAAATTATTGTCTGTTTTATGAGCTATTCTATATTAATCTATGTCAATTATTTCTGATTTCTCTATTCACTCGGATATCCCCGGTACATATGTGAGTGGTTTATAATATTAATGGGTTTCAATTTCCGCTTTCCTTCATCCATAATTATGTATCCATTGGATTCTCAATTTTATCGGAAAGTTGTTATTGCTCAATATTTTTCTAATTCTATCTAAATTCATCTTATGAAATTCTACGTCAGTTATGGGTAAAACTCTTCCAAATAAATTGTTCGCGCTGTGTTATAACCCTTTTGGGATGTTTCGTGAAGAGGTTTATGACTACCCGACGCAGTGGGCTTCTGGAACCAATTTATTTTTATTCTATTGTTATTCCTTATAACAACTGTATCCAGATATGGAAGACTGGAATTGTATTCCATTTCCATAGTAAACTAAATAATTCTATGAAAATTGTTCAAATTGGTCATAATTTCCTCTTGCACTTTCGGGAACTACACTAAACAAAAATTTTTCTTAAAATAAATAAAAATTCATGTGTGGGTAAAAACGAAGTATGTAGTTTATATAGTCATAAATAGTTCATACCTTTCTTAAGTAATTTTTCTTGATTTTAGGAAAAAAGCAAGTATATTAAATAAAAATTTATCAATTTTTAAGAAAAACATCTCATTTTAAGAAAATATTTGAATTTTTAAATGTTGTAGAACTGCAGATCTATCTGCAATAATAGGGAACGATGTAATTTATAATCTAATATAATAAACAACACTCAAATATGTTGTGAAAGATAAAAAAAAATATTAGTATGCCAGATTCCCAATTCGTTCCTAGAAATGGAAACATTAACATTTGGAATGCAACCCTGTCAATTTGTGCTTCGAAAATCGAAGATGGTTGAGAAAGGGTAATTCTATAAATAGATGGAAAAATCTCATTTGTACGGGTAATCATTCACTAACTGAAAATGTAATTTCACATAGTAATTTTCCTTAGAGTGTGTGATATAAATGCCTGTTCAAAACCATGAGTTATTTGTGTTGGGTGGTTCAGAAGGAGGTTGAAGATGACCTGTTCGCTCGGGTCGAAAATGTGCACTCCCTCTAGCGCTGATCCTTACAATTTTTTCCATTTAATAAAAAAATAGTGTTTACTATTCGTTAGTAACATTAAAAAATTATGATCTTGAGCCTGATAAAAATTAAAATTATATAATTAATACTGCGTTTAGTTAAAAAAAAATTAGAACATAATTTACTCCCATTTAGTTTAAAAAATGGGACTAACTTAAAATGAGAAAGCACTTGAACGTAATGTGTGTTATTTTTTTCGCGAGTAGTAAAATTAACTAAATCTTAGAAAGCCATTTCTAAATTCAGGGTTTAAGTCTACCACTTGGTTATTTTTTAAGAATTGTTTTCTAAATATTAGTTTAGGCAATTAAAAACAAAAAGTAATAAATTTTTTGCTATGTATAATAAAAATTTATTTGGTTTTAGAAACTGATTTTAAAAATTTTAATAAAAAAAATCTTGAATTTTCGCTTTTATGTAATAATTTTGTTTGCTGGCTACAATACAAAATATCACATGCACATTTTACACATAACGGCATAATGGCTTCCCAATAATTGACGTTGCGCCTATTACTTTTTTTATTTATCGAAAGCACTAAAACTATTTTTTTAACTTAATAATAAAAAATGTTAAAATTTGTATATGTCAATTAAAGTTTAAGCTAAATAAACTTGTGACATTTTTCCATATTCCAATAATAACAAGAAATGAAACTATGATATTTTGTATATTTGCAACAATTTTCTTAAATTAGTTAATTTAAGAAGACAAAGGACCCCCAGTGTTCCTTAGCCATAGATACATCACTTTTTGTAGTTCTCTCAAGCAGAACCATTAATTAACAACGAAAAGGATCTGACTTTGTCACAATTTATTACGTTTCAGCATATCCTGCAGTACATTTTTTTAATTTGTTTACCTTTTTGCTAATGAAATTTAATTTATATTATAAGTTTAGTAAAATTCAATTTAATTTAAAGACAAAAATGTATAGCAAAAAGCTTGTTAAGAGCAGTGTTATCACAAAGCGGAAGCCCTCCGAAAATGGGAAAATACTTACACAATGAGTGTAAAATATATTACCTTTACCATAGAAACAGTTTCATATTTATTAAATTTTTTTTTATCAAATTTAAGGATAATTTTTACTTAAAAGAAACAATATTTAACTTGATCTTGGAAAATATTTTCTTATTTTTGGAAGTAAAAAAAATTATCTAATGAACTTAAATAAAATATATTTTTTTTTAAACCAAGGAAACATTTCCTAACAGTAAAATTTTAGATAATGTATGAACTAATTAGGAGGAAATTTTACTGTTTTCTAATAAAAATTTAGTTCTAAGAATCCTGACTCGCGAAGAAAAATAATTTTGGCTGTCAATCACGAAACGCGGGAAAAAAATTACAATGATTACGTTTTTTCAAAAAACCTTCATCGTTTCATTGTGGCCACGACTAACCTTTTTCTCCATTTAAGGAGCCATGGTTGAAAAGATACTGAATAATGGGTCTCGGATATATCTCTTATAATTTCTTCAGTATTAATAATTTAAATAAACCAAAAGCCAGCCAAGAGCCTGTATTCTGGCTAAGAAAATCTTAAACTGTTTTTTTTAAAATAATGATACACGATGATACTTTGGGGCCGCTACCATATTACAAGAGTAATAATGGTCTTATTGGATGTGATGATAACAGAGTTCTTTCTGCCTAAATTGGATAATATATTATGGTAAACGACATGTGGTTTAAGCAAGACGGTTTCAAAGTTAAATATCAGCCATGAAATTTAAAAAAAGATCTTTGTCCGAAATGCTATTCCAAACAAAACCCTATCCTGTGACTTTATGATTCGAAAAAAATATTTCATGAAAAAACGTGTTTTTTATTTAACTCATATCATCAATTTTGGGACACCCTTTATTAAACATACAACAACTCTCAAGTTTTTCTTAATTACAAATATATGTGTCATGTTTCATATTATTTCTGCTTCTTATCTCAGTATCGTCTTTTGCTCTTCACTTAAGCCTTTACACATTAAATCATCACTAAAAGCTTACGTAATTATATTGTCAGATAATATATTTGTAATGAACGTTTATCTTCAAAAAAGAAAAAAATTGTAATTTTTTCCACAATTAAATGCGAATATTTATGTTTGTCGTGGTTACCATGGTTGTTTTAGTTTTCATATCTCCACTACTTATCCGTCCATAGTTACCCAGTAATAGTTAAATGAAAATGAGCACAATAACAAATATCCGCATTTTTCTCTTGAGACAACTTTTTAAACAATTTTAATTAAAGTGTTGCAAAGTAAAATGTCATTATCCATTAGGAGTATAACTTTTTTTAGTTAAAAAATGAAATACATGTCACCGCGATTTGTACAATACTGACTGTGGTCAGTATTGTCCACGTGTGTCGGCGTTTTGATTGGTCACATCGGAATTTTATTTTATAGGCGGTTAAACTTTCCCAGTTCTGGCCTGTTCTTGCAGCATATCGGTATACATTCTTTACATCTGAGGTGTAGGGTATGTTCAGTAACTTTATAGATAAAATATGGCAAATATTTTTATAGAACATATTAACCCTCTCACTACCCTCATAACTGCATTTTTTGGCTTTATTCTAACGAATTGTAATGATGTTGTCTTCGCCTAACTTCCCGTGAGCTCTGGACTCCCAACTCCATTTCGCAAACTAGTTGCCACGCCATCTACTGTCCCATTTGCATAAAAAGCATGGATACTTTACATATCCAGACTGCATTCCAGTGAGAAAGGCAACTACTTTTAAATCTCAACAAGCATTTATGCCCCTCGTATTTCACTAAGTCCAATTTATATGTTATAGAATCATAAGACTCTTTCATGTTGACACCATATGCAATTGGAATTTGGATTTTTGAGTTGTCATAAAATAGAAGTACAACTTTTTTTAAGCCTACAATGTCGTTACAATAAACAAATGTGTTCGTTTACTGTAAAGAATGGATGAAATGTATGCTAGCGTTCTGAAACTAGTTTCTTTCACTCCAGGCTGGAGCAAATGCAGGCTTTTCAAGTCGGCTGCTAACATTTCTGCATTATTTTTTGATAGTCCCAATTATTTTACCAAAGCATTTAAATGCTCTTGTGACATTAATTTTGGACTAGATGTTGCTTCGAATTGTACAAAATTAGGAACGGTCGTTACGTTTTCAGCTGTTGTACCAGGTTCCCAAAGAAGACTTGGACTGCGAACAGGTAGTACAGGTACCGGAAGCACATCCGATTGTGGCGCTGAAAGCAAAGCCGATGACACGCCTTTGTACAAAAAGTTCTTTCGATGATTTGAATAAATTTGTCAGTTTTAGCCATTATTTCATGTTAAATCGTAATGCATTATGTAACTAACTATCGGTAACCCATTACTTTATGTTTCAAAACAATGCTGAAAGTAAGGAGTGTACACTACAAAGTAATGCATTATATTCATTATATGATACAAGTAAGGAGTATACATTACAAAGTAATGCATAAGTTAATCGCACCCATTACCAAAGTTTTCCTGAGATATTTTATGTGCATAAAACATTATTATAAATGCACGAACTTCCTTGCATATTTCTCTTTATCTCTATATATGTGACCTTCTCCGAGAAAAGGGACCTAGTGTGTGAAAATGAAGTTTTGAGAAAAACGCATTTAAAGTTTCATAACGCATTATCACTCTGAACACACCTTCAGTTGGGAGATGCGATTTGGTATAATTAGTTATGATTGGTGCCGACTTTGGTGACGTCATGCCTATGTGGTGACGTATTTTTTTCGCTTTTAGTGTGACAATACCTTTGCTATTGTTGCTGCTCTGTTTGTTCTCAGCTATCTGTTTGCTCTCAGCAAAGGGTTGATGTGCGTATACTAATACGAAGCAGCTCGTAAATAAATTTTTATCAGAAATCTAATTCATATCATCTTATTCTACACCCTTTTAGGTACCAGAATCCATTTTTAAGTCTAAACCCATTTTTTGACACACTAGGTCCCTTTTCTCGGATAAGGTCATATATAAAGGAATAACGTTACTGACTGACTGACTGACTCATTCACTCACTCACTCATTCAACATCGCCCAGCCCAAACCGCAAGAGCTAGGAGGCTCAAATTTTGGTCTACGCCGGAGGGGGAATCTCTCCGGCGTAGACATCAGTTGAGATGGGGTTTTTGGAAATTCCTTCGGAGAGGGGCAAAAAGGGGGTAAAACTCCCTCTTCACGGCCTGCCTTAATCCCTTTAGCTAGAAACCTGAAATTTGTAATATGCCTTCCTGGGAGTATGTGCTAACTCCTTGACGTTGTAAAACTGGGGGTTTAAAGGGCGAAAAGTCTCCCCATTTACGGCCTGTGCAAACCATTGGACCTAGGAAGTTGAAATCTTGTATGCAGACTCTTTCTCTAGTGTATATACCAGCTAGACGTGAGTTTTGAAAAATCCAACGGGGAGGGGCAGAAAAGGGTGAAATTCTCCCCCTCGACGGCCTTCCCAAACCATTGAACCTAGGAAGTTGAAGTTTTGTATGCAGACTCTTTCTCCAGTGTAGATATCAGCTAAGATGTGGTTTTGAAAAATCCAACGTGGAGGGGCAGAGAAGGGTGAAATTTTCCCCCTCGATGGCCTGCCAAAACCGTTAGAGCTGGAAAGTCGAAATCCACCCAGGTAGGATTTTTGTGAATTCCTGCGGGGAGGGACAAAAAGGGGAAAATCGCCGCCGTAACGGCCTACCCACACCGAAATAGCAAGATACCTGAAATTTTAAATATGTTTTACCTGGAGTATGGAATAACTTACTGATAAGCTACATTTGAGAATTTTAGCCAGGGACGTGGTAAAAATGGGGTTTAATAGGATGAAATGTCCCCCCTTTAACTGCTTGGCAAAACCGCTGGACCTAGGAAGTTGAAATTTGGTATGCAGGCTCCTTCTGGAGTGTAGATAACAGTTAAGATCTCAATTTTGGAAAATCCAACGGGAAGGGCAAAAAAGGAGAAAATTCTCCCCTTTGACGATTTGCCAAAACCGCTAGAGCTGGGAAGTTAAAATATAGTATATAGGTTCCCACTCCAGCGTAGACATACACCCAAGTTGGATTTTCGGAAATTCCCACTGGGAGGTGCAATAAGGGGGAAAGTCTCCCCCGAACGAAAGTTAAAATTTGGTATGCAGGTTTCTTCTTCAGTGTAGATATCAGATAAGACCTGACTTTTGGAGATTCTAAAATTCTCCCCCTTGACAACCTGCCTAAACCGCTTGTGCTGGGAAGTGTAAATTTGACACATAGATTCCTCCTCCAATGTAAAAAATGAAAAAGTGCAAATGTCAAAATGTGCAAATTTGCAAAAGTTCAAATGTGAAAAAATGCAAATTTGCAAAAGTGAAAATTTTATTATTTTATGGTTTGATAGATTGATGGTTTAATGGTAATGTAAATGTGCAAATATGAAAATGTGTAAATATGCACATGTGCTAATGTGCAAATGGGTAAGTGTGCAAATGTGCAAATTTGTAAATGTTAAAATGTGTAAATATGTAAATATTTATTTATTTCATTCCTCATCGCCCAGCCCAAACATTAAGAGGTAGGACGCTTAAATTTGGTATGTAGGTTGCCCCTGCGGCGTAGACATTCGCTAATACGAGGTTCTTAGAAATTCCTTCGGGGAATAGCAAAACGGTAACAAAACTCCCCTTTCGCGGCCTGCCCAAACCCCTATAGGTAGAAAACTGAAATTTGGATATGCTTTTCTTGCAGTATGTGCTAACTGATCGATGAAGCCTTCACCTAAACAGCCTGTTGTAGACATTCACCTAGGTCTGATTTTCGGAAATGTTACGTGGTGGACAAAAAGATGAACAGTCTCCCACTACCCATACCGATTTAGCTAGAAATCTTATATTGTAAATATACATATGTTGTATTTCAAAATCTAAATTTTGAAATATATGTTACCTGGAGTATGGGCTAACTCATAATTGAGGTACATCTTAGAATTTTGATCTGGAACATGGTGAAAATTGGGGACTCCTGCGAACTCCGTATATTCCCGGGCGTTATCCCAGGTTTTAGCCCGGGCAACCATTTTCTACGCTAACAACGTAGCGGGCTTTGCCCGCTAGTTCCTTCATATATCTCTATATTCTTTCAAAATCTACACCGCCATGCAATAAACATTTTGAGTTATATCCCTACTATACATACTGCATAGGGTGAAAAGTCCGTGGCCTCAAATACAAATGTCGTCTTTAATACTAAGATTTTTGATTTTTCAGTAGTACCAACTAGAACTAGGGCAAGTGAAAAGAAATTTCATGACGACAAAGAATAATAGTGCGGTAACGGTTAAAATTAAATTCTTTAAAAAAGTCATATCGCCTATTTTGAAGAGTTTGACAAATCGTATCGATTTTAAGGGTATCGAAATGTTATTCGACAGTTAAAGGAATTACATTAAACTTTAAGAAGATTAGTTGCAGAATAAACATAATTTCAAATTCAAAAGCTTCTATTTTAATTGTTGAGCCACTAACTTTACACCTCATGTAGTACATAATAAAAAAAATCAAGATAAGGTAAATAGTTTTATATGCCTACTTTTCGCTTGAAACCCCAGCAGAAAATTGGAAAAATTTTTAGCTGCTGCTTAGTGTACTGCATCCACGTAAGGGACTGATTTTTTAAAGAAAGCAGTAATACAGGGTACACTCGAGAAATTAAGTATGTATATCATACAGTTAAAAATCAACTGTAGTAAAATTTACAATGAAAATATTATACACTTTTCTATAAAACAACTACAAGTGTAGTTAAAAATAACTTAAATGTAGTTAAAAAAACTACAAATGCTGTTAAATTTTCTTACATTTTGCTTTTGAATTTAGCATTATTCACTAAGGATTGGGGACCAACAAAAATGAAAAAAAAAATTAAAAAATTTTCAAAAATGCTAAAAAACTACATACGAGTATATTTCAATTGCTACCAAAATGCAGTTATTTTGTAAGTTGTTTCATAAAAAAACTGTACAAAGTTGCTCATAATTAAAACGACTGCAATTGCAGTTAAAATAATTACAACCAAATTACGACACAAATAAAAACTGCAGAGTTTTTCTGATTGTACCTTTTTAAAATTATTAAATTTTGTTTCTTTCCCCTTTTTCGAAATATAAATGCACTGAAAAAAAAAGTTGACAAGTTACTTATATTATATTAAACAATAATGGTATTTCACTTAAAAATATTAATATCTTGCAAAGTTTTTTTCTTTTTACTGCTCAAAGTTTGCATAGTTTTTCCGAAAAACTTTTTTAGTTGATATGAAAAACTTCACTAAAGTGACGAAAAACTTTATACATATTCGTCCAATACAAGTGGCGGCCCAGAACAACGTGGCGTATTTTTTCGTACAAATTGACAATTAAAACGCGTCGAGCGTTTTAGTTTGAAATAGAGTGGCGGCTCAGAATAACAACGTGATATATTTTTCCATACAAATTTACAATTTAAACGCACACGTTGCAGTTGTGATATAGAATCTACTTTACTTTTAAAATGTTTCTCGTGACATGTAACGATTGTTGCTATGAGAGAAAACGAGCCTAAAATAACGACGTATGACGGTAACTGCACAAACTGTCGCATTTATTTTAGTGTAAAGAGTACCGTAGATATTCTTCGCTCTCTAGTGTTTCCTTTCCTAATTAACGACCCAATTTTTTTTGTTTTAACATTTTAGTTTTATAAAAACAATAAAAAGAAA
The DNA here is from genome assembly GCA_949748255.1 of Eustalomyia histrio. Lineage (NCBI taxonomy): Eukaryota > Metazoa > Arthropoda > Insecta > Diptera > Anthomyiidae > Eustalomyia > Eustalomyia histrio. Next base: position 101,039,109 of record OX456525.1, read on the forward strand.
TAATTATTTTAATTAAAATTTAGAAACGTTCATACTAAAATGACTTCGCGAGAATGAGTTTTTTATTGTGAACCACTACATGGTCAGGGTTCAATGTTTGTAACTACTAACAAAAATATCGGACTTAGACTCACAGTATAGTATACCAATCATCTCAGAATCACTTTCTAAATCGAACTACAGATTGTAAATATAAAGATATTTGGATGGAATTTAATACATAAGTTCATATTGGCCCAAGAACTAACCCAATTAAATTTGGATGTATATATAGGGTGTTTTTTTAGAGTGTCACAACTTTGAGTTGGCTTTATTTGACAACCCATTTAACAGCTTATAGTTGCTTTTTGTTTAGTTCGTTTTTAAATTTCATTATGAATCGACCTACACCGGAGCAACGCGTTCAAATTGTTGAAATTTTTATTCAAAATAATTGTTCTATTCGTCAAACTCATCGTGCACTTCTTCGAAGAACAATAGATCGTCTTCGGATCACATTTACTGTAACTAATAATATGCATCCCGTGAGACGTCGAACAGTGCCGAATTAAATTATCATTAAATAAATGATCATGACGACATCAAGTCAATTAGTTATTATTATAATTAATTAAATTTTTCTTAAAGATTATAATAAAACAAATCACGGAAAACAACGGCAATTTTTAACCTCTAAGATTCGTCAGCAAAAGAGTGAAATGGGACTGTAAACAACGATAAACCAACGTGTACGTTTTCTTTTGATGCTCACAGTATGTTTTGTGTGTTCTGTTTTAATTTCATAATAAGGAGAAAACCCTTCAGAAAATCGTCGCTAAAACAGCATTTACATTAGGCTCGAAATCTAGTTTAAACTGGATTTCGAACATATGGTACTGTATACTACAATAGCGGATCAATAAGTCCGTGACTTTTTGAATGAAACAGTTTTTTTTTTTTTGCAAAACAAAAAATATATTTTTCAACATAATCTCCTTTTAGCTCAAAACACTTAATCCAACGTTTCTTCAATCCAACTGATCATTTAAAATCGAAACCACACTGCCATATGAAATGCCTATGGCATCAACAATCTCACGCACTTTTACTCTTCGATCGGCCATCACCATATCGTGGATTTTTTCTACATTTTAGGGTGTATTGACCTCAATTGGCGTCCAAAACGAAAGTCAGTAAACCACTTTTTTAACATTGAAATCGATTGTGCTGAGTCCCCATAGTATTTATCAAGCTTTTCCTTGGTTTGATTGACGATTTTTTTCGCAAAAAATAATGTTTAATGAGCACTCGAAATTCACATTATACACGAGGTTGAACGTTTTGAAATGCTAATAAACGCAAAGTAAATGACGGAACTTGCTCAAAATTTGACAGTAGTCTATTAACAGGTGGTACTTGATGGGAGTAGTGCTGAATTTCATATTACTACGAGGGAAGTTCGAAAAGTCACGGACTTATTGATCCGCCTTCGTTTTATATACGAACTAGTTTTTGAAATCTAGTTTAAACTAGATTTCAAGCGTAATGAAAATGCAGTTTTAGGTGAAGCAAAAGTTTTAGCAACTCTGTTGTTTAATAGGACAATACAACACAATACAAGCTGACCCAAAATATATCATCCTATCGGAAGATGCTATAATTTTTGCAAATGACGGTTTTAGTTTAATGGAACGATTTTCATCTGAGCGGATACGTAAAAAATAAAATTTCATTACTGTAGCACTGAAAATCCCCATATCATTTACGAAGAGCCATTGCATCCACTCAAAATCACTGGGAAACAAGGTTTCTTCACACTGAAAACAGATTCATTGTAACAACCGAGTTTCTTGTCAACCGAATGGTTTGGTTGAAGCCACCGATATATTTATAATTTCTACAATATTGATCTTAGACCGGTTAATAAATGGCTGAGATATTAGCAAAAAACCAGGACTACCCCTAATTTTTTCGGTAAAATCCCTTTGTTTTAATAAAAAAGCGAAATAAAATCCCAAATGCAAATTTGCCAGCTAAATCAAACGTTTTTGTAGAAATAAAATACATGCAGTTCTATTGATTTCTTTTAACGATTTGTTGAAATTCTTTTCTTTCACCTCTTCACCTTTTGTACACAAACAACAAACACTATTCTAGAGCTGTAATATGACTTATGGATACGTCTTATATAGCAAAAGATCGAAAATCTATAGTATAACATATTTGCTGAAAAACTCGGAAATATCGGTTCAGATACAAAAAAGTTATGCCCAAAACATAAATTTTTTTTAAATACCTATTTTCTGGAACCATAAATCTTCCCGAGTCCAAGTTTTATCACCAAACTAAATAATTAATTTCCTCTTAAAGGCGTCCGTATATAAATCTGTCCATTCCATATATGTCCATATATAAACTTCAGTTTTTTCCCAACCATGGTGAAGGGTATATAAGATTCGGCATAGCCGAATTTAGCCGCTCTTACTTGTTTTTTGTTGCCACCGAAATTCGTTTAATGCAACAGAATTCCGATTAAAAAAAAATTTCAATTGTATCAGGAAAACATTTGGTTAGGACAACTAAATAATTAGGTTGATGCAACGAAAATATTTAGTTCTCTGTGTTTCATTGGTGAAAAATACAGAACCATGATAAACTAGTTTATATTGCCTCAAATTGATAAATTGGGACTGGAAGACATGTGTTTCCAACAAGACAACGCAACGCTACACACAGCTCGCGCAACAATGGACATTCTGAAGGATGCGTTTCCGAGTCGCCTAATATCTCGTTATAAAGATTTGCAGTGACCAGAACTATTGCCTGATATGACTGTTCCATACTTTTTCTTTGGGGCTTTTTCAAGTCATGGGTCTATTTTTAAAAAAAGAAATTGTGTCGTTTCATTATAAATTTTTGGGCCAATCTCTACACCTTTTAGTACATCTTATGAACTCCTTTAATAAGTATTATTTTTTTTAAAGCGTATTTAATTAACCTTTGGGAACTGCGGAATTTTCGCAAGCAAAAAAACTATCACAACCTTAAATTTTCCATCCCTGCTATATGTACCACAATATCATGGAGAGTATTTTGAGTTTGTAAAGATAAATGTAACATTTAATGTAAAATGCAAGCGAACCATTCGATTGGCTACAACTTTGGTTATCTGAAAGAATCCTTTTTTAAGCCTATTTTTAAGTGGACAGTTTTGGTTGGAAAAATAATGATTTAAATTATCATTTATCCTCGTACTGCAATGTGGCGAAAATAATTATTTAAATATTTATAGCTGCTGAATTTATGCAGGTTTCCATATCTACTTATATAATTACAATTTAAGCTTAAACTCTTTAAAATAATAAGAGTATGAAACAAATAAGCGGTGGAAAATAAATGAATTATATTGGAAAAAAGTTTTTATTTTTTACATTATTTTACTTGTTTCCCATTTACTTGCATTCACTTTTTGGTTAATTGAGTAGTAACCATTACATTTTAATAATCCTGTAATAATATTATACGTAGTTTGTTAAAACATTTTCATATCATACGGTTGTTAGGTACATTAGTGTGTCACAGAAAATGAATTTTATAGATTTTTATCACCTAAGATAGAGCGTATTTGCATTTAATTATTTCACCCATGATACTTTACAATACAGGCTTAAAATTTCAAGATAATCTAGTGAATACCGTCCTAAAGTCATACTCTAACTCCGTTAGAGGATCTTAATGGAAAAATAATGAAAACTAAAATTTGGTGAGAAAAATAGACGAAATCGTCCTAATCGGAGAAATATCCTCTTAGTTGTATTTATGTTACGTGTCATTATGTAACGTGTCAATAAATACTTTATATGATTTATTTTTTATTTTAAATATTTTGTTATATTTTGTCTTATAATTTACCCTAACCTCGGATATAATTCAATATCTGTTTTTGTTTTTAAATTTGATTGCCTGATTTTAGTTTTAAAATTTTTTTTATCATTATTCCAATTTTCAGGACTTTATATTATTCATATTTTAAATAAATACATAAGTATGCAATTAAAGGATGTGGAAAATGTTGTTTTTAAAATTCATACTCGTAATTATGATTATAATCCGCTTTCAGATGACTTTTTTACAACTTGTTTGAACTGATTTAATAGAATATTCATTTACACCGTATTCGTAACAGTTACATATTTATGCAAACATATATGAAGGTAATACATACGTAGCATATGCAAATTATCGTCATACAGTGTCCGACATAACATGATGATTCAGTAAAAATTAATTTTTAAATACTCAAAATGCTCAAAATTATCAACTTAATCTGTGTGAAATTCTTAATAATCGCGTATAATTAACAAAAGCAGATAACTAAAAATAACGATACAGATTTTGTAAGAATAACGGTATTTCATTTATTTCGTTAACAATATCTTATGAGTATTAATATTTCATTTATTTTGGTAACGGTATATAAAAGAAAAAAGTATGTTATTTATTTGCGTTATGGTATTTCAGAGGTAATGGTGTTACGGTTATTACAGTTACGGCTTTAAAGCGTAACGGTAGTTAGTTGAAAGTATTTTAAATCGATATAGTGCCTCGTATAACATGTATAGTGTGTTTATTTGTGAAGTTTACGAGTTTTTTCTCAAACTTCACAAATAAAAAACACAATTTCCACAGTTTACACATTTTTTTGATATATTCGACCTTTTTATGAATCCGCTTAATTTTTTCACCAAAAATTACAAAAATACACAAAGAAAACAGATTCATTGTGACAACCGAATTTCTTGCCAGCTAAATGGTTTGGTTGCAGCAACCAAATAATTCGGTTGTCACAACCAAATATGTTCCTGATCCAACTCAAATATATGGTCTGTTTTCTCTGTGTATAAAAAGAGAGAACCGTGATAAACAATAGAACTTTGTAAAATGTTAAACTTATTTCGGAAATTCGAATACACAAAACATCATGAAATAATGCAGTATAAATCATGAAATAATGCAGAATAAATATTTTTTTTGTTAGCACAATTCAGTAAATAAATAAAAATATATACAATTTGCCTGTTTACATAGCTGTAGCCCTTAATACAGTGCCACCTCGCTTAACGCAACTCTCGATAAACGCAACTCCTCGATTATTGCAACTCATAAATTGTTTACATTGTTGACTCAGTTAACGCAACCGTTGTACATAATAATGTGTATTTTCATTCATTATTTGTATTTTTATTTTATTTTTAATAAAATCAATAAATTTGTTTTAAAAATAAATTATTTAAATGTGTGATAAAATTTCTTTTTTTAATTTAAAAAAATAGAGACTCGTTTATCGCAACAACCTCAGTTTTCGTAACTGCCAAAATTTCTATTAGTTGCGTTAAGCGAGGTTGCACAGTATATGAAATATGTTTATTTCTCAACACTCATATGTCACTCAAACCGTTCATAACACGACGCTTCAATAATTTTTTTTAATGAAGCGTATACGTGTTATTTTGACCAACTTCAGTTATTCATAATCATACGTAAATCAAATACACAGAATAAAGAACGAGTATCTTTAAATTTTTAGTAATTAAAAATATTTGTTGAATTCAAATTCTATTTTTATGTTTTTTAATTCATATATTTGTAAGTCGTTATAGTTAAAATATCTTTACAAATATAAAAGGTAAAATAACAATAATAACAAAAAGGTGTTTGTATTTACAAATTGCATTATCGATGCATATTTAAAAAGTTTTCTGTTTGCATTTAGAAAAATGGTGTGTGCAAGATGTTTAAAAATACAAAAAGAATTTTGTAAATTTTCTATATGTAGCACATGTTTATATCCTACATCACTACGTGGTCAGGATATAATGAGTTTGTGCTAATGTTTGTAACTACTCAAAATATCGGTTTGATATGGCCTCGGAATCAGTACTTGAATTTTATTGAACGATGTACGCTTGTTCATGCGTCCCTGTAAACCATGTAAACCTTATAATCAATGTAACAATCTCTACATATAAAGTAATAACGTTACTGACTGCCTCACTAACTCACTCACTCACTCACTTACTCACTCACTCACTCACTCACTCACTCACTCACTCACTCACTCACTCACTCACTCACTCACTCACTCACTTACACCTTCAACATCGCCCAGCCAAAACCGCTGGTGGTAGAAGCTGACATTGGCTATGTAGGTTACCCCTTCGGCGAAAACATCCGCTAAAACGGGATTTCGGAAATTTCTTCAGGGAAGGGCAAAAAGGGGAAACCGTTTTTACGTCGTGCCCAAACCCCTTTAGCTAGAAACATGAAATTATACATATGCTTTCCTTGCAATATGTGATAACTCATTAATAAGGTAAATTTTAGAATTTCGACCTGTGACGTGGTAAAAATGCGAAGCTGGGAAGTTGAAATTTACTACATAGGTTCCTCCTTCGGCATAGACATCCTCCCTGGTGGGATTTTTGGAAATTGCTACGGGAAGGGGCAAAAAGGTGACAAGTCTCCCCATAACGGCCTGCCCACACCGATTTAGCTAGAAACATTTTGCAACTTTGGGCGGAGACATGATGCAAATGGGGGTTCAAAGGGCGAAAAGTTTCTCCCTTAACTGTCTGCCCAAAAAGCTAAAGCTGGAATGAGGAAGTCAAAATTTAGTATGTAGGTGGTTCCTCCGACGTAGACATCTGCCCAGACGGTATTTCCGGAAATGCGGTATGAAGGCGTAAACAGCAGCTAAGACTGAATCTTTAAAAATCCAAACCGCTGAAACTAGGAAGTTGAAATTTGGTATATGGGTTTCACTTACGGTGTAGATATCCACTCAGATGGGATTTTAGAAAATACCTAATGGAAAGGACAAAAATGCACATTTTTTTTTATGGAATTACCATTCACGGGAGTAAGATAAGGCTAGGGGTACTTGAAATTTTAGTCCATTTTGGGCCATTTTAATATTAGTATTATTTAAAGCGTATAAATATTTTTTAAATCAATTGACGCTCCTGTAGAAAACATTTCTTATAACAAAGAAATTTTCAGTATGTCGAAAACGATTTTTTTGTGTATGTCATGTTATAAAAACTATGTCTGCAAATGTTTTAAATCGAATATACTTTGCGCGACACTGTGAAAATATTTTTGTGTGCATATGTAAATTCATATCTACACTACATTTACACAATGGAAGTTTGTAATAAAATAATCGATTAAATGAATTATACTTAAAAGCAAAAGAATACTAATTTAACATTAAAAATATAATTTTATACCCTCCACCATATATGGTAAGGGTATATATCAGTATGTGATTCCGTTTTTAACATGTCGTAATATAGGTAAGTATGAAAATGTCAGGGTACCTCTAAATTTTCCATACAAATTGGTGCATTTTAGTACAATTTTATAGTGTCAAGTAAAATATTTTCGCTTGTTTTTTCACCAGTCGCTTAGTATTAAACAATATATCATAGTCACGTCAAATATTTTGCACCTCAAACAATTTTTTTAACACAAAATTTTTGATTCACCTCAAAAATAATCTTTTCCCCAAAATTTTTTTATGACAAAATTTGTTACCACATACAAAAAGGGTTTTCACCTCAAAAATTGTTTTTCAACTCCATAATTTTACTTCTAAGGTTTTTTACATTATTTGTATCAAATTAGAGAACCTTTTTTAAGGATATTGGTGGATATTGGCGTATTCAAAGATTCGGCACAGTCGAATTTAAGCCTTTTTTTACTTGTTTTTCTATAATTTATGCACTTCCGCAAGCCACATCTACACGAAATAGTTTACACCTTAGTTACGAGAAATAAATTACAGATAGGAGATGTGTTTTAGAGGAAATTTAAAATGATTCTGCTTAAATGTTTATGATAAAAGCTAAATTGTTTTATTATCAATAACAATTTAACAGTTTCATTGGAAACAACTGTGGTAATTTATTTTTGAAATACGATCTAAACAATTCTATCGGCTCTAATATAGAATTTCATTTTAGTTTTATAGATTAACAACGAGAATTCGTTTTTGTTTTGCAACAATAAAAGTTAAAAAAAAAGGAAAACATTTGCAATTGTATTTGTAGAAGTATTTATAATAAAAAATAAAATTGTGAAAAAATTAAAATCGCTGTAAAGGTTGCTATGAAAATGTGGATTAATTGTTTACACAAATTTAACAAAATAATGTTGTTTTATTTAGGACAGAAAAACTTGTAATCAAAATATTTTTTAACAAATTTTACAAACCGGATGTTTGGGCATCCACTGTTGAAATGTTAAAATTTATGACACTTACATCGGACCACAAAAGTTTTAGATAAATAATAATGATTTGGAAAAAAATAAATTCTTTTTACTTCAATTGTTGGCGAAAATCTAAAGATTATCGATTTCACTACGCAATAATCTGAATTTTTTTCTGCACAACCATTTACTTAAAACTTTTTTTATAGTATTTTGGTCTCCTAAACCCGAACCCCGATTTGTACATTGTTACTTGATGAAGCTTTCTTCATTTACCTTGCGGGCATTGTGCTGCAATGGATGTGGCCTTGTCGAGTTGTGGTGTAATTACAGTGCTGCCATATTAGAAGCCCTTCATCTTTTCATCACTTTTCAGCTCTACTCTATCGCCTTACAAAATGAAAGCAATATATTATTTGGTAGAAAGAATTTCCTGAATTTCGTTTCTATTAAAAAATAAATCGCCTGACAAAGATGTGAAAACGTTATTTTTTTTAAGCGCAAAAATTTTTCGAAAACTTAAAAAAAAACAGCGAAAATTCGTCGTTTTTATGCATGGATATCATTAGAGTATTCAAAAAACCGACCTTTTGAAAAAACCGGTTTCGGTTTTCTTCGAAAAATCGAATTTTGAAAAAACCGGTTTCGGTTTTTGCAGAAAAAACCGGTCAACTGGTTTTTTTTCGGTTTTTTTTTTAATTTTAATAAAAAGCTTATATAATTTGTTAATTGTTTTTATAACAAACAAAAAAAGAAATTTAATCTGTAAAGTAATATAAATAAAAATATACATTCCTTGAAATCTATATATATATATATATATATATATATATATATATTAGGGCGGGTCGATTTATTTTTCGACAATTTCCCTATGATTTGCGTATTCTATGGGTTATTCCATAAACATTTGCCGAAGGAACCATACCTCTATCGTTAAAATCGAGTCCTCTACTTTTTGTTGGTAGATTTTTTCCCAAATTGACGTTCGTATGAAATATTACCTACGGGTTTAATCGCCTACGGTTTAATCGCGTTGGAAAGGTGAGCTCATTTTGATAAATTTACAAAAAAAAATCTCCAACATTGGTCCAACGGTTCAAAAGTTACGGGCATTTTTGTCCAAATTTTGGAGCCTTTTTCCATTTTTTTCATGATTTTGTCCAAGAATATTACTTTCATGGCCATTTTTTTGGCTCAATCCATTATTTAATTCAATTTACAATTCAAAACGAAGAGTTTAAGCCCAAATTTATCGAATTCGGTTGATTAATTCATGCGATATTGCTAAAACAAAATAACACATAAAACCAACTTTTTGATTTTTTTTCCCTTTTTATTTTTGCTCTCTTTTTTGGGTTTGCATACGATTTATAAAGAATAATTCTTCGCTGACGTCATTTTGACAACAACAAATACACAGCAATTCTAATTGGACGAAACAATCAGCTGTAGTTGGCGGGGTGGGGATTCCAGTGTATGCTAGTTTTGTTTGAGCGTCATTTCAGTGAAGTGTTACTTGAAATAACTAACAAATAATCAAACTATTTTGAAATTTAGAAAAGATTTAAAGGTAAGTGTAAAAACATTGCTAACTATTATAGTTAATAGTTATATTATTATTCTATGAAAAACATATATAATTCTTTTAGTGACGGTTTAAAAATGGATTCAGAGCCTGGTTCATCGCAAAATCCAACAGATACCCAACGCAGTAGTTTGCAACATTTGGTCTCTCATTGTGTTTTTTCTTTTGGCGTGGGCTGTGAATTACCTGATATTAATCTGTCAACTAAACGAGATATATTGAAGTACTATTTTTTCTTGGCCGAACGTTCAAAAGCCCAAAGCAAAATGTTTTCGTATAAAAGATTTACTCCCCAAGTAGCAGACAGATTGTTAGAAATTTGGAATCAACTTAATATTGAACTTATACTCAAAGGTAGCATCATTAGAAAATTGAATAATTTGCTTGACGCATATAGTAATGCAGATAAACAACGAGTAAAACGCGCAACAGAATTCAAAAAATTCGTAGAATCAACAAACCAATTATTCAACATTGGAAAATGTAAATGCAACTTGAAAGAAAACGACTGCTCATGTGGATCTATCCCAGAAAACTTAAAAGATTTCATGCGCGATCAATATAATGACAGAATACAAACGATACCGGAACACGATAGTGGAAGTGAAGAGACGGTACCAACGACTATACCAACAATCCCAGTGAGCAACGATCCTACATACGAACCACATTATGACGAAATGGAAGTTGATGTGAGAGGAGGTTCAGAATTAGTTCTACCACCACAAACATACACTCCCAGATACAATACTAAAAACTATGCAATGATGTGTGACAGATTTGGTGTGCATGATAGAATGGGATCAGCATTGGCAACAGCTCTGATGGAAGACCTGGGCGTAAAAGATGCTCATGGCAATCTTGTCATCATGGATAAAAGTAAACTTCGTAGAGAAAGAGAAAAATGGAGACAAGACGCACTTCGTAAGCGGTATGATGGCTCGAATTTGATATCATTTTCATTCGACGGCAGGAAAAATGATGCTCTAACTGTAGAAAAAATTGATGAGAAGTTGCATCCAAGGATGGTTAAAGAACCTCATCTAGTTGTTTTGAGGGAACCAAATTCTCAATTGATAGGCTACACAAAACTAGAAAGTGAAACTGCGGCAAGCAAAGTCAACAAATTGATCGAATTCTTCCAAGAAAAACAATTGTCTCTCGATTCATTAATTGCCATATGCGCTGATGGTGAACCAACAAATACTGGCGTACACGGTGGAATTTTGCGACTATTCGAAAAACAGTTAAAGAGGCCACTGCACTGGTTTGTGTGTCTTCTGCACTTTAACGAGCTTCCGTTTAGACATTTGTTTGACACTTTAGACAAATCAACCACCACTGGACCACGATCAACTACCGGAAAGTTGAGCTCAAAAATTGCTGATTGTGAAAATCTTCCGGTATGTAATTTTTATAGCTAATTCTTTACCATTTTTTATTCTATTTTTTAGCTTTTATGTTTTCTTTTCAGGTGGTAACCGATTTTGAGGAAATCGCTTTGGAAAATATGCCTCCTGGTGATTTAAATCCAGAAGAATTATCTACAGATTCGAGGTACTTGATGTTAATGGCCAATGCAATTTCTAATGGTGTGGTTCCTGCGGATTTATCTCACATAAAACCAGGGCCAATTGCACATTCTCGTTGGCTGACCAAAGCCAATAGATTATTACGGTTGTATGTGACAACTAATAATCCAACTGAAAATTTAAAAATTCTGGCTAACTATATAATAAAAGTATACACGCTAATGTATTTCAATGTTAAGTATTATAGCTCTGCCGCATACGGTAGTACATTACTTTTTAAATTTATTACTTGGACACGATTTTTACCACGGAATTTACTTGGAGTTGTAAATACAGTAATTCAAGATAATCCATATTTCGCACACTCAGAAAATATCTTGCTATCTATGTTGTTTGATGATAGAATGGAAAAACGAAACATTGCTATAAAGAAGATTTTACATTACCGAAGAGATATTGTCGACCCAACGGAACTTAGAGTTTATAAAAAATCTCTTATAAACTTTAATTGTACGGAATATACAAATATGATTGATTTAAATGACGATACCATTTTATTCGAACCACCGTTTACGCAAAGTTATTCGTATGAACATTTGGAGGGATATTTAAATTACGAAGTGCCACCGTTCGATGATCCACAAATTCCTTTACACATTCAAGGAACGGAAAGACATGTCCAATTGCTGGCTGCCACTGCTAAACGAGTTGCAGGAAAGAATGTAGAAGGCGCTATGGCGACGACATTAGAGAGCCGTACGAAAACACCCAGACTTGAAAGCAAACAAGACTTTCAGAAAAAATAATGTTTTTTTTCACATTTTGTCTTTTACTACACTCAAATTGAATATTTTTTTTTGATAATAGGTTGATAGATACTTTATTATCTCTTAATTTGAATTTTTGTAGAAAAAAAAAATAAAAAGGGAAAAAAAATCAAAAAGTTGGTTTTATGTGTTATTTTGTTTTAGCAATATCGCATGAATTAATCAACCGAATTCGATAAATTTGGGCTTAAACTCTTCGTTTTGAATTGTAAATTGAATTAAATAATGGATTGAGCCAAAAAAATGGCCATGAAAGTAATATTCTTGGACAAAATCATGAAAAAAATGGAAAAAGGCTCCAAAATTTGGACAAAAATGCCCGTAACGTTTGAACCGTTGGACCAATGTTGGAGATTTTTTTTTGTAAATTTATCAAAATGAGCTCACCTTTCCAACGCGCCTACTGGCGATTAAACCCGATCGATAGTTTTTGAGTTATGGATGTTAACGTGTAGGTAATATTTCATACGAACGTCAATTTGGGAAAAAATCTACCAACAAAAAGTAGGGGACTCGATTTTAACGATAGAGGTATGGTTCCTTCGGCAAATTTTCATGGAATAACCCATAGAATACGGAAATCATAGGGAAATTGGTGAATTTTTTCACTCCCTACAAATCGACCCGCCCTAATATATATATATAAATATATATATATATATTCATTATGCATACTTTGAAGACATCTGTATATACATCTAAATCTTCATAACTAAACAAACAATTATAAAAGTGTTCGGAAAAAATAAAAGAGACCAGTTGGTGATGTAATTAAAAAAACCGGTTAACCGAACAAAAAAGACCGGTTTTCGGTTTTCTTCGAATTTACAAAATATTCGAAACCGATCGGTTTTTAAAAATAAAGAAACCGGTTAACCGGTTTTCGGTTACGGTTTTTGAATACTCTAGATATCATGCAGAAAATTAAAAGTAAAAATCACTCACAAACACCACTGTTTATGTGTATGAGTATTTATTTTTAAACGTTGTAGTATAGTATTTGATAAACTTTGGAAATAAGTTCAAACTTATACAACTACTGCAACTAAATATATTCCTTGAACAGTTCATTGAAAATTGAATGTTGTAATAATTTAACAATTAGCACGCATATTTATTTAACCTTAAACAATTCACTTAACATAACAAAACGATGAATTTTAATTATATTAAAATTTGAACAACGGCTGGGAAAACTATGCAACAAAGTTGTTGAAAGGAAAAATAATTAAACATTATTAATAACAAAACAAAAAACATGTTTAAACATTTAGAAAGTTAATAAATGTTTGCACTTTAGTTGGATGCATTTAGTAGGAGATTAATTTCAATTCAAATTTGTATCGATTTTTAATATAACATTTTTACTGGTTGTTGTTGTTGTTCCTGTTCCAGGTAAATGCCCAATTAGTAGCCAATGAAGCGTTCAAATGATATTACTTTCATGTTATTTATACACAGACAAAATTTATAAAATCTTTTATAGAATGTTCTTGTAAGTACAAATAATTTTTTTAAAAGGCATTTGTGAATACATTTTGTGAATACATAATACTACGTGATACTTTTTTCGGTGTACACACTTAAAATATTTGTTTAAATTCAAATTCCATTTCAACAATTTTTTGCTTGAGATTTTTGTAAATTTTGTATATAAATTCTTTGAAAATAAAATTTAACTGTCAAAAAAAATAACAAATAGTTTTTTGTATTTACAAATTCCATTGCTGGTGCTTTTTTAAAAAATACTTGTTTTGTATTTACAAAAATATTACAAACAAAATTTTTTAGTTTTTTTTGTGTGTATATTTAGGTTTTGGTTTTATTTTGTGTTCATTTTTTTTTTTACAATATTGTAAAAATATTTTGTGTGTTTTATTTTGTGTTCAATTTTTTTTTTTTACAATATTGTAAAAATATTTTGTGTGAACAGTTTTATTCTAGTTGCACTTATTTGTGGGAGGCTCTCAACTTGAATTTTGGTATTATTATTTTTGTCCGTAGGCTCATGGGATTCCATCAGCCTTCTTAAATTGCACATAGTGAATATGATTTTTCCCACTCTGCAGTGATTTCAAACAACAAACAAATAGTAATTAATACTGATCTTCTTAACTACCCAGCAAAAAAAAATTAGCAAAAGAAAAGAAAATGAAGCAGTGTTTTTGAGTCTGGTGTTGTGATAATTTGGATCGAAACCAATGATTTTTACATAGCGGTGTCATAGGGCGGAGTTTTTCTTTAATTATCAATTTTCACTGGATCTAAAGCCCTTCTTATGAATTAGTGAAAAATTAGATCTTTTGATGTTCCCAAATAAATTTTAAATTTCTAATTTAGATTTTAACAGGACATCAGTAAGCGGGCCTTAGCCTCATTTTCACAATCGCTCGTTAGATTCTACCTTTGAATTTAACTGACACATTTGTGGTTGTTTTTCCATATGAAGTTTGAGTTTTACTGTTGGATAAATTATAACGGGACATTCAGTAATCGTTCCTTATTTATTAAATTAGTTTGTTCGAAATTCTTGCATTTTTTACTACAATTGGGCAATTCACAACGGGTATTGTATTGTTGTATTTGTTGTATCGTGTATTACTTTACAATAGTGTAAAACTGTTGTTGGTAACTTACACTTAAAAATCTGATACAACTTTACAATTTCATTTGCTGTGTTTATTATGTGTTGTATTGTGTATCATAACATATCAGTCTCAAGTGAATGCCAGTCATATGATAAAGGGTGGTTAAATTTTAAGGGCCGATGTTGATTTTGAATAAAACTCTACATATTTAGAAAATTATTGTCATTTCTTTTTTTTATGATAATATGGTATGGTTTAATTATGTATGGAACAAAATATCGGCCAAATGACCGCCGCAACCTTGACGGCACACTTCCATCCGATGGTCCAAATGTGCCGAATTATCTCACCCTTTTGCTCTTAAATTGTTGCTGGCTTACCGACGTACACCTTTTCTTTCAAATAACCCCAAAAAAAGAAGTCCAACGGTGTCAAATCACATGATCTTGGCGGCCAATTGACTTCGCCACCCCGTAAGATAACACGGCCATTGAGTTTGTCACGCAAAAGCCATTGTTTCGTTAGCTGTGTGGCAAGTGGCACCGTCCTGTTGAAACTACATATCGTGCACATCCACATCCTCAATTTCTGGCTTCAAGACGGCGAGTCGAGGTTGACAGCTATTCTGCCACACTATCGCGAACAACAGCAATGTTTTCCGCAGAACGAACTTGGCGAGCATGCACAGGTGTTTTCTCATTTCCTACAGACCCGCGAAATATGCGCACAATTATCCCGATTGTGGACATATTTGGTCGATTATGCTGACCACAAAAATCACAAAGTGCATTTTGATTTGAACGCCCATTTTCATAATAAGCCTGAATAACTTTAACGCGTTGCTCGATTGTGTATCTTTCCATTGAGTTATTCTGGAATTGAGAAATGCCAAATGAAATGCAGAAAAAAACTTGACATTTAGTTGTGGTTCACATTCAACATCGGCCCTTAAAATTTAACCACCCTTTACAAGGTGCCAAAGTCAAATAAAATCTGTATTGTCGTATACTCTTTTATAAATCGTTTGAAAACTTCATAAATGTGATGAAGAGTTTTATAAAACTGTATGACAAGTGTTTCATAAATCTTCATCATTGCATTAAAAAATTTATTAAAAAACTGTTAAAAATTATTTATTTCGATTGCAAGTCATTGCTGTTTGTAATTTTCATAAATTTTGAATTTAATTTTTTTTAATAATTAAAAAAATAATTAAATTAAAAAACTTTATCGTACTGATGAAACTTCATTAATATAGATTAAATTTAATTTTTTTTTTTCAAAGAGAACAAAACTTAGGAAATTCTGACCGGAAAATGGATTATTTTTTTCAAAACAAGGGTTTTATTTATTTAATTTTATTTTCAAAACAGTTTTGCTTCAATATAACACAACTTGAAACATTTTTGTGTATGCGTAAGCGTAATCAGCTTTGGTCGAAAAGTATGAAAAGTGAAAAAAAAAAATCTGAACTCCAGTTTCAAATATGTTTGAATCTGTAGTTGATTATTAAAACATAACAAATTACAAAACTGTATTGTAAAAAATATCTATAGAACATCCCTCAAAATAAGAGGAATTTTTTCCACAGAATAAAGTCCTCAGAATCTGCGAAGAAAAAGTCGTCGGAAATTGATGGTTTTTCTTAAGAAAAAATCCTCTGAATCTGAGAGTTTTTAAACAGGAAAACTTCTCAGATGTTTTTTCCACAGAAAAAAAACCCTTATAGTCTGAGGGGTTTTTCTTCAGAAAAAGTCTTAAGAGTCTCAGGGTTTTCTTTAGGAAAAGGTCCTAAGCTTCCCACGGAGTTTCCATGGGAAAATGTTACAGTGGCCTATAAAAAATCATAATATTCGAATGATTTTTTCTTATAAAATAACTCTTAGAATTTCTGGAATTTTCTAAAAGAAACAGGCTCAGAATTTGTTTTAAATAGAAATAATTTGCAATTTTTTACTAAAAAAACCCATATTATCCGAAATCTTTTAGAGAATTTCTATAGAAAAACTTCCCAAATTCTGAGGATTTTTACAGGAAAATTTTCTTAAAATGCGGCTTTTAAAGGAAAATGTTGTTTGAATCCGAGTTTTTTTGTAAGCAAAAGTCCCCAGGATGTGAGGAAATTTTCATAGAAAAAAATCCTTGGGTTGTGAGGGGTTTTTTGAATGAAAAACATAAATTCAATGATCTCAGTCATCCCGAATACTGCGAAAGGAATGGTTAGTATGTGAACCGAGCTTTAAGAAATATTTGTCACAGGGTTTTGAACTAAATCTTATTTGCTTAATTAAGCTTGCTTAAAAAATGAAGTTTGTGTTATTAATATTGGATAGTTTTTATCTTTCTTTAAAAACAATCTTATTTTAACTATACGCTTCAAATGAATACCTTTTATTTGTTTTTTATCTCTACAAACAGTTTTTAAAGTTGTCAGACACACTATGCCTATGATGAATATAAATTTCGACCTTGATAATACTCATACGCCATAGTATAACTTTAAATTCATCTGAATATATATAGGAATAACGTTACTCACTGACCGACTGACGCACTGACGTAACATCGCACAGCCGAAACCACCTGAGCTAGGAAGCTGAAATTCGGTACATATGTTCTTTCGCCGGCGCAGACATCCGCAACCATGGGATTTTGGTGAATTCCAAAGAGGACAGAAAAGAGTAAATTCTCGCCCTGAAATTTAAAATATGGGTTCCCTGGATGGAAGGCGAAAAAGGGGGAAATTTCTCTCCTGACGGCCTGGCATAACCGTTGAATGGAAAGTTTAAATTTGGTATTTAGGTTCTCCCTTCTGCGTAGACATCCGCTCAAACTGTATTTTTGAAAATTCCTATAGGAAGGGACAAAAAGGGGAAAAGTCTCCCCCTTGACGGCCTTCCCAAACTACATTGGAAATTTTAAATATGGGCTAACACATTAATATGGTACATGTTCAAGAGAGCGAAAAGTCTCCCCTTTACGGCCTACCCAAGCAGGTGGAGGTTGTAAGTTGAAATTTGGTATGAAGGTTCCTACCCCTGCGTAGACATCAGCTCAGACGCGATTGCTAGAAATTCTTACGGGGAAGGGAAAAAAGGGGAAAAATCTCCCCTTTGACGACCTGCAAAACTCCTTCGGCTACAAAGCTGAAATTTGAAGTTCGTCTTTCATGAAATTTGAGCTAACTCACGGACAAGATACATTTTGGGACCTTTTTTCCAGGGACGTGGTAAGAATGGGGATTTAAACGGCAAACAGTCTCTCCCTTAACATCCTGCCCCTATCGCTTGAGCTAGGAAGTTGAAATTTGGTATGATATGATATTTTTCAAATCAACGTACACGTTTTGATAGAAAAGAGTTTTTTTAAACTTAATTGCTTACTTTGTTCTTCCGGACACCATTTCAATGTTGTTTGCAAATACTTCCAATAAAAAACGCAATTTTATTGGAAGTGTTATTGTATTATTTATTGTATTGTTAAAATTTTTAAATAATTAAAGTTTATTATTTGTTTACACTTTTTTCACAAGGTGGTGCCAAATATTGTATTTTTTATAAAAATAAGCAACACTCAGGAAATTATTTCTTTTAATTTATGTGTTGGGGAAAGGGCATAGAGGAGATATGAAAGGTGGTAAAAATTGGAAACACTATAATTGCGCGATATGATAAATCTTAGAACAGTTGCTGTGCGACACCTGATGCAGAGTTGGCGAACATGTTGAAGCTTTTTAGACCCTGTTATATAATATTACAATTACACTCACAATATTATTTCGTTAAAAATAATCTAAAATACACGTTAAATTAATCGAAAGTACACTCACAATATATTTTCCGTTACCGACTGTAGATTATTTAAAAAGTAATATGTAAAGTTTGTTTTAAAATGAAGAATCAATTGAAATTCATAGAAATGTATTTTTTAACTATTTGAATCAGTTATTCAAAAAACGAACTATAAAAATCTACAGACATTCAGTAGGAGTTGATATTTTCAGTTAAATGTAAAATTTAATGTTTTCTGCTTCAAAAAATAGAAATTCATATAATTCCTATTTGTTTTTTTACCAAAATAGTTTGCATATATACAAAATTATTTCAATAAAAATTAGAAGAAATTATTCAAAAATGTATATCTTTGAATTTCAATTGATTTTTCATTTAAAAACAAACAAAAAACTACCGACTGTAGTTTTTAAATAAACTACAGTCGGTAATGGAAAATATATTGGGAGTGTATAATTAGATTTTCAAAAAAATCCGGTTTAATCAAGATTTCGGGCATAATGTTCTTGTAATATCACTTATTTTAATTGATGGAACAAAACTAACTCGAAATTTAAAAAAAAAAAATAAATATAAATAAATAAAAAATAAATAAAAGAATGCGTTCCTAATATAAATATTACATATTGATATAATTTAAAGTTGTGAATTCATGAAAGAACCAGTTCAATTTAACAATTCACTTAATTGAACGAATTACACTAGATCACTATTATTCGGTCTTTTTGGTCATTTCGTTCATCGTATTCACAAAATAATTGTAAATCTTTTCAAATAAATTTTTTGCAAGTGGATTTTTTTTAGAAAATAGTTATATTTTAGTTGCAAAATAAGCAAAACAAAAAAAAAAAAAAAACAAGTAAAAAAGGCTTAAATTCGGCTGCGCCGAATCTCTGAAAACCCTCCACCAATGTTCTCTATTGTTTTTGATGCAAGCAATGTTCAAAAGTTTTGAAGTAAAATTATGGAGGTTAAAAAAATTTTTGAGGTGAAAAACTTTTTTGGATGCGGAAACGAATTTTTTTACGTGAAAAAAATTTTGAGGTGAAAAAATTTTTTTAGGTGAAAAAAATTTTTTGTGGTGAAAAAAAAATTTTAGTGGTGAAAAAAATTTTTGGAGGTGAAAAATATTTGAGGTGTACAAAATATTATTAATTTCTAAGCGATTGGTGAAAAAATATGAGGAAATATATTATATACCATTCGCTACTATGAAATTGTACTAAAATACACCAATTTGTATGGAAAATTTAGAGGTATCTTCACATTTTCACCCATAACTTTTTAACCGCTGGATTTTTCTCATTTTTAATACCAAACTGCTCGGGAGGATGTACAATAATATAGGTACAAAAAGGCACCCCAACTAGCGTCTTCGCGTCGTGATCGCCATTTCAACAGAAAGACATATAGACAGACGGACATCGCTAAATCTACTTAAAATTGCATAAGGATCACGAATATATATACTTACCTATATTTCGACATGTTACAAACGGAATGACAAACTGTTATATGTATACCCTCACCATATATGGTGGAGGGTATACAAATCGAACTTTATAAAAAGACTGACATTTTAATAAAAAGAGTAGATTTTATGATATATTTTATACGAACATATCCAGCAAAAACAGCTTTTAAACTACTTACCGGCCTATGTACTCGCTTAACTACTATTGTTCGCGACGTCCCAAAACTATTAAGTAGTCATTATCTTTTCACTTACAAAGAACACAAAGTGATGGGTAGTCATTACCCTCTCGCTTACAAGCAGCCAAAAAATAATGAGTGTCTATTTCTTTTTGAGCATCGCGAACAAAACTAATTAAGCGAGCAAATAGAGTGGTAAGTAGTTGATATCATGTACAACATTCATGTTACTATACATGTGAGTGGTAGAAATTGTTAAACGAAAAGCACACTTCAGTCACCGCCCAACATAAAAATTAACGCTTGGACGATTTGATCAAAGTAGTTCACTAACCAGTTACCACAATGAACGATAAGCCCAACTCCAAAATAATTTGTGGTGTGTGAGTGCTTGTTTTGCAAATAAATGTGTTGTTAGTATGTATGTTTGTGTACGTATGTTAAAATATAGTAGTATACTAACTAAATGAATGAAAAAATACTTCATTTGTTACAAAATATTATTATTACTGTTGTTCGAGTAGAATTATAGTGCCAACAGAATAAGGAAAATAAAGCGCTCTCGGTTATTGGGATTTAACTTTATTTATCGTTTATTTACAGTATTCTGCACTGTTTTGTTTTTTATATCTCAAACTGGCCCAAAAGAACTGTTGTAATAAAACAATTTATATAAAAAAAACTATAAAATACAACAGTTTTTGTTTGGTTTCTGTAAAATTGTTATTGACGTAAAAAATTTATTGAATTTTTAGGGAGGTTGGTGGAAAAAATTTATATAAATTTAATATATTAGTATTTTTTTTTTACAAAATTGGAGCGGAAGAAAAAGCAGGATTTGTGATAGCATCAAAATCTAATAGTTTGAGTAAATGATTACAAAATTCCTTTATGTTTTAAATAATAGGTACTACTTTGAACGTTGAAAAAGTACTAAGCGTTGTGGTGTAATGGTTATCGAGTTGAATTTTTACACAGTCATACATATTCATGCGCTATTCTTCAGTGTTCCCATAGCAATTAAACCCACCAAAGTAAAATAACATAACAGGGGGGCAATTCCGAATAAAGTTGCTTTGCGAAGTGAAAAATAATTTATTATTTTTACTTCGCAATTATTTTTCACTTCATGTTTTTATTTTGAGCGATTCCCATTCTCGTTATGAAAAAATGTTGTTATGATGAATATCTGTCAATTTTATTTTATCCCACTCGTTCCGTGAGTTTTAAAGCAAAATTTTATTAAAAATCTTCAATTAAATATTTTTTTTCATTAAAAAATATTATATTACAATTACAATATGGATTAATAAATAAATAATATAAAGAAATTTGTTTATATGCGTTTATGCTTCTGTTTTGGTTCTTATAATTTTTTTTTGGATTTTTCGAATGTTATTTGAGCGTTTTTTGTTTTTATAATAAAATTGTAATTGTTATATTTATAAATTCTCTAATCCTTTTAAGATTAAAAATGTTGTAATAGAATTGAAAATATATTAGAAAATATAGAGAATGTTAAAAAACAATCAGTTTAAAAAAAACTCATATGATAAAATTGTTCGCAAAGTTAAATCAAGAATCGGATTCCTTGCGAAGTAGTGAAAATTTGTATCACTTCACAGCTTCACACATTCAGAATCGCTACCCAGGGCTTTAAACTAAAACAGCTTCAACAATTTCACCAGCTCTCCATTAGATGGCGAGTAACAACTGTTCTCCTGCAATTGCACACCTAGAGAAAAGATTGGTTGCAATTCGATCAAAAGCATAAACATTTATTTGTCAGGATTTTATATTATTTGGAATAACCTTAAATTATTTAATAAAGCAAAAATGTTGTATTGGGAATTAAAAAAGGGGAAAAAACTAAAAATCAATCCTATTATTCAATTATTGGTATTTCCAATCATATTTAATAATAAAATTCGTTTAGAATTTGTGTGCGGTGGAAGCACCCATTTATTTAGTGAATATATTAGATATTTGGTACAATATATCAAATTTATTACAAAATTGTCGATATTCAAAAGTGGTAACTACAAATACGGTTATTCAGATCAAATTTATCATTTAATTAAGGTTTCAGTAGAAGCAACCGAATTGTCGATTGTATTGATAATAGACCTCACTAATGATTGGTATTGATAAAGAAATTTTATACTAATATTTATTTTCCTAACAAATTATATAAATTCAAAATTAGCCATCAAAATTTATAAGTGTTTGTGGTGTAGTAGGTAGAGACGTCGCTCAGTACTAAGAATTTCCGAGTTCAGATTCTGGAAAAGGCAAACATTTAAAAATTATTTTTTTTTAATTAAAAAAAAACATTCAAATTTTTAAATGACAAATATATCAAAGAAAATTTAAATTATTTGTGGTGCAGTTAGCAAGAGTGTAAACTATAGATCTGATTGCCAAGGTTCGATACCGGAAAAATTTTAAAATAATTTTTTTTTAAATATAAATTTTGTGGAACGTAACAATATTTCTGTGGAATATAAATATTAAATTGTACAACTGAATATTAGCTTTCACAACTAAAAATATAATTTAATATGAAAACAGTTGTCGTAACCGCCAGAATTCGATTGGCAACGAATTCGGTGGACACAACTGATACTGTTTTCTGGGTGCAGTGTTGCTATATTGGAAGCCCTATATCTTTCTCAGTTCTATCTCCATCCGGATGAAAGCATTACATTAACCCTCTAATGATTTTTCTTCAGATTTCGATAACATTTATACTATATATTTGGCATTGACAACTTACTATCGCAAATCTATTAAAATATTAATTTATCGCTTTATTTAGTCAATAAAGCATAATAAATGTTAAAGACGAATTAAGAATTCCAGTAATCAAACAGTTTCGTTTTTTGTTATAAATATTACTATCAGTAAAATAATATTACGAGTACATAGCGATAGTTGCTGATCTAGTGTTATTATTTTAGAAGTTACAGCGATTTTCGCTTTTTAAAAATTGCGAAATTTAGCAAAATTGGCACTAAACATTATTAAATTTTACTAAAATTAATTTCGCTTATTACAAAGTCTGTGTGTATTAGCAGTGTTAACTATTTTTTGAGTTAGAGGGAGTTGAGTTGCAAAACGTGTCCTAGTGGTTTTCTGTAAGCAAAAATATTAACTTATTTTGCAAGTAGAGACCCTTTATTTCCTTTGTTACTATCAATAATGTAAATATATTTTTGGCGAATTTTTAAATATTTTTTTTGTTTCAAAAAGTGATTTTTTTTAACTTACAAAATTTTGGATTTACATCATTTCGTTTGAAAATTAAATTAAATAAAAATAAAGGCAGAAAAAGTAAGTCCATGACTTTTCGAACTTCCCTCGTAGTTATATGAAATTCAACACTGCTCCCATCAATTACCACCTTTTAATGGACTACTATTAAATTTCGAGCAAGTTCCGTCAATTACATTGCGTTTAACAGCTGTTCACAACATGCAACCTCGTGGCTTTTCTTAAAAATGGAAAAAAGTGAATTTCGAGTGCTCATTAAACATTATTTTTTGCGAAAAAAAAATCGTCAATCAAACTTTTGCAAATGACGGCACCTGTCAGTTTTGTTTTAATATTTGTAAAGTTAACAGATACAAAATACATGTCGACAAGTCATGGAACACTATAGTCCTCAAGAATGCGAAATACTAGTGACTATTTTTTTACAGTATAATTCGCAATGAAGCGACGAGGCCCATATGTATTCGAAGGCATACGTAAACAAACAAAATTTGCGCTTCTAAGGAACGAAGAGCCATTTCATCCACTCCAAGTCGAAGACGTCGTGTTCTATGTGATTAAAAAGGCAACAACATAATCCCATTGAATTACTTAGATTATCGACAAAGAATATTTTAAACATTTTAAATTTTCACTTATGCGAAGTCGTATACAATAACGTTCAGTAAATATTTGTGTACTACATTATCGAAAATTACATTGGATAGTAAGAGCAAGCTGATATTTACATATATAAGTGAACATTTTTCTGTAACTACTTCATTATAGTTTTGTTTTTAGAGAAACGTTGCATATTGTTGTACTAAATAGTTTCTTACTAAAAGTCTTCATGTACTGTTGTCGACTTCCTGGGGGAAATTAAACTGTACTTTGATAATGGCGTGTTAAATGTTGTAGAAAAAGAATATTTACTACAAACATAAGTACGTACGAAATATCTTCTATTAGATAAATATGGGTAAAGTGTGAATTAAAAATAAATTTACTAAATAATACGAGTAAGTACAAGTACACTTACTTTAGCTATACGTTAATACTATAGAATAGCAAAATATCCTATTCTAAAAAAACATAGATTTTGTTGGAACTTAAAATGTGAATTTGTTAATGAAGATTTTACACTGCAAACTTTTTAATCTAGACTAAGGCTGCCTTTATATAGTCGGGTTTCTTTTAAAGGCTTTAGAAATTTTGTTTCAAATAAAACCCAGACTTAAAAAATAAAAAAAAAACAAAATTTTATTTCCAATTGAAAGTAAATTTAAGGGTAATTAATTATTTAAATGGTCATCATTAAAATTCATTCTCTTGTATGGACCAATTTGTAAGCAAAAAGTGTTGCGCTTTTATATTTTCTTAGACTATAAATAGCGTAATTAGAGAATTCGCGTTAAGGAGGTGGTTGCGGTACACATGTGTCCAAAATTGCTTTTAATTACTAACCTCTAAATAATAAATATTAAGGAAAATCATTTTGTAAGTCAAAAGTCTTAGCCTGCTGTAAGCATTGACCCCCTTAAAATAATCGGAAAATCCACAGTTATATTGTGAATGATGGAAAGGTAGCTAGATAAATTTCCATCTTTTTCCCGTATTAAAGCCTAAATGAAATGTCAAATTCTAGGAAAATAAATAAAAGTTCTACACATTTAAAAATTTACTTCCACCTTTCCTCTGGCATCAACGACCGGCTTCAAAAAGTTGGTCAGTGCATATGTCTCGTCGTCCATTATGTAACAGTTATATTTTATTTATTAAATTGGATTTTAACAATTTTGCTTTAGTTTTTGCCTCAGAGTATATTCTTGCATTTATGTTTGGAACTCTTTAAACTTGGAATTCGAAGATTATATTGCCCAGTACCGCCAAAACAAAAAGCGGTTTTCAGACATTATAGTTTGCTTATTTGTTCTGCCTTTAAACTTTCTCGTTCAACGAATGATTTTTAGGCGAGAAGTTTATATAATTTGGAAAGTTTGAAAAAATTTAGTTTTTAAAACAGAAAAAAATATTTAAAAAATCGCCAATAATATATTTAAGCTCCGGCATACAATATTGGTAATAAAAAAGGAAGTTAAGAGTTTCTTATTAAAAAAAATACACTCACCAAAAAAAGTCTGTAATGGCAACTGAAAATTTTGCTGTTATTACGGGAAATTCTGCTAATTTGAGCCCAGCGGTATTTTTTGCTAATCTTAGCAACACATGTCTGCTGACGTGTAGTACAATGAAATTAGTAGAAAAATTAGTAGCCGCTACTAAATTTTAGTAGACTTTTTGTAAAGTGGAATTTAAAATCTGTTTGCTAAAATCAGCAAAAAAAATTACTAAATATTATTAATATTAGTAAAAAGCTTTGAATTTATTTTTCTTATCGAGCATCAAAAATTTTGATTATATTTTTTAAAAAACGAATTAATCATTTTGCTTTAATTTGGTAATTTCTGTTTTCAAAAATATTTTGGTCAAATTTTTTTTACTTTTAAGGTTAAATTTTAATTGTTTTTAGGGCGGATTTTAAGAACTAAAAAACCTTTTTAGTGCTATTTTAAATGGATGTCCTCTTTTTAGACATGAGTCGGTATCTTCACTTCCGATCCCTTTTTTGATATATGTAACATTTTAAGGAAATTTAAGTTTGTAGGTGTAAGTTTTAATTAGAAATAACATTTCCTTCAATATCCACTTTTTTAAAATTAGTAATATTTTTTGCTAATTTTAGCAAATCGGTTTCCAAAAATTTGTAAAATAATTTCTGAAATTAGCAACAAAAATTTGTAAATATTCTGTAAAAATTTTGTAATTTGTAAAATGTAAATAGCAAAAAGATTTGCTAAATAATATTTTTTTACTAAAAATCAGTACAAAAATAGTAGAGTGCGATTGAAAACCGTTTACAAATTTTTCTACTAACTTTTTTTTCTGAGTGTATGCAAATATTTTTCACCAGGACTCACAGAACATTGTCAGGACACGTTTTACGAACACTCTTCCAACTCAAAAACTAGGGAACAAATTTTTTGGAAACTAGCAAATACACTCAGAGTTTTTAGTAACTTTGATTGTACCATATCGTCTTAATAAAGCGATAAATCAAAATTTTATTATCTGTGCCAAAGTAAGTTGTACCAAAGTAAGTTGTGCCTAAGTAAGTTGTACCAAATATATAGTACAAACAGTATGGGTACCTGAAAAAAAGCATAAGAGGGTTAATGGTTTTCATACCTACATTGGTATTCACTCTCGTACAAAGAAATCAGAACATTGCGCTAGTCGGCCAGCTTTTCATGCAGATGTATTCGGTACACAATAAACCCAAAATTACGCTTTTCCACTACATCTTTTCCAATTGTATTTCAGAAATAGTCAATTGTATTTCAGAAATAATCAATCTTATTTCAAAAATAGTCAATTGTATTTCAGAAATAGTCAATTGTACTTCAGAATAGTCAGGAGTATTTCAGAAATTATCAATTTTATTTCAGAAATAGTCAATTGTATTTCAGAAATAGTCAATTGTATTTCAGAAATAGTCAATTTTATTTCAGAAATAGGCAGTTGTATTTCAGAAATTGTCAATTGTATTTCAGAATAGTCAATGGCATTTTAGAAATAGTCAATTGTATTTCAGAAATGGTCAATTGTATTTCAGAAATAGTCAATTGTATTTCAAAAATAGTTAAATGTATTTCAGAAATAGTCAATAGTATTTCAGAATAATCAATTATATTTCAAAAATAGTCAATTGCATTTCAAAAAAGTCAATTGTTTTTCAGAAATAGTCAATTGTATTTTAGAATAATCAATTGTATTTCAGAAATTGTCAATTCCATTTCAGAATAGTCAATTGTATTTCAGAATAGTCAATTGTATTTTAGAAATAGTTAATTGTATTTCAGAATAGTCAATTGCATTTCATAAATAGTCAATTGTATTTCAGAATAGTCAATTGTATTTCAGAATAGTCAATTGTATTTCAGAAATAGTCAATTGTATTTCAGAAATAGTCCATTGTATTTCAGAATAGTCAATTATATTTCAAAAATAGTTTTGTTTAAAAAAAAAAAGTAACAAAAAAGAGAAAAAAACTTTATGTTGTGCGAAAAAATTTAGTACAAAAAAGTCATTACCAAAATATTTTCATAATTAAATTTTTTATATTTTTCATGAACTATGCTGCTAGTTTTAACTGCAAATTTCAAAAAATAATACACTACAACTAACAACTATGAGCTTTTGAAAACTAGTTGTATGTATTTGTCAAATTTTATACTAGTTTTTTGTTGTAGTGCTAACTAGGTATAATTTAAATTGTAAACAAAATATATATTTAAAGTCAGTATATGTATATGTAATTCAGTATAAAAAAATGTTTCAAAAAGTTTCATTTATTAAACGTTTCTTTCGATATCTTCTTCAATGTAGTTACAATCAATATATCCGGCTATTATATTAGGTTTGTTTTTTCAAATTTTATATAAATATTTCATACAAATTTAAGTAGATATAGACTTGCTAAGTAGTTATAGATATAGCTTCTTAAAAATTAAGAATGTATAAAAATACTGCCAAGTCTTACAAATTATTAGCTTTTCTCTTTTAAACGTAAACAAACATATTTGTCATAAAAATATTTGAAATTTTTGTATTTTTAATTTGATAAAATATAACATATAGATATAACATTCGAAAAAAAAAAACAAAAATCAAACTCAAATAAATTTCAAAAAAAACAGCGAACAAATGAGAAAAAAACCATTAAAAATAATATGTAAGGTAAGCAAGAAATCCAAGCAAAATAACTACTTCAAGTACGCTTTGATATAAAAAAATAAAAAAAAAGATACTTTTTGTTATGCACCTTTTTTAAAGTCGATTTTCTTGTTGACAAAAAAAAAAACAAAATTATGCAAAAAAGATTTTTTCTAGTAGATTTCAACCCAAATAATACGAAAATAACAAAAAACCAATTTCAAAAAAAAAAAAATGCAAAAAGCCCCTTTTGTTTAACGATTCCTCAATTTTTTCCTAAACTAAGTGCATTCTGTCTTAAATATTTCAAAATTTTACTAAAATTTTGTTTATTTTCGCTTAAGCTAAGTATAAATATATTCTTAAATTTAGTAAAAATTTTGTTATAAACAAGTAAATTTATCTTTAATTTTAAGACGCTTAAATTTGTGCTAATGCCGACTAAACTTTGTTTTGTATACTCATACTCGTATAATGTACATTCAAAATACACACACAAATTTTTTTATTAATATTTATAATTTTTTAGACTCTCATTAAGTGTAAACTTTCAAAGAAATAATTTGCCACATAAAATTTAAGTAATCAATTTCATTATTTTTTATAAATATTAACGAAAATTTTTCTATACAAATTGACAAATAAAATACGTCTAGCGGTGCAGTTGTGACATAGAGTATATATTTATTAAGTTAAAGTTTTTTCTAATATCTCATTTTTTGTTTCTCATTCCCTAAACAATGTTGCCTCATTTTAAAAAATTTTGTAAACAAAAAACATGACGAGTAAAGGGCTCATTAGCCATACGTACCCTTAAGTTTCGGAACGGAGTAAAGGATGGGTTGTTACGTGGGCTGGTCAATGAGTCCGTGATTTTTTATTTGCAAAAAAAAATTATTTTTCAACATAATCCTCTTTTAGCTCAACACACTTAGTCCAACGTTTCTCCTATTTTTGTATCCCTTCCAAAAAATATGATTTTTTGAGGTCCATAAAATAGGCATTTGTTTGATCAATAATTTCAATGTTGGAGCTAAATCTCTTTCCACCGAGCCATTTCTTTAGGCCTGGAAATATGAAATAGTCACTTGGGGCTAAATCCGGAGAATATTGCGGATAAGGTACCAATTGGTAGCCCAATTCATGGAATTTTGCCATTGAGACTACCCACTATGCACCCGTGCATTATGGTCAATTGAGAGCAAACGCGGCACCCATCTTGCAGACAGCTTTCTTAAATCCAACTGATCATTTTAAATCGAAACCACACTGCCATATGAAATGCCTATGGCATCAACAATTTCACGCACTTTTACCGTTCGATCGTGGATTTTTTCGACATTTTCGGGTGTATTGACCTCAATTAGCCGTCCGGAACGTTCAGCGTCGGTGGGACATTGGTAAACTATGACAATTTATGATGTTGCCTCCTTTGAGTTGATAGTGCAGTTCATATTAATCAGCTATGGTTTATATTATTGTTGGTAAAGTAAACGATATGGCAGTTCTCTCCGAGTTTACTTGTCAAATACGAAGGTGACTTAAATCTAGAAAATATTGTGAATCCGAAATGTAAACTTTTAAATATTTATTTGTAAATACATTTATTTACTTATACTCGACTAAAAAAGTAATATTTTCTGAATATTGGTTAATTTTTTTGTTTAAACCTAAGTGGAACCATGTTTGTATTAATTTGGGATAGTCTTTGGAGGATTCTCCTCTACTATAACACATTTATCAATGATATATAATGCTAAGGAAGCCTGATAAATATAAAATTCATTAGAATAGAAACGCTGCAAAAGGAGCAGAAATTTTGATTAAGATTTTCCAGAAAATTTTTGTGGGTGAACCTAACCCCAGTTTTAGGTTATTTGAAGTAAATTCTCCCGGATTAGATCCACAATTTGCATTATTTTAAAGCAATTTTATTAATTTTAAGGAAAAACTATTGGATTTTATTTTAGTAAATAGAACATTTTTGGTCTCTTTCAATTTTAGTATCGTCATTGCCTGTTAGGAAAACAACTTAACCACGTGTGTGATTGCTAAATGGACAGAAATGTAGCAAAATGTACGTTTTTAATATGTTTTTTGTTCAGGCTTTGCCCTTTTTCTGGAGGCTCTAGCTTTTCTAAAACTTTGGGTTCTGAGGAGATCTTTTGCTTTGTTTTTGTAAATATACGGAGGTTGAAAGTTCGCTACAAACAAGGAATAATAACGATCAAAAAACCTCGTGGTATATAACATAGAAAACAAAAAACTTTTATAAACATGATTTTAGTTCAAACATTTTTCTGAGTGTAAATTTCCATGCAAAAGGCTAGAAGAACATGAAAGTTTTAGGGATCTCTATACAATGTTGTCTATACATAACGACCCTGATTTGAAGAGGAAAAATCAGATTACGAGGCATTTCGTCATACGATTTTGAACGACCCTAATGTACTACATATTAAACAAAAATGTGCATTTAACTTACTACTTCTACCCTAATATATATTATGTTTAGTATTTATGTAATAATTGTATTATACATTGTACACAAAGCAAACAGATTCATTGTGAAAATCGAATTTCTTGCCAACTAAATGGTTTTGTTGAAGCCAGCGATATATTCGTTTGTGGCGACCAAAATTTTTTTAATGCCATACTTTTTCAATTGTAACAGGAATACATTTGGTCCTGATAACCAAATGATTCGTTTGCTGCAACCAAACTATTCAATTGGCAATAAATTCGATTGTCACAATAAATCTGTTTTCCCAGTGTAGTCTTTTGCTTCTTTACTCTATTTTAATCTTAAATCCATTATAATTTTGAAACAAATTATTAACAATGTATCATACATACATACCACGCACGCACACACACACATACATTAATAAGAAATTACATGTGAATGTATGATTACAAGTACTAACACTTTTACTAACTATGTATTTAGCTTATACAACATCTAAAATTAGGATGTTGGAGATAGTGCAGAACAAAGTGGGTTGTTTGTCATAAATTTAAACACATCTAAGACATGTAGCACAAATGTTTATTTCTTATTGTAATCGCCATTTGTTCTACAGAACTAGCTGTTGTTTTTGTTTTTTTTTTTTTTGTTTATTTTCATCTTTTTTCTTCCCTAACTCTCACTGCCATAGCAACTATTAAATTATTAGTTTTTTTATTTTTTAGTTTCTGCTTTGCTATAAAGTGGCAACATAAAATTATTTATCCCTATTTGCAAAATCTTTATGATTTCAACTGAAAGTAAAATTGTTGAGTAAACACAGTGATGTGCAATATGCAGCCCATTTCAGAGTTAATAAAACTATGAGGAATACAAAAATTTATTGATTCCCATTGTTTCATATGAAAATATTAACCGGAGACCTAATGTCTGTGGCAATTATTATGAATTTTTCCACACAGGCTAACATAAGCACAAGGCGGAATCCTGTCTATTTTGGTGCAAATCGTCCCATGTTTAGACCTACACAGAGAAAATTTCCCTTATGAATTAAGGAATTTTTGCATTCAATCAATGAAGTTTCGCTGAAACTCGTTCATTGAAACTTTTTATTAATATTAGAGAATAATCACAAATGTATCGCAAACTATAACGACTAATGCTTTTCCATACAGTTGGTATGGGAAGCAAAATGCCGACATCCCAATAAGCATTTGGAAGATATATCGTTATGAAGATATTACGAAAATATCTTCTTTTTGTCGTCCTAAAAAAATTATTAAAGTAGTATTTTCATATGTATGAAAATGTATTTTTAGTTTGACTCGAGATCATAGGAAAAGTTTTTTTCAATGAAAAATTTTTTCCTTATTTTTTTTTTTTTTTAATTTTAGTAAACATGGAGAATACACAGAAAAAGTTATTAGACACCAGCCGAATGGAATGCATTTTCTGGTCAGCTACGACTTTCATCAACATTCTTTGTGCCGAAATACCAATTGTAAATATCTCTATTTAACTCACAAAACAACGGAAAAAGCTATTTTATGCTAACATACAGTTGATTTTTATTATTGAGTACAGATGAAATTTACTAACTATTTTTGTGTTATTTATATTCTCCTTTGTTTACCGTATGTCCAAATTAGCTATTAGCTAATACTAAAGACATGTGTTTTTTTTTTAAATTGTTTTTACATATGTTTAAACAAGGAGAATATAAATAACACAAAAATAGTTAGTAAATTCATCTGTACTCAATAATAAAAATCAACTGTATGTTAGCATAAAATAGCTTTTTCCGTTGATTTGTGAGTTAAATAGAGATATTTACAATTGGTATTTCGGCACAAAGAATGTTGATGAAAGTCGTAGCTGACCAGAAAATGCATTCCATTCGGCTGGTGTCTAATAACTTTTTCTGTGTATTCTCCATGTTTACTAAAATTAAAAAAAAAAAAAGGAAAAAATTTTTCATTGGAAAAAACTTTTCCTATAATCTCGAGTCAAACTAAAAATACATTTTCATACATATAAGTATTAAAAAGATCAACTATAAAATATAAACTTCAGTAGTATTTTCAATATATATTCTTGTAAGCATCTGGAAGATATTTTGGTGATATTAGAAAAAAATATTGCGACGTTATTATCTAAATATTTTTCTGAAGAAAAACAAAAAAAAATTTTAAAGTTAATTGTCATTAAGAATAATTTTAAACAAAACTCCAAATATGTTACAAAAATATATTACTTATGTACTATTTATTAAAAGACAAGGTAGGCTACAATTTTCGTGCAATGTCAAAAATAGCAAATAAAAACTATTATTTCTTTTCAGAAAATAATGTTCATAAAGACGATGAAATGGAAAGAATAAACAGAATGTGAAAAAAGAAACAAATTGTGGATAACTAATAAATGTAAATAAGAGAGTGAGATTTTCATGTAGCGATTAAGATTGTAATAAAAAACAAAAAAAGTGTATTTCTTTTCTGGGTGGTTATTCGACTATTTTATCTTCCAAATGATATTTTAGCAATATTGACGATTTATCTTCCAAGAGAATTGTTTTCGTATTGCAAATGGGATATCTTCCGCAATACGAAAACGATTGTTGCTGCAATATAATTTTTCTTCCAGGTAATACGACAGGGGAATCGTATTCGTATTACCATGTTTACTGCATGTTGTCAAGCAATTTGTCATCGTAATTGAATCTAATACACACTCAAATTATTTGACAAATTGTCATATTTTTATATGAATTAGAAACACCACACCGCGGCATCGTCAGCTCACCACGCGGCATCTTCAGCTCACGTAGTAAAAAACGTTCTCTTGATTTTATA
The DNA here is from genome assembly GCA_949748255.1 of Eustalomyia histrio. Lineage (NCBI taxonomy): Eukaryota > Metazoa > Arthropoda > Insecta > Diptera > Anthomyiidae > Eustalomyia > Eustalomyia histrio. The sequence continues at coordinate 101,072,682 of OX456525.1, forward strand.
TGGGCAGATCACAAACGTTCGGAATATTTTCTAATTGGTTGCGATTCCATTTGATTTTTGCAAAAATCAGGGAAATTTTCTCAATTTGCCACTGTTTTCTCTCAGCTTTCGGCTGCTGCGGGCGTTGCAATCTCTATACTATTATTACTCTATGGGAATACCTATTATTTCAGTTGAAAAAATTTGTTCGTTGTTTACAAAAAATTTATTTTTTGACAGAAGAAAAATAAATGAAAATATATATAAGGAATTAACCACCAAAAAACAAAATAAAGTACAGTGAAATTAATGCATAAAAATAACTAAAATTTAAGAAATGTTTCATTCACTTTGTGAAGAAAATTTTATGAGATTATTAAAAAACTTCATTTATCTTTAAAAATTCAGATTTCAGACCAAAACACCAGACTGGTGTTTGGTATTCTATAGTGTACGACTTTTACTTCTTTTATTGATTTTAGCTACGGTTATAATAAAAAAATGTTAAAACTACTCTCGGTACTTACAAGGAAACTATGTAGTGGTGTAAGCCCAACATTTTAATGAAACTTGGGGACAAAAGTAATAAAGATTCGGTTAGTAACATACCTGCAGAATATTATTTTTAGGTGTTAAAAATGGGGTTTAAGGCATGGACCTATCGCCCTTAAATTTATATCATAAACACACAAACTTTCCAACAAACAATACGTTCCGTTTACGTACTGGTTTCGGTCCGTCATAAACGGAATCCAACTCCGTTTACGTACCGTTTTCTGGATCAGTAAACGGACCAGAACGTAAAAACTGATTCGAATCCGTTAAAAGTCCGTCAATGACGGACCGTTTACGGACCGATATATCGGATGAAAAACTTAGTTCTCCGTTGAAAGTCCGTCAATGACGGACCGTTTACGGACCGATATATCGGATGAAAAATGGACTTGTCCGTTAAAAGTCCGCCAATGACGGATCGTTAACGCATCCTTATTCGTACCGTTTTTTCAACAATAAACGGGTTTGTGTTAATGCCTATTATTTTAATTTTTAATAGCAAATTTTGATTTGTTTTTCTTTAAATTTATTTACTAAGATATTTAAAATAGAATAACAAACCTTTTACAAACTAAATACAACAAATACCAAATAAAATTACAAACAAATACCATATTTATCTCCAGCACAATTAGCACCCATCAATCTCTGCGATTGTGGCCCATTAAAAATCATGAAAAAACATAACAAAAATTTAAATTTGGTTTAAATGGTGGTACTTACGATGTGATGTAGCACACAATGCAAATTTTAGGCAATAGTTTTATTTACAAATCTACATAAATTTGCACACATCATCGTAAAACTTGTTTTAAATTTAATAAATATTTACTTCATGGATATTTCAGTTTTCTTTTTTGATAACTAAACAAATCCAAAAGCAACGGAAGGAAAACTGATGAAAAACAGTGGTCCGTATTTGACGGTACAGAAACGGATACACTAAAACGAAGTCAAAATGTATTGTTTTCGAAAATTCAATTATACTGTCCGTTAATGTTCCGTTTACGAACAAGCTTTGACGGATACGTATTTTCGTACCGTAAACGTACAGTAGAAGCCGTACGTATCGAAGAGTTCGTAAAAATGTTTCTTAGGTTATTACAAGATTTGGCAAAAAAAAATCTTTTTCTTCGGCCACATTTACTTTCCCGAAAGTAAATTGTTTTTAGCGAATACCTTTAAAAATACATATGACATATCTTTTCAATAATATAGAACAATATTGTTACGATTTTACCTTTTAAAATCGTTGATATATTTCCTTTAAATAAATCTAGTTCTTTTTATATTAAAAATAATAAACACAGTTCAAATTTTCTATAGTGACTCTTTATTTACACAAGAGACTTTATTGAAACTCTATTAAGTTACACTTTAACAGTTAAGGGTTTTATTTGTTAAAGATTTCGTTAAAACATTAAGAAACATTTTCGTACTTATCCTTTATTTTATGTAAAGCCCAGTAAAAAGGTAAAATCCCAAAAATAGGTTGCTTAAAACCTTATACTGCATTTGAATACAAAAATTGTATTATTTTTGGAAAACAAGTTTTTTTTTTGACAAATCTGGTCAAAAGTATGTGAAGACGTTGTGTGTTTCAGGAATAAAACTCCTTTAATATATATATTATATTTCTGTTCAATTCTGCCCGTTGAATGACAATTCGAGTCGTTCACTTAGTCCCATAGATCGTGGACCTCGTGTAGAGGAGCTGTAGGCTCCAAATAGAGCTTAAACCTAAGAATAACACACTTGCTCTACACAAGCGTAGTCAAACCTATCTTGACTGCGAATAAAGTGCAATATTAAGACACTTCAGAAAATACAGCACCTATGTTCGTTTGGCATGAGCGGTGTCATTGGGGTATTTGTTGATAGAACCTATTGAGATTAGGCTAAAATATGAGACCACTGCGGTCATCGGAATACCAACTGTCAGCAGATCATACCGGGATACAATACCATAAAATTGAGTAACTGTAAGTTGCTGCTTACGAATTTTTTCCGAGAGACAATCCAGACATGCACTTCCATATGGATGGCTCGAAAGTGGATGGATGGACTGGGTGTGGCTTTTATAGTTGCGACCTTTCTATTCGAAAATGCTTTTGCCTCTCGGATCATAAAACCGTCTTTCAGGCGAAGATCAGGGCAATCATGAAATGCATTAAACATATATACATCCTTACGAATATACAAGCGCCTATACAGGCAATATAGATCAGTCACTATCCTACTGTGCAAGAAGGAGTCAATAACTTTAAAACCAGAGGTAGTATTGCGATAATATGGGTTCTGGGCCATTGTATCATCGCAGGGAACAGGATGGCTGAAGAATTGGCCGGAAAAGGTTTTTCTCTGAACGTAAAACCATTTCAGACATTTAGGGCTGAACTACGTGAATGGACTGTTATTGCTCATTAAACAGTAAGGGACATCGCGACAGTAGGTGAAACCACTAGAATTCTATTAGAGATAAGGATGGATTCTGATAGGGTGAAACTAAGGAACTTTTAAATTGTTGGTATTTTCACCGAGTATTCAACGCTGAGGGCACACCTTTTCCTTAAGGGCCGGGCGTATTCAGTGACTTGGAGAGTCTGTGAGGAAATGAGGATTCCATAGAATAATATCATTATGGATGTCAGGTTTGTGCAAGGACGTGGTTTCAACAATTATCTGGCGACAATATTCCAAGTACGGACAACCTTAGTGAAATGGGATGAAGGAGATTGAGAAACTTCATCAACACTACGTTGTTCCTTGAATAGATATGGACGAGGATCATTGCGACATGAGAGCACACAACAAGATGACCTAGCCCTTCAGTTAGGCTCACAAAAGACTGGGTTCTTTTGCCACAACTGCAAATTACTTTCCACAGGACGATTAAAAAAATATTGAATGTGCATAAACAAAGTAATTGGTAAATATGAGTGTCAGTTATTTTTTCGATCTCACTCTTTAGTTGATTGGACATAAACAAGTATTTTTTGGGGATTGTTAAACGCAACTAAAGCCAGTAAATAAATTTTATTTCAACTTATTAAATAAAGCTGGACTATTTCTCATGTGTCTTTTTCCATTTAAAGGACAGGACATTATTTTTTCAGTGAAGAAATTTCACTCGGACTTTAATAAGTAAAAGTAAGTAACAATTATTAATTTTTTTTTATTTTATAAGAATGACACAATCACAATAAACCCAAAATGTCACTTTTTCACTAGAAAAATAATAGTCTTGTATATTAAATTTGCATGAAAGCAAATTATACAAAATTTACACGTGAAATTCATTATCGTAAAATATCATATTTTTATATGGAGTATAACAGTTTTTTCACTTAAAATCCAACAATTAACACTGTATTTTAAACTGATATATGTAGGTAATATTATTAATGTCAAGTTAAATCTTTTAACTGTCAAAATATGAATATGCAAACAATTAATATTAAAAAGTGGATTGAATTTAATCAAGTTGATTAATTCCTCTGTCGAAACGGGCAATAAGTGTAATTTTTATTTACCTACTAAAAATAAAAAACTTTAAACAGTGCCCGTAATTTTAATTACTTAAATTGCAATCTTCAACAATTCACGCTCCAATTCCAAAATAAGGTTGTACATCATTTTATATATGTACATAGTTATGTACATACTTATAAACTTCACTCTCTAATAGAAGTTTACAATAAACTAAACTATAGTTATGATGTGGCAACCAACATAATACATACAAACATATATATTGTTATAATAAATGAAATTATATGAGTGCGTGTAAAATTTAGTTGCGCAATTACAAGGTTATACAAAAGTTTACTTCAATATATACAGATACTTAAAAGAATTGTTTCATAATAATTTTAATACTTGAAATTAACATGCGGTCTCATTTATTGTACATAAAGTTCGATGGGTTTGCTCTCTTTAGATTTATTTCTTTTATTTAAATTTTTTTTCTATTTTAATAGTTTGAACTTTGGCAAAAAATTCCCATATCCTACAAATTACAAAACCGATTCTTCAGAAATTTTCAGTATATAAAGAACATGTATAGGGCGAATTTTTACTGCTACTATATTAAATATTTTGTGTTCATTATTTAGTGGCAAACTTAATTTAAACTTTGAGTGGCTTATTCTTGAAACAACATATTGGATATCAAGTGCCAATCTACATATTACAGGGTTAGACCGATTTTGGATCTGCTTTTTCGGTTCGTAGCAGACTTGATTTCCCCTACATATTGAAAAAAATAAAATTTTCCCCTATTTTGTTTTTTAAAAAATAAAAAACAACAACTATTTTTCAACTATTTTCAATGTTTATGTTTATCATCGTACCATTTTAATTCAAATCAAAACATAACAAATTCAGCTACATTGAGGACTTCAGAATTTATTCTTCTGCACAAATTTGTTCTCCTTTATTTTCATATGATTTCTCATGGCTGCATAATAACAACCCACCTAGGTTGCAATATTTGTCAGAATTTTTAAACCTAATGTCGTCAAGGATGCCATAGGGAGGGGGGGGGGGGGGGGGGGGGGGGAAGGGGTGGTGTGTATGATCACCAAGTTTATCACGAACCACACTAAGATGTGGAAAAATCATATCTATACTTGGCGTGTCAAGTGCATTCAAAATAGCAGTGGAATTTGAGAGTAGTCAATTTTCTCTTTAAGTCTGTTGCTTATTCGAACAATGTGGTGATTGCGATATCCGAAAAATAACCGTTTATTCTGTCAGAGTTCATGGAGTCATAACTGAAACTTCTCACTGACCAGAGTGAGAGTAATTTGCTGAGGGTGAATCCGAAATAAACGGATTTTGTTCTTTTCACTAGGCATAAGATCAGGTAGTCCAAACTGCCGAGTCTGAGTCGAGCTCGCACTTTGCGAGAGTGCCGAGTATTTGATAAAGTGGAACCTCAGGAGTGTCAAAGGCTGGATTATCAAATGCCACTGTTACAACCTACTGGTGCAACTGGGCTGTAGGTATGAACTGTGGCATCAACCCCGATAACGTTAATTGGATTTTCAATGCAATTATTATCAGACACATTCTGATATATGCAGTATTCATTCATGCGCTGGATCTTACGAAAAATGGCGTGACTGATTACATACTCCCTTGTGCAAAGCTTTATGTACCATTCTTCATTGGTTACCAATTAACCTTCAAGCGACAAAAATGGCCGCTAATACGACGGCAAATATGACGGCAATTGCGGCATGGACATGGGCATTGGACATGCAGGATACTGAGGCTCCAGTGGGACACCTATATATTGATTATCGCATCCAACAACCCTTGTTCTATTTAGAGTTTAGGACTTGGATACCGGACAGATCAAAGTGGTCAGAGGAACAAGAATAGGGAGAGGCGTAACATATACATATATGCAGTTATGATTATCGAGTTGTTCGACCAGTGCAGCAATTTACAAACATTGGCCATACAGCGGGCTATATCTTGGATATAATGAAAAGGGATATCTTCAGAGCATATACTTATTTTCACCGATAGTCAAGCGGTCATTAGGTCACTGCAGGTGTGATTACCACATCGAGAATTGTCCATAAATACCATGTGTCTCTGAACTAAATAGCGAGACATTCAAAATTGGCACTTATATGAGTACCGGAACATAATGACACTAGAGACAATAATGTTGCTGTTGAACTATCTGGGCATGGGTCGTGAGCAGTACTACCTGTAGCTTGCTGGGTCTAGATGGACTAATGAGGCAATTCGCTCGATCAAGTACGGCGCCGATCATAGGTGGATCGTTTTGATTTCCGCAGTGGTAGTAACGGGACACGGATCTTTTGGGGGAAGGGGGGATGGGATTTCCTAACAATGACTTCTACAAGAGCTGTCACGATGAAGAGGAGAAGATGACTTCGAATCATCTGTTGTGACAGTGCCCTGCGTTGATCAGATCACTTAAAGTTAGTCAACCAACTTAAAGTGATCTGTTGAACCTGTTCATTTATCAGGGAATTTGACTGGTTCGGTTTGGACCCCACGGGGAACACGTTTTGCAGGAGTCAAACGAGCTGGCCATATGGCGGCTGCCTCTTCTAACCTAACCTAGGTGTTTTTCTATCAGAAAAATAAAATTTCTCTCTATTCGCTCATATCTATAAACATTAAATAGTAAATATTTTTTATGTTTGCGATATAATCGAACATATGTTTGCAAAACTTCTTAGGAATTAACGCCAAGAAATTACTTTAGATGTAAAAATGAATAAGCTTTAAGTTTTCAACGTTGTTAAGTATCCACGTTAAAAGTTTACGTTAATACTAAAATTTTTCGACCAAAATTACAATTTTGTATATTCAGAGTTATTTTGTGTCCGTTAGGGACATAGTTTAAGCGGAAACTCTGCTTTTGATAATAAACCATTAATTTTTTTTGTTATAAATGTTAAAATATTTTTGTTTTCGTTTTTATTTGACATTTAAATCTGTAAATGACATACATGCAATTCATTAAATTTTCTTAGAATTACATTGATTATTTGATTTTAAATCCAAATGAAATTTCCCATAAAGTCAACCTGATCAATCAAATTTATTTGTTTTTCTATCTTTCTTTCGAATTTTGACATTTAAATCCATCCAGGACATAAACATGTAACATTAAATTTCAATGTACTTTTTTTAATTGCAGTTTTGTTTTCAAATCCAAATTTCAAAGAATAAATCCATTGAATGCTGTGTATGTATTGGTATGTGAATGTTGGTACGTATGCAGTCAACTACTTCAAGTTGAAAGGATACTTGTTTTATAGTCGTTTGGTTCTATTATTTTTTTCATTGTTTTTAGTTTGTTTTTCGTTTTGAGTTCATATGATGTTATTTTTCATTGTTGTTAGTTATTGTTGTTGGCATTGTTAATTTAGTTGTTGTTGTTCTTGTTTTTGTTCAAGTTGTTGTTAAAGAAGTTTGCCACTTGCTACACATAAAAAACATAAATTTCACACCATGAACATAAAAATTAATTGTTAATCCACAGAAATTCATTCACAGTGTGGTACGTACATACGTACGAATAAACATTTGCAAATTTAGTGGTGGATGTCATAGGGAATGGTCTATTTATGGCTTTTCTTCTTTCAGTTGATAGTCAAAAGAAAAACAAATACATATTTTAAACAAATAATTTATAAGTACGTACTCACACACATACACACACACTTATAAAACCAGCCAGTGCAATAAAAATTGTTATGGTTTAAACGCTAACACATACCAAGTTAAACGAGCTTAAGAACTCATTATATGGTTAGAAAAACCAAACAAAAATTATGTGTATGTATTAAATAAGATTTTTTAAACATTGTTGTGGTCATTAATTCGAATAGAATGTTTCTTTGTAGTAATGCAAACTCTCTTCATCACCCTCTTCGACATTTGCATATCAGATTAAACGAATAAAAAAAAAATCATGTCGTATGATTAATATTAAATATGTAATAATATTCCTTATACGTTAAGTTTGTTTTTATATAAACATCTTGGAAATAATTGTGTAGTTTTAAAACCATTAAAATTACAGTGCTAAATTAGAGGGGTTCCACTTTGTATAAGTATTTTTCAAAAAGAGTTGTACAGTCCACGAATGGGCTAATTTGGTTGCTTTATATGTAAAAACATTTAATATAAAGTTTGGTGCTGATTGGATAAAGAAAAGTCAAGGTGAAAATCGATTGAGTATTTTAATAGTAATTACAGGGGGAAACAAACTTTTTTTATTTTTTTATAAAAATTTGTTACTACACTTAAAATATTTTGTAAGTTAAAATAACAGAAAATATCATTACAAGCATTTAAAAACCGGTCAACTTACTTTTCATTTAAATCAAATCGCTTTTGTTATTTATTTTTAAATGTTGTTTAAACAACTGGCACATCCGTAAGGCACAAATGATTAATCAGTTAAAATAAATGTTATAATTTTACCTACCAATTTCTTAAAAAATGAATGATTTAATCATTTATTTAAAATTGTTTACGTTTCTCTATTTTTTGTTTATTTTTTAATCTACAAAATGTATTTATGGCTGAAGACACTTTTTGTGTAAATGTGTTTGTGTATGAATGTGTTTTTACGAAGTTCTTGTAATTTGAATTGTAATAATTTAATTTAAATTAAAAACACATTTGAATTTTTTTAAATATTTTTTTGAAACAAACAGCAAACAAAATTTTAATTTGTAATAACTATTACGGACAGAAATAAACACCAAATTTCCATTTTGTGGGTAAATTTTTATTAAATTTCAAACAAATGAAAAATAAAAAACAAATAAATGAAGTGATAGTAAATCATGTCCAACAAATGTATAAAAAAGTTAATTTAGATACACCCAGAAAAAAAGTTAGTAGAAAAATTTATAAACGGTTTTCAATCCCACTTTACTATTTTTGTAATGATTTTTAGTAAAAAATTATTATTTAGCGAATCTTTTTAGCATACACATTTTACAAATTACAGAATTTTTACAGAATAATTTACTATCATTCACCGATTTTTTTCAGTTTCATTTATTTATTTCATTTGTTTGAAATTTAATAAAAATTTACCCACAAAACCGAAATTTGTGTTTTATTTTTGACCGTTACATATATAAAACATTTTAACTTTGTGTTCAAAAAAAATATATACATATTCAGAACATTCCAATTTTATTATACCCTCCACCATATATGGTGAGGGTATATATCAGTTTGTCATTCCGTTTGTAATATGTCGAAATATAGGTCTAAGACCCCATAAAGTATATATATTCGTGATCCTTATGCAATTTTAAGTCGATTTAGCAATGTCCGTCTGCCTGTCTGTCTGTTGAAATGGGGATCACAACGCGAAGACGCAAGCAGATTATTGTACATCCTCCCGAGCAGTTTGGTATTTAAAATGAGCAAAATCGGTCAAGCGGTTCAAAAGTTATGAGTAAAAATGTGAAGGTACCTCTAAATTTTCCATACAAATTTGTAAAATTTTTCTGTATCTATTTTTTTTTCTGTTAAGTAAGTAAAAATGTTATTAAGTCTTCTTATTGTTCGATTACATTTATTGTCTTACATACTATGATAACTAAGTTAACGTAAAAATGAACAATGTTAAACTCGCTAACAGAGCAGACCTCTGTAAATAACATTGCTAAAACTAAATAACAAAAGTTCGTTACATAAATTGACAAAACGTATTCATATTACAGTTCATGCAAAATTTAGTATATACGTATATCATCTTCATCCCCTTTAGTGGAGGGTTTTCAAAGATTCGGCACAGCCGAATTTAGCCCTTTTTTACTTGTTTTTATTTAAAATGTTTGTTTATATACAAAATTATTTCAATTTAAATTACAAGAATTTTAAACTACAAGAACACATAAATACACAAATAAATTCACACTAAACGTGTCTACAGACATACATTCATTTTATAGATTAAAAATAAAAATTAATTCAAAAAAAATGGAAACAATTTCAAAAAAATGATTAAATCATTTATTTTTAAAGAATTGGTAGGTATAGTTTTAACATTTATTTTAACTGATTAATCATTTGTTTCTGACGGATGTGTCAGTTGCTTAAACAACATTTAAAAATAAATATCAAAAGCCATTTGATTTAAATGAAAAGTAAGTAGACCGGTTTTTAAATGAAATATTATATCTTGTTTTTTTTTTTATATGGAAAACAAAAAATGTGTCAGTTAAGTTTAGTTAACGGAACATTGTAAAAATTAAGCTAAACAGTAAGTTTTTAGATTTAAAGGAATTGGTGATATAAAATCAAGTTTGCTCAGAATTATAAAAGACTTTTACCACTCAAACACCGGCTTAAATTAAGAGCCCGTAACCGCTGAAATGACGATTCAAATATAAAAACATAACCTATTAGAACGACGCGTAATGCTATTCTACAAAATCTTTAAAAGTAACGGAAGTAAAGAACACACGGTACGCAAACCATAACCGATATTTATTTTGGTTTGGCATCCTTGATGGCCATCGAGGTATTAGAAAAATAAAGAAATTATGATTTAATGTAAAACATTTTGTAATTTATTTTTTGAGCAGTATTGTTGATATTCTAGGAACTGAGAAAATTTCATGCATTCCTGGATAATGAAAAAGTGAGGGATTTTGAATTCCAAATATAATATTTAGTATTCTGGTTACGAATATACAAATATTTTGGAAATCGCTCGAACATTTTGCGAGAAATTTTAAAAATTTCTCTGAAAGATCTAGAATTTTCGTAAATTCAGCAAAATGTAACAGAAAATACCGATATCTCGAAAGTCCTTTGAAGGAACCATTAATTCTAAGATCTTCGAATACTGCATGCAGAAAAAAAACATGGTTGCAACATATCATGAAGAAGCCACCCAATGCGGTGACGAAATATTGGGATAAATATATATAATTATTTTCTATAAAAATAAAAAAAATCTTAAGCTCAATTTAAACTAATATACAAATCAAGAATATCGAAGAAAACTAAACGAATTTTCAAGAAATATTTTTATTAATAAATTTTTTGTAAAATAACTACTTTCTTGTTGATAAAGTACTCAGAATATTAAAAAAATAATTTTTTATAAGAAAAAGGCTGCAGAACCCAAGAGTTGTTTTGTATGAAAATGTTTCTTATAAAAAATACTAGATTTTTAGAAATTTTACTGATAGACACATGGACTTTTCCTTAAAGAAAATTTTTCAGATTCTGCAAACTGTTTCTTAGATATAAATTCATATATTGTTTAAAAAAACTTAGATCATAAGGCCTTTCTTTGAATAAAAAATTCCTAGATTCTGAGGTCTTTTTATCATGAAAAATACTTATATTCAAAGGACTTTTTCTAAAAGAAAAAATCTAAGACTTTGAGGACTATCTAAAAAAATCTTAAAAATGTCTTAGAATCTAAGAATTTTTTTTATTAGAAAAAGTCCATAAAATGTTTTTTTTTATTACAAAAGTCCTTAGATTTTAAAAATTTTTTTGAGGTCTTTTTATTAAAAACCAAAACGCCATAGAATCAAAGAGGTTTTCTTGGAAATGTCTTTAATATCAAATTTTTTCATTTCTTAAAGAAATATTCTTAAATTTAAAGAACTTCGAATCATAATATAACTGTAGGGTCCATATTATGGTAAATTTATGGTTATTTTATTATCATAATATGATAACTGTATTATAGTACGACAATGGTTGGCACAATCATAATCCCAAAAATATATGACGCTCTTTACATATGATTGACCCAACCATGTGTTTTACCTCGTGCTGATGCTTACGAGGGCGTGTGTGGCCACTTAAACTAACCAATCTTTGAGGGATTTCAGCAATTTAGTCCAGGAATTAACAAAGGAAGCTTTTTGAAAAACAAGTTATATAAAAGATAACAGACAATCCGTTACGATACATTATTTTTTTGCAGTTAGTTTATGCTTGATAAAAACAACCTAATTACAATAAAGGTGTTCACAAGGTATGCTAAAAGTTTTTATTTCAATACAATGTTGATTTTCTTTTGTTCGTTTGAAATTTGTCAAAAAGATGTCATGGGCACATATTACATTTATTTCTTACTCTTTGACATTTACTGTCAGCGCTCGTAACTCATGGGATTATTTCAGTGTGTGTGAAATAGCGTGAAGAAAAATATCTGCAAATGTCATCTATGATTATGACACTATTAGTAAATTGATTCAAACTACCTGTTACCCTGATAACTACAATAATTGTTGTCATTTTAAAAATGTTCACCTAAATTTTACATATTATTCACAAATTGCATTTCTAAAAATTTAAATATAATTTAAACATTTTTCAAATTGCTGCATAAATTATTATAATTATGTTATTTTATGTTGTATATTTTAGAAATATATTTATTTTGTTAGTTTCTTTGGTATTCCTGTATGGTTTATTTGTTAGCGCTATGTGCTCTAATTAATGCAAAACATTTTGCATTGTTTAGCTTTCATGGAATAACAGGAGCAGCAACAACAACAGCAAACCACCAATGAAACGAGCATTTGTTTATATATTTGCTATTCAAAATAATTTGCATATAATATTAGTACTAATTGCTATGTTCGTTTAAAGCCATAAATGTAGCAACAACAGTTGCAGTGTATTGTACAAAAATTATATATGTATTTAAATATATTCTCTAACAATAACTTGAACAATTTGGAACAAACATCAACAGCAAAAAAATACACCAACCAACAGCAAAAAATCAAACAATCATCTCCCACTTTAACCATATTCAACAAAATACTCCCAAAAAAGCAACACAAATTCCACAAAATGTACGCAACACTATGGGTACCGTAATCGAACCGACTTATTGACATTTGTACATAAATTAATTTAGAGCAATCTCTCAAATCTTAATGTACTCTGATTAATATGGACAACACTGATGGGGGGACCCCCTATATTGGAGATTATATGACATACCACTAAATGAACGGAAAAAATAGTTCTTTCTGTTATATGTATGTTATGCGTTTCGCTGGAGTATTACAAAGAAATATTCGGGCTCTAAAAGTTAATTCAATTATCAAATGGAAACCTTTCAAATGCAGCACGCCCAAACGATGATTGAGTTGAATTTGAAATATTTTCCATTGTGTCATAAGACCGATAACACTATGGAACATTTTTGGGATTATTGTCTGGGGGGTGAGAAATTCCAAGTCAGGGTGATGGTACTAGGTCAGTATAGTAAAACCCTCAAAGGGTTTGGCGTTCGTATGTGTCAGTTTTTTATGACCTTTTAAATTTTTTCCTTATCTTGATGTTTTTTCGCTTAGTTGTAACATTTTGGCAAAAACGTAGTTTAACATAACTCGAGAACCACTTGTCCGATTTTGCTAAAACAAACTCAAAAAAATTTAGAATTACAATTTCTTTAATCCGTTCATATAACGTTTTTCTTTATAGAGCAATTCCATATGAAAGCGATCACCTTTTGGACGACCCCTCTCCAATTTTAAAATAAATAGTCTCAATCGATTGCCCAGCAAAAAATAATGTACCTACATATTTTTTTTTATACCCTCCACCATATATGGTGAGGGTATATATCAGTTTGTCATTCCGTTTGTAATATGTCGAAATAAAGGTTTAAGACCCCATAAAGTATATATATTCGTGATCCTTATGCAAGTCGATTTAGCGATGTCCGTCTGTCTGTCCGTCTGTCTGTCTGTCTGTCTGTTGAAATCACGATCACGAAACGAAGACGCAAGCGGGGGTGCCTATTTTTACCCAGATTATTGAACATCCTCCCGAGCAGTTTGGTATTTAAAATGAGTAAAATCGGTCAAGCGGTTCAAAAATTATGAGTGAAAATGTGAAGGTACCTCTAAATTTTCCATACAAATATGTACAATTTTTCTGTATCTATTTTTTTTTTCTGTTAAGTAAGTAAAAATGTTATTAAGTCTTCTTATTGTCTTACATACTATGATAACTAAGTTAACGTAAAAATGAACAATGTTAAAGTCGCTAACAGAGCAGACCTAAACTAAATAACAAAACTAAATACAAAAGTTCGTTACATAAATTGACAAAACATATTCATATTACAGTTCATGCAAAATTTAGTATATACGTATATCATCTTCATCCCCTTTGGTGGAGGGTATTCAAAGATTCGGCACAGCCGAATTTTTACTTGTTTTTTATAGTGACTAGTTTAGTGGTGGTGTACACCACTGTCATGTGACAAAATTGAAGAATTCTTCATAAGGGACCTCATTGAAAGTTGTTTTAAAAACTACTAAAGCGATCGCAACGAGTGATAGCTTGTTGGAAAGGTATTGAATCAGACTTTAATTGAAAAATAAAATTTTCCTAATTTTTCTCAGAAATTTACCTTTTTTCCCATGAAAATTAAATTTTCCCATGAAAATTAAATTTTCCGATTTTCCACAGAAGCTCCTAAATTTTCCGGCTAATTTTATTTTTTTTTGGATTCCTCATAATTTTTGCTTTAAGAATCAGCAATAACAAAATGGGCCCCGACTCCTTGTTTGGACAGGAGAAGAACATTTAAGAGACCACCTTGTTCTCATTGTTTTTATATTTTTTATAATTGAATTATTTTTAATTATTTAACATTATTTTATTTTATTATTAAAAATACATTTTAAAAATTATTTTACAGTTAAAAATACATTTATGAAGAAAAAATCAATTTTTTTAAGAGCCCCAAGTTGAGTGTGTAGTGAATATGGTCTGCCTGCCTTCACAAGATCGGCCATAAATCCATGGATAATAGCAGCAGTGGCATGTAATGGCACACCAAACCCGACTGAGGCTACAGGTCATAAAATGTTTTGTAAATTTTTTAAATTACCAGGTAATAAATATTTCGCCTAAAATGACACGTGCAGAAACAAGTCATAAAACACGGATTTTCCATAAATATGGCGAAATATTTATTACCTGGTAATTTAAAAAATTTACAAAACATTTTATGACCTGTGGTCGGCTTATTGGCAGTAACCAATTAAGTCCCTCTTTAAAAAACATTTTATGACCAGTAGTTCACGCAAATTTTCCTATTAAAGAAAAGCAAATATCGCTTATTTTTTTTTACCTATTTTTTACCAAAAAATAAATATAAATACTTCACACACTCTGAGTCAAATTTCAGTTGAATACTAAACGTGAAAGTGTTAAAGTGTTTTTTTTTTGTAAAGTAAAGAGTGAAGCTGTAAAGACAATTTAAAGTAAAATGAATAAATTTTGCTGCAATCCGTTTAACAAGAGTGGACATCGTTCGAAATAGATAAAAGTATTAAAATTAACTGGTGTTTCGAAGCGATACATGAATGAATTAAATATACAATACGGTGAAGAAGCACAATTCATTTGCCCCAAGTGTAAAATCGATTTGTCTCATCAAGCAAATGCATTGAAACAAATGCAACCACAATCCGAGAGTGAAATGACAATTAAACAAAATGTTTCATCTGATAGTGAGGCAGACATTCCGATGGTCAATATGTCTTTGAGTCCTTTGAATGAGGCTATTACCACTTTAGGTGAAACGCCTATTAGAAAAAGAAAGTTGCGAAGTGAAAAATACAGGAAAGATAAAAAAGGCAAGGTTATGAGTGCAATCGCGACAATATTTGATGAAGGCTCTGATAACGAATGCAGTCAAGCAGATGACGTTGATGACGGCAAACAAATGATTGAGCAGTTGAAAAGAAAATTCAATTTAGCGACCACTTTTCCGGAGAAATATCTCATTTTATCTGTGCTGCCTCAATCATGGTCTATACGCAAGATTTCTGAACAGTTTCAAACATCTTTTTACATCGCGAGAAGAAGCAAAGAATTAGTTCGACAGAAGGGCATATTGGCGACTCCCACCAAGAAATTTGGCTCAAGGACCCTCAGCGAAGCAACGGTGAAATTGATTCAAGATTTTTACTGCAATGATGACAACAGCCGCGCCTACCCAGGTACACGTGACTATGTTATCACACGTGAAGATGGAGAAAAAGTACACAAGCAGCGCAGATTATTATTATGTAATCTATCCGAAGCATACCATCAGTTCAAAGAGAAATACCCAGCAGAAAAAGTGAGATTTTCTAAGTTTGCCATCCTACGACCAAAAGAATGCGTGCTGGCATTAGACAGGCACGGAACGCATTTAGTCTGCGTTTGCATGTTTCATCAAAACATCAAATTAATGTTCTTTCCATGCAAGAAATTGAAAGTATTTCACGGTGAAATTGTAACATATAGGGACCTCCTGTCGAAGTCGTTGTGCGCATACCCCACGGAAAATTGTCATCTGTCCAAATGCGACAATTGTCCGAAGATTGACGAGCTAGAGCAATATTTGGCGGAAAAGTTTGAACAGCTGTTAATTCAGGAGGTGCATTTCAAACAGTGGATAATTAGCAGCGGCAGATGTTCCCTTGAGACCGTGGTAAAGCAGATTCCGGAATTCATCGAGGAATTCGGATTCAAGTTGAATGAACTGAAGGCGCACCATTTCATATCCGAGATGCAATCGAAATTTCTAAAGGAAAGTAAGGAGAAATTAGCCCAAAATGAATTCATTGTGATAAGCGACTTTGCCGAGAATTACACTTTTCTCGTTCAGGATGAAATTCAGGCTTATCACTGGGCAAACGACCAGTGCACGGTGCATCCTTTTTGCATTTATTTCAAAAACGAAGATAACGAACTACAGACCGTAAGCCTTGTTGTTGTCGCGGAGAGTTTAGCTCATAATTATGTGTCCGTTTATTTATTTCAAATGAAATTGTTTGAATTCTTAAGATCAAAATTCGATGCAATCGACAAAGTAACGTTTTTCTCAGACGGCGCGGCTTCTCAGTACAAGAATAAAAAAAATTTTTACAATCTTTGCATAATTGAAGAAGAACAAAACTGCAAGGTCGAGTGGCACTTTTTTGCGACGTCCCACGGTAAGGGCCCATGCGATGTGTTAGGGGGAACCCTAAAACGCATGGCGACTAAGGCAAGTTTGCAAAGGCCATATACTGACCAGATCTTAAATGTACAACATTTGTTTTCGTGGATTCAAAGCAAGGAAATTGCCATTAACACAGTTTTATGCACTCAAAAAGAACACGATGCCATGGAGCGACGACTTCAAAACAGATATAATAATGTCAAAACTATAACTGGAACGCAAAAGTTTCATTGCTTCATACCAAATATTTCTGATATGTCAATTAAAATTTAAAGTTACTTAAATTTGATAATGATGCCAAGACAATTGAAATTTTTAATAAATATTGTAATTAAGTATAAGCAGCAAAATAAGAAAGATTTTTTCTTCATAAATGTATTTTTAACTGTAAAATAATTTTTAAAATGTATTTTTAATAATAAAATAAAATAATGTTAAATAATTAAAAATAATTCAATTATAAAAAATATAAAAACAATGAGAACAAGGTGGTCTCTTAAATGCTCTTCTCCTGTCCAAACAAGGAGTCGGGGCCCATTTTTTTATTGCTGATTCTTAAAGCAAAAATTATGAAGAATCCAAAAAAAATAAAATTAGCCGGAAAATTTAGGAGCTTCTGTGGAAAATCGGAAAATTTAATTTTCATGGGAAAAAAGGTAAATTTCTGAGAAAAATTAGGAAAATTTTACTTTTCAATTAAAGCCTGATTCAATACCTTTCCAACGAGCTATCACTCATTGCGATCGCTTTAGTAGTTTTTTTAAAACAACTTTCAATGAGGTCCCTTATGAAGAATTCTTCAATTTTGTCACATGACAAAAAAATATGTAGGTACATTATTTTTGCTGGGCAATCGATTGAGACTATTTATTTTAAAATCGGAGAGGGGTCGTCCAAAAATTTGCCAATTTTGATCGTTTTCATATGGAATTGCTCTATAATCAACAGTTTTGCCGGTAAAAATAAATTTGTGGAAAAAAAAAATAAAATTTTTTTTTTTTTTAAATTCATAAAAAATCCCAAACGGAAAAAGGATCAAGTGTTATTAATTTCATGTAAAGTCACATAACCTATAAACAAAATGCGACATAGATCATAGAAATCGATTAACGCGATCTGCTTTTATTTACAATTAAGTGAATGTATCCCATTTTGACAAGAATATTGATATTTGTCTTTATTCAAAAAAGTGTCATATATCGCCTTTTTTATAAATTTTCCCTTATAACTCCAGACTTCTGGCCATAAACTACTAAAACATTAAGTCAATGTGTGACTCCACTGTTGGCCCTTCTGCATCTCCTGAAAATTCTTTATCATCAAGATCATCCTTGTCTTGCCACACAAGCTTACTCCACCAGCAAATTTCCGCAATTATTGCACTCGGCGACTTTTTGCCTCTATATCTGTAAGTTTTTGTTTTATTAAAATGAGTTTGAAAAAATAAAAAATCAGTATTACCTCATTTCAAATGGCATAGCAACTTGATGATAGCGTTCACCTTGTTCATCAGATTCGGTAGCCAATTGTTCGCTGAAGTAGTCCAGATGATGATGTAAATAATGGATTTTCAAGGACATGTGGACACCAATTTCCGAGAATGCTCTTAACATCCTTGCGACAGAAACATCGTAGTTGTTAGAACGATGCTTTCCCAACAAGCCTTCTATTACTTCTTTGATTGCCTGCCATGCATTCAATTCAGCGTCAATCAAAATATTGTTGAATGCGTCACTTTTAATCAGCTTTCGTATATCTGGACCATTTACTACGCCTGATTGGAAAAATTTAATTTGTTAAGATGGAAAATCATGGGAAATGAATGTGATATTATAACTTACCTTCTTTAATTTTACTTTCGCTGAGTCTCGGGTAAATTAGTTTCAAACACAAGAAAACTTCATCTCTTTTGGCGACAGTTTTGATAAAATTCTTAACAATTCCAAGTTTAATATGCAGTGGAGGCAGCAATATCTTCTCCTTCGGCACTAGAGGCTCACGAATAATATTGGCCGTTTGTAACCTGCTGTGCTCTCTGAGTTTCCATCCGTGGCATGCATATTGGTCACCGGAAAATCATGTGTCCCAATCGCACAAAAAGCACATATATTTTATATAGCCGCTTTGAAGACCGCAAAGCATTGCTACAACTTTTAAATCGCAGCATATGCGCCACATATGTTTGGCGTAGTTAACCATTTTTAAAATATTTTCCAGTGCATCATATGTTTCTTTCGTTTCTGTACTATAGGCGATTGGAACTGAAGGTTTTTTGTTGGTCTTATGCAGTAAAACCGCCTTCAAGCTGAGTTTTAAACTGTCAATAAATAATCTCCAGTCATCTGCTTCATATTTTATTTCCATTGCGTCCATCAATTTTCCTACATCCGGGCAATATGCAGAAGTTTTTTCATCATTCACAAGGAATAAACTTTGGAGTGTTGCCTGACGACTTCGATAAGCTGTGACTTTCACACCGGGTGAAAACAAATTGTTTGATTTCAAAAGGGAAGCCAGCTCTTCCGATTTATGCTGTGTTAATTCCAACTTGGCAACAATTGAATCAAGCTTATTTTGATTTATTAAAATTGGCTCATTGGATACTGATGGCTCATATGGGGGATCATCACGTGCATGATATGTCGCAGTCGTAGAAGAGAAAATATCTGGGCTAGAAGCTTTTGGCACAGGAATGTGGTCCGAATGAGGCAATGGTGTTGCGGCACTTGCAACACAAACGTAATTATACGATTTTCTTATCCTTTTTGCGGCTCCTTTATTCGCACATGCATAGCAATTCAATGGATTGTGACCTTCGCCAGGATTAGTCCAAGTCATTGGGATACCGAATGGCATACTTTCACGTCTTCTATTTTTCCAATCCATTAGACGGTTGTAGCAGCTTTTACACACTATATTTGGTACCCAATTTTCGTTCACTACAACATTTTGGTTGAAGTACATCTTGTATGTTTGAACAAAATCAGTACTGAAATTTCCCCTTTTTTATGTGTTGAGACATATTGACCACAGCAGTAGCAAAAGCTATTTATATCTGGCTTGCACAGTTCCATATTCTGTTCAGTTTTGTTCACTTTTAAAAAACTGGAGAAAAATCACTTTTACTGTTCGCGTTCGTCGGCACTTGTTGAATGACAAAAATCACAGAACCAGTGTGAGAAAGAGAAGAAGTATAATGACAATGCATGTTTTATGTGAACATTACAGAACCAGTGTTGCCACATCAATATTTCTCTTTTAGTACAGTAGAAAAATATGAGAGAGTTCGGCTTGTGAGTGTCAATGTTTTCTCCAAATAATGTTGTGCATATCTGGAGCAAATTTTTGAAATTCATACATTTACCTAATTGTAAATAAATGAGAAACGCGTGCATCGATTTTCATGATCTATGCCTTTTTTTGCTCATGAGTTATGTGACTTTACGCGAAAGTAATTAGTTTTGGCACTTTTTTCCATTTTGGATTTTTTATGAAAAACGGTATAGAAACAGATTACAGAAATTGTAATTCTTAATTTTTCTAAATTTATTTCATCAAAATAGGACAAGTGGTTCTCGAGTTATGTTAAACTACGTTTTTGCCAAAATGTTACAACTAAGCGAAAAAACATCAAGATAAGGAAAAAATTTAAAAGGTCATAAAAAAAACTGACACATACGAACGCCAAACCCTTTGAGGGTTTTACTATAATGACCTAGTACCATCACCCTGACTTGGTATTTCTCACCCCCCAGATTGGCTGTTGTACTGTGTAATGATCCTACAAGTAAAAATTGTACTGTCTCACACTACCCAGAAGCTACAAAATATAGTCGAGGCATTTTTACTACATCAGCAACACTATGCTTTCCCCGCGGTTTGGTTAAAAACCACAACTACCAAGTAAGGCCTGGGTGTCCCATTATATCGCCTACATCTATCACCCTTCGCTTTCACATCATATTTATTCTGACACTTCGTCACACACTCTTGCAACATTCCTTAAAGTCAATGATAGCGTTCAGTGAAAAAACTTAAAAGTTATACTGTTGGCTTTTAGCGCTTTATTTTTACTTCTTCTGCTGATCGATATTTATCTTGTTGTGTTTTTAATTAAAAAAATGTCTATAGTTTCCTTTTTTCTGAAAAATTTATATTTAAATTATATTTTTATGTTTTTATTTATAACAAAAAAAAAAAAAGGCAACAACCACAAATGTATCACTATTTGGGAAATAGCAGCATACATTTTTACGCTACCAAAATATCTCATCACTACCTAAACGCTCAGACTGGGCGGTTAACTATCATTTCGTTCAGCAGATATTTGCAAAACTGATGACTACTAAATTATATCTCTTGTAAATCCCTTTTGATTTAAAAGGCAACAAGTCGACGCATTACCTCAAAGTAGACAGGAGCCATACCAAAACTTACAATTCATCCCTAGAGATCGTAGAACATACAAGCATGCAAACTAACATCACTCTCAAACACGACAGTGTCTTCGTCGCCATCTAATACCATACAAATTCATCCGTAGATTCTCCTTTATATTTACAATCATTCACTTTTACTCATTTAGACTCTTTTAAATTGCAATCCTGTGCTACATAATGTTCCGAATATTGATCCATTGTCTAGATCTTTGGCATTGCTTTCAAAGCCCCCAAAGACCTTCATATTATACGTAATTCATTCGTCTACCTTTTATCCCACTTGGAATTTTCCTTGTGCAAACAATCCCTTCGTAGAACGACTTCTTCGAAAGTCATGGCGTCGATTATGTAAGAAGTGATTGTGGGCTTCCTACACAACTAACCTGTATTCGTACATACTCTGAAATTCGAGATCAATTATGAATATAAATTGCTAATACTGATACACAAGATCATAACGAATTTCCCCGTGAAATCCATACAGAAAATAAATAGGGTTATCAACTCCTCACATACCTGCGTTAAAGGGCAAAATATCTATTCTGGCACTTTTAATAGAATCATAAAAGTTTTTGTAAATCCTTATGTGCTCTTGGTCATGCTTTAATAATAAATAAGGCACATTTTATTTTTAAAGTTCTCTTTACTCCGAGAAACGAGAATTTCAAACAAAGTATAAGGGTTCAAAGCACAGCTTGGCTTGGTCATGAAATCCATCCTCAAACAAGATCCACCCGATTTAAAAATCCATAAAGTGTAATATAAATAACTTGATATTATCTAATGAAAATGATGATTGATCCTAAATTTCTTTCTAAGAGTATCATGAGAGCCAGAAAAGAATATCGGCAATGCAATGTCTTTCACTCTCTGGGCTCGGCTATCAGTTTTCATGATAGTTTAAAGTACAAGACAAGTTCCAAAAGGGCAATTCCGAAGCTCTGAATCAGTGGTACTCTATAGTAAAAAGTACCAGTTCGTATATTAAAGCCGTTAAGTTTCAGTTTCACAATAATGGATTACACCACTTCGCACTTACATTAATCTATATATATAAAGGAATAACGTTACTGACTCACTCACTCACTCATTCAACATCGCCCAGCCCAAACCGCAAGAGGTAGGAAAGTGAAAATTGGTATGCAGATTCCCCCTCAGGCGTAGGCATCCGTAGGAAATTCCTTCGGGGAGCGGCAAAAAGAGGCAAAAACTCCTCTTTCACGGCCTGCCCAAATCCCTTAAGCTGGAAACCTGAATTTTGAAATATGCCTTCCTTGAAGTATGTGCTAAGGTTCATTTTAGAATTTTGGCCAGTAATGTTGTAAAAATGGGGGTGTAATGGGCGAAAAGTCTCCCCCTTTATGGCCTGACCATACGGTTTACCTAGGAAGTTGAAATTTGGTATGCAGGCTCCTTCTTTAGTGTAGATAAAAGCTATGACGTGACTTTTGGAAAAACCAATGGGGAGGGGCTTAAAAAGGTAAAATTTTCCCCCGTGACGGCCTGCCGAAACCGCTAGAGCTGGAAAGTTGAAATTTGGTATGCAGACCCCTTCTCCAGTGTAGATAACAGCTAAGACATGATTATTGAAAAATCAAACGCTTTAGCTAACAACCTAGCCGGATTTGCCGACTAGTATTGTATAATGCCATATCTATTTTAGTATACTACACTCTGCAGCATGGATTACTACCTTACGTTGTGTTTCCGTAGTAAAATGTTGTTATTTTCTACTCAGTCCACAAATGGATTTTAACATCCAGGATACGATTATTTTCATCAGTTTTGACATTATTTTAGTAGACAGCTAAGGTAAATATTCTCGTTGCTACTATTACAAACTCTAATAGGGCCGTTGAAATATTCAAGTTGATATCTGGAATTTTGTTTTAATTTTTTCATCAATTAGTCTTTTTTTAGTTAGCATGAAGTTCTTTGAACAGAGTTTAAGAAAAATTAAGTATATTGTAATATCAAGTGAGTTTCAAGTAAGAAGAAATAAAATTACTTATCTGTTGGTACAATTTCATCCTTTGGGGAACTAATTTTTTTTAAAATAAATTATTAATAATTTCGTTACAGCCTTATATTAGGCTGGTCGCTGAAATTCGGCACTGTAGCACAAACTGTAGTATTAATAATATGACTTATGAGTTAAGAGTTTATGAATTAAAATAAATCAGTTTTCAAACATTTTGTCCTATAGTGCATCATTAATACAATTATCATAATATAGAATCAACAGCAAAATATTACACAAACCCCAAAAACACACATCTACCTATAGTTGTTAATAGTCCAGGTATTTCAAAAACACTTTTAAATACATCTGAAAAAAAAATAAAGAGTGCAGCACCAGACAAAAGCCACATAAACTAATTTGGAGACAATGTAGATATACGAACATACAGTCAAACATTAAAACAGACAGATGGTCATGATGAAATGGTTGGTGTTGTTTCTCTAATGAGCTAATACAACTGGTACATTTAAATATTAACACACATGTCGCCCACTACATGTGTATGAATGAGGCTAATTTCAGAATGGCCACTACAAGCGATGCTATAATACTGCGCTATAAAACACCGCTAGTATTTTCTTATGTGCTCGCTTGTAGCGGCCACTCTGACATCAGCCTTAGAGTTGATTTCATATAGTTTATTTAGTTAATGAAATTTAAACCGAATTATTCTTTTTTCCATGAATTTAATTCAGAGTAGTCAAACGAACTATTTGACCAATATAATCAATACACACAATTGAAAAGAATTGCCTAATATACGAGTGAAAGAACTAGTTCAAAAATGTAAATGAACCAAATGAGATGTGAACGATAAGACCAAACTCTACACTCTACAAAAAAGTTTGTTACTGAAATGGTACTGTTATATTATGGGAAATTTAACTATTTCTGTTTTTTTATAATTCAAGCAACACATGTCTGCTGACAGTTTAAAATTTTTCAGTATAAAAAAAGATTCGTGATATGTGGCAATGCCAAAAATGCTCAGCTCACGATGAATAGATTAACAAACGAACAACGCTTGCAAATCATTGAATGTTATTATCAAGATTCCTAATGCGTGAGAATTGTGTTTCTATCGAAACATTGTCTTCGGCGACGAAGCTTACTTTTGGCTCATTGGGTACGTTAACAAACAGAATTGCCGAATTCGGTGTAAAGAGCAGCCAGAATCAGTCCAAGAGTTGCCAATGCACCCTGGAAATGCATTGTTTGGTGCGGTTTGTGGGCCGGCGGCATTCTTCAAGAACGATGAAAATCGCAATGTTACAGTTAATGGAGCACTTTTTTTTTGGCAAAAATGGAATAATTGGATTTGATGGACATGTGCTTTCAACAAGACGGTGCCACATGCCACAAGGCACGCGGTACCATGAACCTATTGAGAGGCGAGTTTGATGAGCAATTAATTTCACGCTTTGGCCGCCAAGACCACACTAAACTATTTTTTGTGCGGATACGTGAAGTCTTTTGTGTACAGCAAGGGTGTCCAAGCCCTATGCTCTTGGTGCTCATTTGTTTTTATAAAAGCACTTAGCTATAGGCTGTGTGTTTTAATACACATAGAGCACTCAGCAATAGCAATACGAAATACACAAACAACTTTGCCTTATTAGTTTTTTTTGTCGTTCTTCACTGTATACACGCAAGTGCAAAGCAACAACACTTTTGTATGCTTTGCTGATAAACATTGACGACAGCGATCATCAATGTAGATTTTGTTTTTGTTTAACGTATGATATGAAATATTTTTTTTTCTTTTTTTTTTGTATGTATTGGTTTTTACAATAAAAAATATTGAAAAAAAATTGTTATTCTTTAAATGTATTGGTGTTTGCTCTTCCATAAGGAACTTTTGGGCACCCCTGGTGTACAGGAACAACCCAGCCAATATTTCAGCCCCATTGCCATTGGTAAGATACCGGCCAAAATACTGGAAAAAGTATGTCAAAATTGGAGCTCACGGATGGACCACCTACGGTGTAGCCGCGGGCAAAATGCAATAATATTTTATATTTCATTCACTTTTGCAAATTTTCAGTGTTGTTTTCCAATTCAAATGGTTAAAAAAATCATCCTCTATAAAAAAAAATTTATTTTTACCACAAACAGGACTTTTGGAAACAAAAATCATATAAATATAATTATAATTATAGGAATCGTGATTATTATAAACTTATTGTATTATATTATCCGGATTTAAATTTTAAAGTTTTCTAAAAAATAAAACTAATTGATAAAGCACCACATATAATTATATCTAATTATATTGTTGTTGTCCTGAGAAAGGTTAAAATTTAAAAGTTTTGTAAATATTAATAAGAAAATAAAACTAAAAAAAAAATATTTGATCTCCCTGGCTGGAATTCGAAACCATTGAAATGGAACCCATATTATTATATCTTATATCATAAAAAAACATATTCTAGATATAAAACCATATATAACAATACCTTATATTTGCTAGCAAATATTTAACCAATTATAATTATATCTTATATACCATAAAATGTTTATAATAAAAAAATGTTTCGATATGAAGCAATTTATTGAATCATATATAATTATATCTTATACAATATCAATTTTTGTTTTTTGTTTTTCTGGACCATATATGGAATCATATATATTTATATCTCATATCATATTAAAAAATATTTTTGATAAGGGCCCATTTATTAATATATCTCAAATATATGAAACTGTGTAAGCCATATGTAAGTATATATGGTTCTGTACAAGTCATATATAAATATGTATGGTTCTCTTTAAGCCAAATATAATGATATATATTGTTATATCTACTTTTATATAAATAAATATATAACCCGATCTGGCTATATATGACACAATATAATATAGTTTAAAAAAAAATATATTGTAATACAAGATGTTTTTTTATGTTCGAGGTCAATGTTTTTGATCGCGATTTCTGTTTGGTTGGCAGTTTGTATTTTACAGTTGTACAGAGCAGTCGATAAAAATTTATTATTGTGCGTCTACGCACCAACAACGCGTTAAAGTTATTAAAACATAAAAAAAAACCCGAGTTTGGTGAAAAAATATTATGAGCGACAAGGCACATTTTGACTTGGCTGTCTTTGTTAATAATCACAATAGCCGCTACTGGGGAACTGAAAATCCTCAATTGATACACCAATGGCCTTTACACGCTCGTGTTTTGAGGGAAATTTTCACGGCCGCATTATGTCAAAAAAGATTAGATTTCGATTGACTTCCGTGATCTCCTGATTTGACTGCCCCTGGATACATTCTTTGGGGGGGTATTTAAAGGGAAATGCAACAAGCCAGATACTAAAGAACAACATTATTGAAGATATTCGTGCAATAACAACCGAAAAATGTCAAAATGTTATGCAAAATATAGTAAAAAGAGCACACATTGGCGCAGTGGCCAGAGGCGTTCATTTAGCCGATATTATATTTCATACACAATTGTTATAAACCAAACTTTCATGCAATAAAATATTATTAAAAATATTGTACCGTTTAAGTTTTATTCGAAAAAAAAACATCGACCGGCAATATAATTCTATGCATTTTGGTGCTCCAAAATAACAAAAAAAAGCTCAACAACCCCCCTGGAAAAAATATGGTCTGCCAAAGAAACTAAAAAAAAGTTTTATTTAGAGGTAGCACATCGCACATTACGAATATAAAATCAAATTTAGTTCGAAGTCGCGAATTTCGCGAAAATTTTATACAAAAAATGTTCTATTTTCATCAAGTAATTTTCTTATATATACCTCTGTGCAAAAATATTTTTTGAATGATTATACGAGGTTGGATGAATAAGTCCGTGAAATGCTACACTGCTCCCATCAAGTACCAGTTGTCAAATTTTGAGCAAGTTCCGTCATTTACTTTGGGTTTAACAGTGGTTCCAAACATACAACCTGGTGGATTTTTTTAAAAATGGAAAAAAGTGAATTTCGAGTGCTCATTAAACATTATTTTTTGCGGAAAAAACCGCCAATCAAAACAAGGAAAATCTTGATAAATACTAGAGTAAAAAAAGTGGTTTACTGACTTTCGAAAAATCCACGATATGGTGTTGGCCGATCGAAAGTGAAATTGCGTGAGATTGTTGATGTCATAGGCATTTCTTATGACAGTGTGGTTTCGATTTTAAATGATTAGTTGGATTTAAGAAAGCTGTCTGCAAGATTGGTGCCGCGTTTGCTCTCAGTTGACCATAAACGTAATCGTGTGACAACTTCAAAAGTTGCCAATCTTTCCATGAATTGGGTTACGTGTTGGTACCTCATCCGCCATATTCTCCGGATTTAGCCCCCAGTGACTATTTCCAAACCTTAAGAAATGGCTCGGTGGAAAGAGATTTAGCTCCAACGATGAAATGATTGATCAAACAAATGCCTATTTTATGGACCTCGAAAAATCCTATTTTTTGGAATGGATACAAAAATTGGAGAAACGTTGCACTAAGTGTATTGAGCTAAAAGGAGAAATAATACGAAAAACTAAATAAGTCAAATTGTGCATTGAATTGTAAGTATAACTTTTATCTTTCCAAAAATCAAAAACAATGTTATGTCTAATGAAAGCCCTTGCTTGATAAGTAGATTGCAAAAGTAACCTAGATAAAGTTGGATTTGTCGAAGACAGACTTTTTAGATAGTTAGGAAAAGTGCACAAAAAATTCGAATTTTGTTGAGTTTTCAAAAATAGCGAATAATTTCAAAAACACAAATTTGTTTTAAATTTTGATTGCAGATTCGAAATCTTCATAAAAATTAAAATAAGATTTAAGAAATTTGTTCATGTATGACGTTTGCCAGTTGAATTTTTACTTACATCTTTTCCGAAAATTTTGATATTTTGACTAAAGTATGCATATTAATATATAAATTTTACAAACATTGCGATCTACTTTAAAGTTACTGAATTTTTTACATTTTGATCTCATGTTCTTTATGCACATTAAGTGGGGCTATATTGTAAAATTTTGTTAAATTATAGCTTAAAAAATAATTATATATAAAGTCTTTTTGTATAAATTACTCTAACAACAAATTACTAATTGTTAAATGTTAACTAAAGTCTCCTGTTAATCTAAAAATATTTATATTTATATTAATCATTTACTTTTTAAATAAACTTAAGCCTATTGTTAATCTAAAAATATTTTAAGTGTACAAGTAAAATTTTGCGAGAATCACTACTAAAGGGTATTTTCCCCACAAATGGCATCACCGGAGTAGGATATAAATTAGTTGCGACGGTGGTGGTTAAATAATGTAATGTAACAACAATTAGGGGATTATTGCATTATATCATTTATATTAAAGTTCCGGAAGTTAAGTAAGCGTGTAATAAGTGGCTCTTGTTGTTGTAAGTGGTAAACATGAGTGTGTGTGAGTGTGTGGGACTTTATACATTTGTCTGCTCGTACATTTGTCTGCTCGTATAATGTAGACAACCCAGTTGGCCAGATAGTCTTACACGAAATTGTCGTCAAGAATGTATTCAAAACATTTTAGAATATGTCGTCTATAAATTACTGTTAATGACAAGTTTAGCAACAAGATCGTAAATTTTTTACTGAGTACAAAATGAGTCACAATATCAGGTATTTTGTCGTGTTGACAACAAAATGACTGACAATGTCTTTAACTTGTCGGGAATAACATTTTTTAAGGACAAAACAGACGACATGTGCTTGTATTCTGTCGTGTTTCTTACCACATTAAGCACTATATAAACGAAAATGTCTTTGACTCTGTAGAAGACATTCTGAGCGAAAATCGTTTTTAAAAGTTTTGATTTGTTCTGAAAGCTTGTGGAAATACAAATAATAATTCTTGAGATACAAAAAAAAAAATGAAAACAGAAAAAGGAAAAACTTCCCAAAATTTTACTATTTGTTGCATAGTTTATGCAATCAATTTTATTACTAAATATACTATGAAATACTAGCTAAAGACTTTTTTCAGTGCATTTATATTTTGAAAGTAGGAAGCAAAAGGCAACTCTGATACTTAAAAAAAATGTGATAGTGTAAAAAGAATTTATTTTTTCATTTTTAGGATTCATATCCTTAACTAATTAACCTTAACTAATTTACTATCAAAAAAATGGATTATATAACCAATGAGATTGAGACAGGAGGAATTTGCCAAACTAGTTGCAGAAAATTACGTATTACAGCGAAGAAATATGGGCTTTTTTGAAATTACACAAACAGCAAAATGAAAACAAAGAAAACTTTTACATATTTAGTATAATTTTAAATTTTAATCTGTAATTTTAATTTCTTATGTTAAATCAATTTATATTTTTAATTTTAAATTTTTAGTTTTAATATCCCGTGTAAAAAACTTAATATATAATTATATATAATTTTATATAATAAAATATGGTCATGTATGGCAACATATTTATATAACTAGATATAATTACATTGGTGCCTGATAGATAGGTTTATATCCTGCCATATATACTTATATCTACGTTATATATTAAACGGGTTTCAACAACTGATGCGAATGGAACGAGACTTATTGTTTTTCAAATAACTTTTGGATGTTCTTGCAATATTCTCCATCAAGTTAGTTTGCTTTAAAAACGAAGGCAGTTTGCAAATAGCTTAGTTATAAATTTTAACTACATAATTAAATTTACTCCTAGAAAATCAATGTTTTTAATTAAAATTAAAAAAATTACAATTATTCGCGGATCAAAATAAAAGTTTTTATTCGCGGATTAAAAAAAAATAAAAATAATTCGCGCAAATAATCTTATTTTTTGATTCGCGGAATTTGAAATCTTGTTTGAATGTTTGAAAATAAATCTTTTTAAAGCTCTGCCTGAAACATATGTATGAATTGAAACGAATTAAGGTAATGCCTTATTTTTATGACGTCGATCGATACCATTATTATGAGTCAAAAAACTTAAATTTATATTACACATCGCCCGATTAACCTTATATCGCATAACACACCATTTTAATATTTTTATTTGTTTAAAATCCTTCAATATCTAGAGAGTTTGTTAAACCATTTTTAACTTTTTTATCGTTATAAAAATCAATCCTACATATAATTGCATCGCTCCTTAATAAGTTCTTCAAGATTTGAAAGTTTTAAAAATTTTAAACCTAAAAACAAAATATATTTGTCGAAAATATTAGAATTTTTTGTGTATTTATTAACAATTTTTGTGAGAATTTTGGATTATGTCTTGCTATTGTGTGGCAATTGGTAAATTACTTATAAATATATTTAACAGCATGGTATTTTAAAATATTTGTATAAAACTTGGTTTTTACAGGCATCAAGTTTTTGTGAGGAGACTTCTAGTTACAATTTCAAGATGAAATTAATTATCAACTAATAATTGTAATAAACATTTGTTTTAATTATATATTTCTAATTTTAGCATGCTCAAGATCATAACGTTTTAATGTTACTAACGAATAGTAAACACTAATTTATTTTACTAATGGAAACGATGTAATTTATAATCTATTATAATAAACAACACTTAAATATGTTGTGAAGTAAAAAATATTAGTATGCCAGATATTTAATTATATCTAATCATATCTAAATGTATATAATTATATATATATATATATATATATATATATATATATATATATATATATATATATATATATATATATATAATTATATCCACCAATTTTCGCATAAAATTACATATAAATACATTTTATTTAATATGGGGTCCTACATAATTATATAAAGCCCCATATATAATTTTATCTGGCACCAAAAATTTATATATATTTTTATTAGGGATGTTAGATTTTTATTTTTTTATTTTAAGTTTTACAAGGAAATAAAATGATATAAAATAATATAAACAAAATAAAAATTTTCTTATAACTTTTATTTTATAGAAAAAAGTATGTTGTTTCTGTTTAGGAGTTGTATCTAAAGCGTGGTTAAATTTTAAGGGCCGATGTTGAATGTGAACCACACCTAAACGTTAAGTTTTTTCTGCATTTCATTTGACATTTCTCAATTTCAGACTAACTCAATTTGAACCATGAACGCGTTAAAGTTATTCAGGCTTATGAAAATGGGCGTTCAAATCAAAACGCATTTGTGATTTTTTTGGTCAGCATAATCGACCAAATGTGTCCACAATCGGGATAATTGTGCACATAATTCTTCAAATCGGGTCTGTAGGAAATGAGAAAACACCTGTGCATGCTCGCCAAGTTCGTTCTGCGGAAAACATTGCTGTTGTTCGCGATAGTATGGCAGAATAGCCGTCAACCTCGACTCGCAGTCGGTGTTCGCTATCGCGAGATCACAACGGAATTCTTGAAGCAAGAAATTGAGGATATGGATGTGCAGGATATGGGGTTTCAACAGGACGGTGCCACTTGCCACACAGCTAACAAAACAATGGCGACAAATTCAATGGCCGTGTTATCTCACGTGGTGGTGATGTCAATTGGTCGCCAAAATCATGTGACTTGACACCGTTGGACTTTATTCTTTGGGGTTATTTGAAAGAAAAGGTGTATGTCGATAATCCAGCAACAATTTACGAGCTAAAGGATGACATAATTCGGCACATTAACGGCATAGAATCTCAATTATGCCTCAGCTTGATCGAAAATTTTGACCATTGGATGGAGGTGTGCCGCCTAGGTCGCGGTGGCCATTTGGCCGATATTTTGTTCCACACATAATTGAACCATACCATACTATCATAATAAAAAGAAATGACAATAATTTCCTAAATAATTTTTGTTTTATTCAAAATCAACATTGGCCCTTAAAATATAACCACGTCGACGATGTCTTTGGTGCGTATATCATTGATATGATCGTCGACGACATAATACAGAACATTGTCGTTCACACTGTCATCGACAACAAGAAAAAACGTCGCCCAGATTTTCGTGTACGATTTCGCGGCCATTTGTTTGAAAAATTCGTCGTGCACGCGTCGTCGAGGTTGTCTGCAGACACGGCCAACAGGAATTAAATGTTTCTAATACATACTATTGTATGTAATTACTTGAAAGCATAAATCCCCTTTTCCCACAGTCACTCACAGAGTGTGACATGCATTAAATCATATAAACATGTATAATTTATGAGGGAACATAATTTTACGCTTTTCTACCTGTACACTAACAAAATGAACGTCGTGCTGATTCCTTTTGTTTTTAAATTTAAATGGTTATTTAAATTTGTATACAAAAGACAAAATTGTAATACAAATCAGCTTAAAATACACCCATATTAAATTTAATAGAGCCCTGTGTGCAAAAAAATGGTCAGTGAAAGATCCCGTGACCGATGAAATAGGACTGAATGAACCTATCCTGTGATTTGTCCCATGACCGGTAAAAACTTGACATACCTGTAGGAAAAACTCTAAAAAATTATGTAAACCATTCGAATAATTGTAGTTTTAAGCATTAAAGTCAAAGCTTAGATATGTAAATTTCTAGATCGTAAAGAATTTAAAATAAATAATTGATTCACTAATGATACCATTTCGCAAAAAAGTTTCGAATAAACTCCAGTCTGCACTACGAGTACTTTCCTTCTTTTAGTCAGTTTACATCCATCCATACGAGTAATTTATGTTTTCTCCCTAAAATAATTTTCAATTTTCAAACAATCGATTGTAATCATAAATTAAATCACTTCACAACAAAACAAACAGGATACATAAATTGTTATATTTTTATTTCACACCCTCCAACGCTATCAATAGACATTGATGATATAAATATTCAATTTATATATTTTTTTATTTATTTCTTTTATTGTTTTCGTGATTATTGTATTTAATAGTACGAATATTGTGGGATGATGTATTTATTGTGTATATTATATTTTTACAATGTAGGTACACATACATATGTTGTCCAGAAAATATAAAGCCTTATGGATAGAATTTGTATTTCAGGAAAATCAGTAAATATTATTTAATTATTTCCAGCAATTTATTTTCAAAATTAACTTATTAATAATGTTGTAGTTGTAATCTAATTATCAGAGAAGGCAAATTTGCTTTTGATTTTTTTGTATTCTCTGCTCATTATTTGAATATATAATATTTGCTAACAGGGGAGGTCTGCGTTGTGTTTCACTTAAATTTTTAGATAATTTAGATAAATTATGGCGGACACAAAATTAATGGGTACCTATTTTTTTTATTAACTCAATCATTTTGAAAATTTTTTTTCCATTTGACCAATTTTTTCAACGTTTGCAAATGCACTAAAATCGTTTATTTTTGATGGGTTAAAAAAATATATTAAACAATGACGTTGAATTTTAAAAAATATGTTTTATAAGGTTGCCACTTTTCACCAAAGTAATTTGTTTCAAACTACTACCTCCATCTACAGGTGCTGTGGCAAGAGATGAAGAGCAATTTTTCATGAAGATTTTTTTTTTAAAGTATGAAAAATCTGTTAAAAATTGAGTTATCAATAACACTAAAAACTTATTACTACACAGGAAAAATTTTAGAAACGGTTTCTAATACAATACACTCTAGAATAGGCTCCTTGGTAACCACTCCCTATTCTTTTACAGATTCCACCGAACCAAAAGCGGAATATTAAAAGAAGTATATTTCATAGGATAAATGTGTAATTCAAAGAACAAAATAATAATAATCTATATCTTGTTTACTTTCATTGGCCAAAATATTATTTGTAACGATTTTATTTTATTAAAAATTTGGAAGTTTTAATTTAAAATGTAAAAAATTTAATCTTGAAACACTAAAAATATTTACCAACATACCAATTTATTATACACGACCTGTCATGACTGACAGAAAATATTTAAATTTCTGCCTCATTCTCAGCCTTGAAAACTTGTATAGGCTGATTTTTCATTTCATAACATTTTCAATTAAAGTTTTTTTTTGTAAGAAACAGTTGTACTGTAAATAAAATTTTATTATATGTATAGTGCCATGTTTAAAACTATTATTCTTTCGACCCTCTCTGGGTACATCACTGCACATCCACATACAAAAATCCCTAAAAATTTAAGTGTTTTTAATGTGTTTCTAGTCATAGCACAAAAACTCCACGATAGAGATGCATGTTTTATACACCCACAAATATTTAGATCTTCAAAATACTTTTTATTTGATACCTAATCCGTTATAGTTTCTTTGGAAGAAATATTAAATTAATTTGCCAAGCTTTTTGAACCCACTAAGAGCTAGTTTTTTGGATGTGAGTTAAACTTGGTTTAATGGCTTATTAGTTAAACTGAATAAATTCAAACTGGCTTTGATCCCACTTGTTGTTTTTCAGTAGTAGCTTGAAAGATAAGGTAATGCTGCCATATTTTATTCCAACAAAAATTTATATTTTGTAGCCAAACATATGGTAGCATCAAATCACAACAAATATTTTTTCAAACAAAAGCACGTGTTCACGAATTTAAATCAATTATTTGGAGAGTTCTAATTGTCTTAGGCTTTCATGTTATGGCCTTATTTAAATTTGCATATGTTTCAGACTCCCTGAAATCTTCATAATATGAGGAATAATCCATTTTAATTTTTTAATTTGTAAAACACCCTTTTAGTATTTTCGAAACAGCTGATTTATTTAGAGACGCTTTTCATCAGCTGGTGTTTTGACATCTGTAATTAATGTTTAACTCGCCAATCTTGCCCAGTTAAACTCAAATTAAAACAAAATAGACTGGATCTCAAAAACATCATTCCAAGTTTAAACCAAGTTAAACCAATAAACAAGATTGAAACATCAAACTCTTACCGGCAACATCCGGATTAAATACAATTTGATTAACACAATATTAATTTAATTGCTATAATTAAATAATTTAGTTGTTGCAGTTAAATGAGTCAATTAACATAGTTTGCCTTAATAAATCTATCGCTCAATAATTTACAAACAATCGACGTATATATGTACTAAAACAATCCAATATTTTTTTATAAAACAATTAAATAAAAAAAAATATTGTGAAAAATACTGTATTGTTGCGGTATGATTTAACACTAAAGGAGTTTACAAGGTGTGCTAGGTATTGTATTGTTGTATACATACTTGGGAATTTTTCATTACCATTGAAATTTCATTGCCATTAGTGGACACCAATGCAAATGAAAATAATTTCATTACCATTTAATGGTAATGGAATTTTTTCCATTAAAAATTTTATGACTAATGGTAATGAAATAGCTAAAATGCACAAAAAACTACTTATAATTGATTGAAAAATCATTTTTTTGCAAAAATATGTATACGATTTAAAAATTATCAAAGTAGCTTCATACAAAAAATAATAAAACAAAATATAAAATATACAAATATTAACCTACATAAATAAATATTAACATAAATATTA
The DNA here is from genome assembly GCA_949748255.1 of Eustalomyia histrio. Classification (NCBI taxonomy): domain Eukaryota; kingdom Metazoa; phylum Arthropoda; class Insecta; order Diptera; family Anthomyiidae; genus Eustalomyia; species Eustalomyia histrio. Next base: position 101,108,583 of record OX456525.1, read on the forward strand.
ACACATAAAATGAAGCTTTATAATGCTAAAGGTTTATTTTAATTGATGCATTAGTAATGGTAATGAAGTTCAAAAACATTGTCATTGATCAATGAAATCAGATCCTTAAATCATTACCATTAATTCAAACTTGTAATAATTACTATTTTTATTTTATAAGTAAGACGTAATCACAATAAATCCAAAATGTCACTTTTTCACTAAAAAGATAAGTTTTGTATATTAAATTTTGGTGAAAACAAATTGTGCCAAATTTTCACGTGAAATTATTTAGCGTGAAAAATAATCATAGGTCCATAAGTCCTATCATCTATTGTTGTATTTTTTTTTAAATTAAATTTTAACAACAATTAGGATGTTCATAGGGCGAGTGCTATTTTTTGTATGGGTTGTAGGGAACCATCAGAAGCAGAATCGTTAAAACTTAATTACAAAAAAAAAAAAAAAAAAATACAACAATGAATGATAGTACGATACGTCATTTGTACCTATGTTTAGAGTGTTGCCACACCAGAAAATAATCGTTACAGTTAAATAACAGTTTTAGCAACTCTGCTTTTTAATTTGATGATTCAACAATACAATACTTAGTACACCTTGTGAACTTAAATGTTTCTAAAGTACAATACAACAATACACAACTCTTAGTACAACCCTTGTGAACAACATAATTGTTTATTTTATGGTGCATAAAAGAATTTTTGTGTTAAATTTATCTTGTTATAATATGAAGTTCTATATAAATATATTTTGATACAGTAGTACATATTTATATTTGTTGGCGCACGTATTGATAAATTAAATGTTTGTAAATTTGTATATGTTCGTGTAATTTTACTTATTTACTTATGCTTGTGTTGTCTCAAACAATTCCAATTATAAATTATATCATCAACTCCTGCAATAGTTTTATGTTTTTTTTTATACAAAATATGCTTGTCAGGGTTGGAAAAAGCTCCTGATGGAATTAAAATTTAGTTTATTTCATTTAAAAAGTTTGGAACCTTATCAAAACAAAATAGTAGCCACTTTAAATTTGTAGGCTTACGAGAGAGCTGCTTAAAATATTGGAGGCCTCGACCTTTTAAAAATAGGAGGGTTTTTTATAGGAAAAGTCATCTAATTTAAAGAATTTTGTAATAGAAAATTTTGCTATAGGAAAAAACCCTCTGATTGTTTCTCTGTAAGAAAAAGTCATGGCATTCTGAGGGAATTCTATAGCAAAATTCCTTCGATTTTAAGGTTGAGGTTCCTTAGATTCTGAGGATTTTGTCTGTACAAAAACATCCTCAACACCTAAGCGTGATTCTAGTACAAATATTTTATAGCATCTGAGCGTTTTCTTTGAAAAAAATCCTCAGACTTAGGGATTTCCCACCCAATTTTACCCATATAAAGCATTCAGATTTTTAGGACTTTTTTCTACAGAAAACCTCTAAGATTCTGCAGACTTTTTCTATAATAAATTTCTGGAATTTTAGAACTTTTTTCTATAGAAACACCTCAGTATCTAAGGACTTTTTTCATCATAACTTTTTTCTTATAGAAAATCCTACAGGATCTTCAAATTCTGTGGAGTTGTTTCTATAAAAAAAAATCCCTCAGAACTCTGCGAATATATATATAAATATATTTCTGGAATGTTTTAATGTGCATCAAATTATTGAGCGATTATTGCCATATCAAAAAATATTTCTTATATTCGACAATCTTTTGAATCACATATAATTATATCTCAAATATGTGATGTATAGTTCTGTATAAAACATATAGTAGTACGTATTGTTCGGTATAAGTCATATACAATTACATATAGCTTTATATATAATTCTATGTAATATTTATATAAGTTAATAAAAATCAATATATAAATAGATGTGGTTACATGTTATATGGCACAATATAAGATAATTTTAAGAAACAAATTTTATAAATAATTATAGGACATGTGACAGGATTTTTTGCATAATTGATTTGATATCGTAATTTTACTTTCGTACACTTTATCCTGAAATGTTCCACCCGATTTTTTTTTTTCTTCTGGATTTGTAGTTTAGCTTTAAAAGCACAATTTAATGTTGTAAAAAAAGTATTGACAATGCTACTGGCTTATTACCACCAAACGTTTAAAGCTTCTTCAGAAAACGTAAAACGAAAAAAAAAAAAAACGTTTTAATCCACTTTCAAAAACCAAAGAGGAATTGATACTTGCTTTGAACTAAACTCTCTAAAAAAAATTTTAGTGCTATTCTTTAAAGTGTCTTAAAAAAGATGCATTAAAAATGCCTTGTATTGCTAAATTTAATATACAAATTCAATATTACTTGAGAATTTTCAGCCTACACTACAGATTTATAATAGCAATTGCACATATTTCAAAACTAATTTAAAACACTTATATAAGATATCCGCAACACTCCAACTGAGCTTAGAAGGAACCTAGATTTATGATTAAAAAAAAATTCACATAACTTATATTGTCACATATGAATGAACTTACTACCATTGTTATAAGGAATGTGACTGTAAAAATCTTAACACGCATTTTCACATACAACTTATTAATTCAATATTGAACTTTGATTAATTTATGTTTTAATAGGTAGTAAGATTATTAGAGTTATTCTGTAACTACGTAAAAATTTATCAAGTACAAATATGTAAGTCTGATATATTTATCACAGGTTGAGACACTTATTAACATAAACCTTTTCTGGTCTGAGTATGAAAACACAAAAAATCTAGGGTTTCCACATTGTTTATAGTTGCCTATTTTTTGGCGGTGTCAACCCTAATAAATTAAGTTACATTTTGGAACTCAGCTCATGATTTTTACATAGAAAGGATTGTTACTGGAACATCATTGATTTTTCGACGTGCTTATGGTTTCCTTAAGTCAAAAAAGGGAAAACGAATAAATATTTTCCTTTACGATTAAAGAAATAACATAATAATAACATCCACCCGATTTTGTTTTGCAAAATGTTTAAAATGAAGCGATATAATTATTTTTTTATTACTTATGTGTACTATTAAATTGTGTTTCATTAATTTTTAAAGATTATATCGATCAGGTGTGCGCTGCCAATGCTGATGACCATATGGGCTCTTTTTAATACATTTTCCACCATTCTTAAGGGAACTTCGGGCACTCCATAGAGAGCTTCCATAGTATGTTGTTTATTTACATAGATCCCTGGCTTATTCCAAAAACCCCCGGTTAGATAGGCCGATCTTGCTAACCACTGCAAATTGCTTAAACGAGTCATTGGGCGACTCGGACTTCTTCAAAACGTTCATTGTCACGCAAGCTATGTGTGCAATTGCGCCGCCCTGTTGGAACCACATGACTTCCAGTCCTAATTCAACAATTTACACAAAAATAAAACGTGGGTTATGGTTCTGTATCTCACCAGGAACCGTGTTATTTACGTTCTCCTAGAAAAATTTGGGCCCGATGACACTTCTGTCGTAAGTGGCACACCATGTAGTGACTTTGAGTGAATGTAATGGCTCTTCGTGAATTATACGTGTATTCTCAGTACCCCAGAACCGCAAATTTTTGTTTGAGATAAAATGGTCTATTGCATAATAATCACGAGTATTCCGCATCTTAGAGGACTATATCATTTCATATATGTATGTATTTTTGATGTGTATTTTTTTATCAGTGTATTTCACAAATATAAAATCGAAATGGACAGTCATTTGCAAAATTTATAGCATCTTCCGATAGGGTGACACATTTTGCGCAACCTTTTATAGAAGAAAATTATTGGCACGTGTCTTTTATTTTCTACCTAGTTTTAGAATCTCTTAGATTTTTTCATGACGGAAAGTGGTGTAGTACGGTATTAAATATGTAAAACTTATTTGATAAATCAATGAAAAATATTGGAGCAGCAGCGTCAACATAGAGATAACTTTATTAAATTTAGTGATAATATTAAGTAATTGATATGAGTTTGAAGCTCTTAAATTCTATATTATAACTTTATAACATAAATGAAATTATATAATTTTACTTTCAAAAAATCTACAAAAATGTTTGAAAAAATGTCATACGTTAGTACTAAAATTGCTAGGACGGTGGGCAGTTTTGCAAAGATTTGAATGTGAATTTATAGCGCTAAGTTTGTAGATTATACTGAAGTTCGAATCATTAAAAGCGGATTATAAATGTATTTTTAAAAAACACCAGTAATTTTACCTGGTTTCTAAAATAGCTAGCAAACTTTTCTCGAAACTAAATGATATAAGAATATTTTTTTTAAGAAATTGTTAGATTTGTCAATTCAACAAAAGTCATGTTAAAAAATCTTGAAAATGTTGCAACAAAAGTTTTTAATAATCAGTCACAATTACTGCCTCGGTGTACCTAGTGTTAAACGATATAATCATTCAAGCAGTTTAATATTTTGCAAACATATTCTCACTATTTTATTAAAGAGAACTTAATGCAAAAAGGTACATTTTTGTAAGTTCACAGTTTTATGTAAAAACGCGTGATGCAATGTTTTTAATTTCACTCCTTACACAAGTTTAAACTTTTTGTTTTTAAATTAATTTAAGCTAGAAGTAATTACAGCCACAACACATTACGGTCTTACATATTTTTTACATTATAATTTAACCATACTTTCTCTTCTTGCTAACAATTTATCTGATAAAAATTATACATGAACGCTAATGAAAAAACTTTATTAATTTCATTTTTTAATTTATATCCACATAAAAATACAAAGTTATATTTTTCTCTCTTTTTACACATCTTTTCACATTATTCCTTTGACAGAAATTTAATTTAAAAAGTTAAAAGTTGAACTCGCCACAAGAGATGCACTTACTCTATTACCAACACCTTAATATTTAAATAAATATTTTAAAGAAATTACATTATTGTAATATATGTAGTCGTCATACGAGTAAGCGAACATAAACGTACATTTGTAAGTAGTAAATTTTTTTCAGGGCTATCATAAATTTTACTTGCAAAATTTAAATTCTATATATACACTTAAAAAAGTTTGTAAGTTAAAATAACTGAAAATATCATTTAATATAAATGATATTTCATTTAAAACCCGGTCTACTTAATTTTCATTTAAATTAAATGCCATTTGCTATTTATTTTTAAATGTTGATTAATCAACTGACACATCCGTAAGAAACAAATGATATAATCAGTTAAAATAAATGTCAAAATTTTACCTACCAATACTTAAAAAATAAATGTATTTTTCATTTATTTGAAATTATTTCCGTTTTTGTATTTTTTGTTTTTTTTTAATATACTCGTACAATACAAAATGTATGTATGCATATGAAGCTATAAACACTTTTTGTGTGAATGTATTTGTGTATGTATGTGTGTTTATGAAGTTCTTGTAATTTGTATTGAAAAATTTTGTATATATACAACCAATTAAAATAAAAAAACAAATTGAAATTCTTTGAATATTTTTTTTTAAACAGACAGCAAACAAAATTTAAATTTGTAATAACTGTTACGGACACAAATAAACCACAAGTTTCCGTTTTGTGGGTAATTTTTTATTAAATTCCAAACAAATGAAAATAATAAATGAAACTAAAAAAAATCGGTAAACGATAGTAAATTATTTCGAATAAATGTATAAAACAGTTAATATAGATATTTCTTTGAAAATTAAATGTATTTTCCTTTATTTTTAAATGGAACGGAAAACTTTTTTATTAAACTACAAACAGTTAACTACATAATATTCTGAGTGTATATATGTATATATATAGAGAGAGATAGAAGGAATATAAAGGTATATATAAATGAGTCATGGCAAGGAAAATCGATGCACTCATGGTCACTAAATTAAGACACAATTTGGTTGATGTTAATTATAAATTTTGAACGCGCTATCCGATTGTTATAAACAGGACAAAAGATTTCATGTAAAAACATGTTTATTGTTGTTAACTTGGTAATGGATTGGGCCTATTTCAGACATTACATTTCATGTAAAAACATGTTTATTGTTGTTAACTTGGTAATGGATTGGGCCTATTTCAGACATTACTTGTTAATGTCATTATTTAACGCTTTACTTTACCTTGAAAACTAAGGTAATACTTTACTAACATTTTAAAATGTCAATACTTATATATAGCTGCCATGAAAATAATTAGTAACCGATATTCATAACTACTTATTTTAAGGCATTAAAATAAGAAGTTACTGATATATGATAACTTATTAAGAAATATATTAATAAAAAGCTATTGGTGTTGTATTATATAATTACCCAGGCAGAAAAATTCGATTGGCACAGTATTGGCAAAGCATCCGCGACGATAGGCTATGCGTTGGCATAACGTAGGACTAACAATCCAAATATTGGTTTGAGCGATCTTGCCAAACTTCGGTAATGCAATATTTGGTGCATTCAATATATCTTAAATTCAGGAAATTTCGAAAAAAAATATTATAAAAACCACACATTTATAAAGCAGCAATTATGTTCGGCCTAAGCCATTTACATATATAATTTGTATTTAAACATGCACGCAGAAAAAAAACATGGTTGCAATATGATCACTGCTACTATATTGTGCTTGCTTCAATCGGGTATGTTTGTCACAACCAAGTTATTGGTTTTCTAACCATCAACATGGTCGCTACGATGATTATTTAGTAAATATTTTACAATTTTATGATTGCCACTTTCTATTTTATAACATGATTGGCTGTAACCATACTGTGGTAACAAAAATTCTGACTATGAAAAAAATATGATAATTATGCAAAGATAAAATGCTGGTAACAGTCAATAAATAATTATACATCAAATAAAGTCAGTTGTTCAGTCAGTTTGTTTTTACTACAAAAGGTCTTAAAAAACAATCATATATTATTTACTAAAACTGGACAAATATCAGATGGGTAGAAAATACTTTTCACATGTCATTGAAACATTTTATCAATTGACCCATTAAGATCCAGTTATTTTTTTTTCGTTTTAGAAGATTTTTATACATATAATATTATTTACATATAATATTATTTACACCAATTAATTTATTGTCAAAAAGATTCTATTGAAAGATTTTATATTTTTTCATTCTTTTCTAAAAAAACAATTAGAAATTTATAAAAAATATCTATATTAATTAATTTCTTATAAAAAGTTCTCAAAATGTTAATAAAATATTTTTTATAAGAAAAAGTCTGTAGAATCCATGTTTTTTTGTGCGGAAAGGTTTCATATACAAAATAATAGATATTTATAAATTTATCTGATAAAAACATTTTTAGAATCTATGGACTTTTCCTTAAACTAAAATTCTCAGATTCTCCAAAATCTTTCTTAGATAAGGCATTTCTTTGAAAGAAAAATTCTTAGATTCTGAAGAATTTTCATCATGAAAAATAATTAGATGTTTCCTAATGAAAATTTTCTAAAAACTTTTCAAAAAACTTTTTTGAAAATGTCGTTAGAATCTAAGATTTTTTTTATTAAAAAAAAGTTATTAGAATTTAAAAAAAAATTAAGTATTTTTCTTAAAAAAAGTCCACAGAATCAAAGTTTTCTTGAAAGAAAAGTTCTTAGAATCTATGATTTTTTTCTTAACAATTTTTCTTCAAAAAGTTCTTAATATCAAATTTTTTATAAAAAACATTTCTAAAGGAAATATTCTTAGATTTAAAGAGCTTTTTCATAGTTCCAAAGAACTTTTCCTTTGAGAAATTTTCCTAGATTAGGGATCATATAATGATAATCCAGGAATCATAATATAGTTATGAGGAACCATAATATGATAATATTTTGAGCATAGTATGATTACGTGTGATCATACTATGGTAAATTCAATATCATATCATGTTTATTTAGGATCATAATATAGTAATTTTTGAATCATAATACAACTGTAGGGACCATATTATAATAAAAATATGTTTTTTTTATTATCATAATATGATAAACATATTTTAGTACGACTATGGTTGGCACAACCATAAACCCAAAAATGTATGATGCTCTTCGAATACGATTGCCCCAACCATGTTTTTTCTTTGCGTATGAGCAATGTAATAAAATATTTAAAAAGATAATACTACTAAACGGTTGTATTACTGATGAAAACATTTAGATGCAAAACACTTGTTTTAGAATATAATGTTAGTTATACATTACACCAGTCAAGGATGTCTGTTATAACAATTTTTAAAAAGCCCTAAATCTAAAGTGGAACGGCAAATGTATGGCTGGACGCTCTTCCGGCTCTGAATAAACGGAATTGGGGCACTAGGCGAAAGTCCACTTTATTTCTCGTATATACTCCTAGGAATAAAAATTACCAAAACATAAACTAAAACACAAAAATACACATGAAAGTATCTGATGCTTCATTACAGGCAGTATTAAAACCTCAATCGAATGTCCAGGCCTAAACGTCCAGAGAAGCAATTATTAGTATTAGTGAAGAAGTCACTCAACAGAAAAATTTAATATTAGTGATGACAACCAGAAAATATTAAGTGGTCGCGCAAGAAAAATAATGAATTTCCATCCGAATGAAGCTCAAGTGCCTGCGTCCTATAAAAAAGCATAAGATTGCAGTTTGAAAATGGCAAAAATCTTTAGAACCGACGCCTATGGAAAAATTATCGAAACAGAGTCAAAGGGCAGTTTCCTTAAAAGATAATTCCGTAACCAAAAAACAACAACATAAACAACAAAAATCTAGAACAATTCATCTTATAAAGATGAGTTCAAACAGTCTTGACGACAGCACAAATGGACGATATACAAAACGGTATTATGGATAGAGTGCTAAACAAGGATGTAACAAGACCCCAGTTCCTAAACAGCACTTACAAAGCTGGCTTCCTAAACCCTCACTGCAAAAACGATGCCACTGCTGAATGGGTGAAAAAACCCTCAAATTATGGGAAACTGCGGATTTGTAAGAATAAAAGGAAAAAACAGTGCCTCACATTAAAAATTTTTGGTTGGATATTTCTCCAATGCTGTCAATATTGAGACCGACAAGATTTTATCCTTTTTCCAAGGGCAGAACGATGGGCTCACTAGGGTAGATTAGTGGTAGTACTAGTGCCATATTGGTACTCTCGACAGGCGAAGTGTTAGTTGCAAAATTTGAGGGTAATAAAGGCCAAGTCTCTTTTTGGTTCGGACACATGCACCCATACCTCAAGGAAGCGAGCAAACAGAAAACTAATAAAGTTTTAATTTCGTAAACCACTAAATAAACCATAACAACATCAAAACGAAGTGTGTATAAGCAAATCTCCAGCACGTTCAGGTTGCATCGTTAAAAATTAGTCAAAGGCTTACCCCGTGACCTTCAATATTGGCCTTAATATATAGAAAATGTAAGTTAATTTATGATAAAAGGCTGCGAACACGTTAATTCTCTTATAATTTTAAAAGTGACCGATGGTGACACTTTTCCTTTTTCAGTAAACTCAACATTTTCATCATGGTAAATGTTCGGTCGTTATTCTTGCCCTAGTAGACAAGCAATAACAAGTTAAGTGCAAAAATTTGAGTCTACAAATTCATTGTGTGATGCTGACGTACCAGTGAGACAATGGGTTGGTCGAAGTGACGAAAATATCGCTGCCGTTCAGGCATCCGTAGCAAACGATCCAAATCAGTCGATTCCTTGGCGTTCTTAAAACTGGGCATCGCCAAGACCATTTTATGGTGAATTTTTGTTGAAGATCTTGGTTCACACCCATACAAGATCAAACTGACTCAAGAATTGAAGCCGATGGACCATTTAATGCGACGTACGTTCTCCGATTGGGCCCTGGAGAAGATGCGCCAAGATGATGAATTTCATTGCAAAATCATCTTCAGTGAGGAAGCTCATTTTTGGCTCAATGGGTTCGTCAATAAGCAAAATATGCGTTATTGGTTTGGTGAAAATCCACATGTGCTTCATGAATCACCACTTCATACACAAAAAATAACTGTTTGGTGCGGTTTGTAGCCGGCGGCGTCATTGAGTCATATTTTTTCGTCGACAATAACGATCGTCACGTTACTGTAAATGGCGAACGTTATTGCGCCATGATTACCGATTATTTTTGGCCCGAATCGGGAAACATGGACTTGGACGACATGTGGTTTCAACAGGACAGTGCCACAAGCCACACAGCACACGTTACAAGCGATTTATTGAAGAGTAAGTTTGGTGAGCGTGTTATCTCAAGAAATGGACCAGTCAATTGACCGCCTCGTTCGTGCGATTTAACGCCTCTAGACTTTTTTCTTTGGGGCTACGTCAAATCATTGGTCTATGCCAAAAAGTCGACGTCGTTGGAAGAACTCAGAGCCAACATTGAACGCGAAATAGCGGCCTTTTCGGCCGAAATGTGTGACCGAGTCATCGAAAATTGGGTTCGACGAATCGATCGCTGCCGACGTGACCGCGTAAATGTTTTGATTACATTTCAAGTCGATCATAAAGTTTTGGAAATATTTAAAAAAAAGTTGTCAAGTCCGTATTAGAAAATCCGATATATGCAACTACCATTTAAAATAAAATTCAAATTGCAAATATGCACGCATTGCTTGGAGGATGATGAATCAACGAAGCATATACTTACAAATGCCTTACTTTTTCCAGTCTGAGAATAGATACAATTAACATATCCGAATTATGGGAGGATGAATTCCAAAATATTATGGAGAACGTTGTTTTCCTAAGAGCTGCATACAAATGAGATTATACAGAGGGAGATTATACAAAGTATATCTAATAGGATATACAACTCAACCCAGTGGTTCATCGTTAATCATAAATATTTCTTCTGAGTGTAAAAAAAAATACATTTTTTTAGATATTTTTTACAAATGTACTATTTTGGAGAAAGGTAATTTTTAAAATTATTTTTTTATTCAAAAAGTACTATACTGTTTGAAAAAAGTATTTTTTACGGGAAAAGGTACCCTTTTTGCAAAAAGTATTTTTTATTAATTTTTCGTGAAAAAGTACTCCTTATGGAAAAAGGTACTTATTTTGGAAAAACTTACTTTTTTAAATAAGATACTTTTTGGAAGAAGGTACTTTTTTTGGAGGTAGGCGGAAAACTGGGTATAATTTGAATATAACATAATTGTTAAAATTTGATTCTAAGTTGAAAACACAAACAAATGTATTAAATAAATATATTACAATAGATAAAACAACTTGGCTGTTAACTTACTAATATTGGACTTTATATTAATATAAAAATCTATTTTATAATTTTAAGTCCCAATTACTAAATGCCCGCTTAACATTTAACTGACATTTAACTTAAAATTTTTTACGAGAAACAATAACAAATGTGTCCGTTAAAGTCTAACAAGTTAGAAGTTAACTAGACATTGTTAGAATTAGGATAAATCTGGCAATGCTAAATAATGAATTCCAAATAACACAAAGTTATAAATTCATTGCAATAAGAGTATGAACACATTTTTTTTATTAAATAAAGATCTTCCAGAACATTTTATTATTGCATTTTAAAATAAAATAGAAATGTGTATTTAAAGCGATAAATCGTAAAATAGTTTAAATCAACATGAATAAATTTGAATACTCTTGATTTACGAGACTAGATAAGAAGTTATTTTATATATGTATGTATCTACTTTTACTATTATACCAGTTTTTGTTTTAAACATGTCTTATTCCGTCATTTGTTATGGTTTCACTTGAATATTGGCGCTGTTGTTGTAGTTGTTAATTTTCAAGTACTAGAGGCTGACCCAATTTAAAAAAAAAAAATAAATAATAAATAAATTGTCTTTGAAAACATGTGCTTTATTTATTGTTGTTGTCCGTCTCGCAGCAGATATTGTTGAAACTTCTGCATACAACAACAACGATAACAATAATCCACAACAACAACATTGAGCAACATCCGACGACAATATCAGTGATGAAGAAGTGTTTTGCATGTACGACGGATGATGGTAAATATTGCTCAAGGGAATATTGTATTATATAGTAGTTGTTGTTGTTGTTGCTGAATTGTTGTGTCTTCGCTGTTAATGTAGTTATTTGCCATTGTTGTTGTTCTTGTTTCGCTATAAATCTGGCTGTTATGCTGTTTGTTAGTTTAAGTACATTTGACTGGCTTGCTGTCTGGCTGGCTGATTGGATGACTGCCTGGCTAACTGACTAACTTAACTAACTGAATGAATAAATGTTTGTTTGTGTAATTGTAATTGCTACTAAAAGGGGAGAAAAACAATGCGACTAGAAGATGTATTGTCATTTATTTCATTTCACGTTTGAATAACTACGTCGGAGTGAATATTATTTCAAATTTGTTGTTAGTGATCTCGTTATTGTTGCAAACTAATTTTGTTGGATTTAGTTGTTTTATTTTTCTTTTACAACAAAAACCAAATGCAATTAGGGAAATTATATGTAAATGGCATTATGTGTTCCTTTGTCAATTTTTAATACAACAATATAAATTAAAATGTTAACGATTTATATTGAAGTTGTTAAGGATTTGTTATATTGTAATTTCAATGTTTATACAATTATTTCAAAATTTAACAATTCACTGAACAATTCTGATGTGTTGCCAAGTCAGTGTTAATTTCACTGTCAGTATTATTATTTTTTTTCTTATTAGTCTACTGCGTGCAATAAAAGAGTTGTTAAATATTAACACTCATACGTATGAGTGTTATTAAATCAAAATTAATAACACTCATACGCCACATTAGCATGTGTTTTGTGGTCGGTGGTAAATTGTAATATTTTGTCGTATAATTTTGTCTTCTTAAAGAATATATCTTTCATCCATAAGAACACAGAGAGCTGCTTTTTTGTGAAATATCAAGTAAAGTTTAATGCATTAGCTGTTAAAGTGTTTGTTCAATGTCATACCTGTTCAGTGGAAGTGAACTCTTAAGCCTAAAACAAATAAACGCAGTGTAGACAGTATTATACCCCAATGCCCCAAGTTGGTTCGTGCGAAATTCACGAATGATTTGAACACTAAAACTAAAGATTAAAAGAGGCCGTCTACACAAAAAATATTTAACAGCGCAACCGGCATTGGACATACCCCAGAGAAGGGTACCACTAAGCCGGAAAGCCATAAAATCTTTATTTAACAAAATAGACCGTTAACATAATACAGAATGCAATTATCACATTAATTCGGGTATTTCTGTCCGTTTTCTTCTGGGACATATGATCGCAAATACTTCGGTCATAGTCCCAACTTCTAACATAATCCCAAAACTGAAAATTGTGATAATGTAATAAGAAAATTCTTAAATATGTTTAACCAAACTGATTGTTTTTGACGAATAAGTTACAAATAAAATAACATGGAATTATTCTTTTTTTTAGTTTTTTAATAATTTTTTATGTAATTTTTAACATAGTTCTTTTTAATATACAAAGCAATTTTTTATTAATATTTTATAACATAAATAAGTAACATCATAGTGCTGGTTAGGGAAATTCCTAGCCACGGGTTTGATTGCTAAGAGGACAATAATGGAGCAAAATATATTAAGAGAATTTTTGCTTGAGCTCTGCCTATTCTGGAGGCTCTGGCTTTTCTAAAACTTCGGTTTCTGATTAAAATGCATGATTTTAAAATTATTCCAAAATAACCAGTTATATTGCTCGAAAAAGGTAATGTTAGTTCTGACTAGTTATATCTTAAATTTTGTTAAAATAACTGGATCCATGAAATTGGTTCTAGTGAAGATCATCAAGAAAAGGCAGAATATCAGTTGTATTTTATATGACATCCATTTCAAACATGTGCAACCTTGTCTTGAATGATATGCAAATATAATTTAAAATAATTATAATTTTTAAGGAAATTAAAACAAATAATCAAAATTGTCTATCTTATTTTCTAAAGCCTAAAGTATACAGTTTTCTTATCTTTACATATCTATCACCCGATTTAAAAATATAATAGAGAGAATCCACATTTAAAATTTAACAGGTTAATCGAAATATGTCCACCGATTTTTCGGTTTGGGTTGTTTGAAAAAAGTTTTATATTCCTTAGATCACCATCGCTCGGTTGAAAAAAAAAATAGAGAGAATGCACATTCAAAATTTAACTGGTTTATAAACTATTTTAACCGTTTTTCGGGTCGAATAATTATTTGAGTTTTAAATAATTTGTTTCGACATTAACGAATCGAGGAAACGGTTAATCGATTACCCGAATTGGAAACACCTTTTTAATAGATTTTTTTTTTTGTTTAATTATTTCGTTTGTCTCTTCTTAACATCTGATAATATTAGATTTTCCCTTTTTTGAAAAATTTAAAAGTTATTCCTTTAGAAACGCAGGATAATATTTATCGTGCGTTTTTTTCAAATCATACAGTTTACTGTTTGTAGTTTAACTAAGAAATTTTCCATTCCATTTAAAAATAAAGGAACATTCATTTATTTTTCATAGAAATATCTATATTAACTATTTGGTACATTTTTTGAAATAATTTACTATCATTTACCGATTTTTTTCAGTTTCATTTATTTTTTTCATTTGTTTGAAATTTAATAAAAATTTACCCACAAAACGGAAACTTCTGGTTTATTTGTGACCGTTACAGTTATTGCAAATTTAAATTTTGTTTGCTGTCTGTTTCAAATAAAAAAAAATATTCAAAAAACTCCAAATTGTTTTTTATTTAAATTGGTTGCTTATATACAAAATTATTTCAATCCAAATTAGAAGAACTTCATAAACACACATACATACACAAACACATTCACACAAAAAGTGTCTTTAGACATACATACATACATTTTGTAGATGAAAACACAAACAAATAATACAAAAATGGAACAATTTCAAATAAATGATAAAAGTAATTTATTTTTTTAAGGAATTGGTAGGTTATATTTTTACATTTATTTTAACTGATTATATCAATTGTTTTTTACACATGTGTCAGTTGTTAAATCAACATTTACAAATAATTAACAAAAGACATTTAATTGAAATGAAAATTAAGTAGTACGGTTTTTAAATGAAATATCATTTTTTGTAAATGGCATTTTCTGTTTATATGTTTTTATTTTAACTTTTAAACTATTTTAAGTGTATGATTTATATGTTCTTTTTTTTATTTTTTATTTTAATCATATAATTATAAATTATATCCTAATATGCTCATTGTAACTTAAATTGACCAGAGCCTCTGGTGGGAATCGAACCGACTACTGATACCCTACTTACTGATAAGCTAGCACGCTACCAACTAGGCTTCCGGGGCGCTCAAAAATTGATCCACACAAGCTTAAGAAATTTTCATTCAAATGCGATTTTGATCAACTGTTAACAAATATGGCACCCATCTTGCAGAAAGCTGTTTCACCTGTAATTCTTGATGCAAAATAATATGGAATCAATCATTTAAGATAGCATTACCTATTTTATGCACTTTTACTCTAATGATGATGATTTCTACTGTTGTTGCAGTTTTCGGATGTCCATATCGTGGTTCATCTCAAATTCTTGTACCATCATATTTAAAGTCAGCAACACAATTTTTTATTGAAGCAGAACTTTCACCTAACACATTCATCATTCTTACACTCAGAAAAAAAGGTAGTAAAAAAATTTCTTTTTTTTAAAAAAATTATTATTTAGCAAATCTTTTTGCTATTTACATTTTACAAATTACAAAATTTTTATAGAATATTTACAAATTTTTGTTGCTTATTTTAGAAATAATTCTAAAAACTTTTGAAAGAAATGTTGTTTCTAATTAAAACTTACACCTACAAACTTAATAAAATACGAACTCATGTCTAAAAATAGGACATCTACATAAAATAGTACTAAAAACTTTTTTTACTTCAAAAATCATCCCTAAAAACAATTAAAATTTGACCCTAAAAGCAAAAAAAAATTTACTAAAATAATTTTCAAAACAGAAATTACCAAATTAAAACAAAATGATTTGATTTTTTTATTTTTTTCTTAAATATTTTTTGAAAAAAAAAATAAATAAAATTAAAATTTTGATGCTCGATTAATAATATTTAGTAAATTTTTTTTGCTGATTTTTTTTCCACTTTACAAAAAGTTTACTAAAATTTAGTAGCTGCAGCTAATTTTTTCTACAAATTTCATTGTACTACACGTCAGCAGTCATGTGTTGCAAAGATTAGCAAAAAATACCGCTGGGCTCTAATTAGCAAAATTTTCCGTAATAACAGCAACATTTTCAGTTGCCATTATAGACTTTTTTTGGTGGGTGTATGTAAATATATAATTTCTAATTATTACATTATAAAAAAACCACTTAATCGTTTTTAAATGAAATATCAATTCTTGTAAATGACATTTTCAGTTATTTTAACTTACAAACTATTTTAAGAGTACGAATGAGTTTCCAGATAAAAATGGAATGTAACATGTTATTATATGACAGATGAAAGATTATAATATACTAAACTTTTTGCTATTTATACCAGCATCCGTGTGTCAGGCTGAGAAAATTTCGAATAGCCCTCGTATTTTACAATATTTAAAGTCTGCCTTTTTTAGCTGAGTAATATTTAATGCATTCATTCATTGTGGAAGAAATTATAAAATAAGCAAAAACAGCGAAAGCCAATAACTGCATTTAAATTTACCATAATATATTTTTTGAATAGCAGCATAAACTGCTTTAGGCGTTTATTACATTACTTATCTTAATTAAGATCAAATAACTTTCACACATAAAAACCTATAAAACTTTTTAGTTTGAATTTTCTTAATAAACTTTTGAACATTTTGCCAAAGTAAAATTAATCGCTTTAAGTTAAAACGAACACATTTTAATTACTTACGCGAGTATTAACTTAAACATTGTTTAAATATTTGAATATTTAATTGTTCATGAACATAATGAAATGGTGGTCTGACCTTCTTGGTGTGATATTAAGTAGTATGTGTGCGTGTGTGTATAAATTTGTATAGATTGCGATGTGTTCACTTTTGTTCATTTCATTTTATCTTGCATTTACTATCATTTTGCTTCATCAATTATATAATTAGTTGTGAACTATCTATCGCACACAGATTTAAGTGCTTTTTGAAAAGAATTCCAATTAAAAATAATAAAGTTTATATCGCTTCTTTAATGTTTATTCCACAAAATGGTTCCTCTCGTGTGTGCGTCCACATTCCACTCTTTGTTTGTATGTAATTGTGGTCTGCAGCTAAAGGAAATGTTAAGAATTAGTGAAGCTTATGATCATAATGATGTCGGCATTTTGATATAAACTATTAAACTGTCATGGTAAAAGCATAGTGTGATTTTATCATCGATTTGAAATGATGATGATAAATTTACTCATCTGACATTCTTTCGACTGATATTCAATGTTCCAAGCTAAGGGCACTATTTTAAATTACTTTATTTATTTTCTATTTCAAGGGTGGAATGTGAGTGGAAACAATGTAGAAAAATCCTTTAATGGCTTTAAAAATAAAACAATAGTCGTTCTTTTTAATTTTCTTTTTATTAAAAGTTTGCTGCTGTAAAATGGTACATTATTAAAGTGCTCACAGCACTACGGAGGTAATTTGAAAAATGATTACAACATTTTGTGTTAAGGGCTAAGACCTATTTAAAAATTTGGTCTTTGTTGTTATTTTTTAATTTTTTGTATTCAACTAGAATTCAGGTGCACCGCAATGACCTTTTGTGTCAAACTGCAATTCCTATTTATACTTTTGTAGATGACAGAAAACTACTGTTATTCATATTTTGTCGACCATTATCTAATCCCTTTGGTTAGTGGGGGCATGAGGCAAAATAAGTATGACACATTCAATATGGACAAATAGGATCGGTTTCCTTAACCGGTGCAGGAACTATTTTACTTCATCTGATCTGCTCACTATCTATACCATATATATTCATCCGCAAATGGAATACAACTCCCATATTTCGACAGGGGCTTCAAAGTATACTTTGCAGCTTCGGAAAGGCGTCGCACAGTGCTTTGTCCCCATATAGTGAATCGGCAAAATTAGAGGAGTTGTCGCAGAAACTTTAAATTTGGTATGCTGGCTCAGAAAAATTTGAAGTTTCGAAAAAATCGGCCCAAGGACACGCCTACTTCCGATACATCCTTAAATTTAAAAGTTTAATTCCAGCTACTATTATGAGCAGAATGAAGCAAAAATTGGTAAATCTCTGTTAAATTATGTCATTTAGCTAAGTGCTTAATTTTGTTTCATTCGGAGCAAGGACATAACAACCTCCCATATATCCTTTTTCTTAAAATCTACATTTTGGCTACATTAATGATAAGAATACAGTAAGAATTCGGAATAGTTTATGAAATTATACTTTTTTACTCTGTGACAATTTTAGTTTCATTCGGTGCAAGGACATTACTACCTCCCATATATCCTTTTCCTCAAAAACTGAATTTTAGCTACATTAATGATCAGAATGCACTAAAAACGGATAATAAGTTTTAAAAAGATACTTTTTAGATCTCTGAAGATTTTTTTTTATTCGGTACAAGTACTTGACTTTCTCCCACATGTCCTTTTTCTCAAAAACTAAGTTTTTCCCAATTTTGCCATTTATTAATACAGATATATACTTCTGGGATTTTATTTTTTTACACAGATATCCAAAAAGCAACTATACACAATTTTAAATACAATTTACCATTATCGAAAAATATAACTTTACAATTATAAAATAAATTTTACAAAATGGCTTCATTATGTATATACATATGTATAGAGAAAATATGTCAAAAATTGATAATTTTAAAAAGGGCTACACTTATTCCTTCAAATTTTGTAAAATAACTTCAAAATAATGTTAAATTTGTTTAAGAACGATATCAATCGTTTTCAATGCAATTTTATAATTTTTTGGAAATGCACTCTACATGAAGCATTGTTCGAATTGATACATTTTTTTAAAATGTTTGCAAGTTTCGATTGTGTGAAAAAATGTCAAAACTATTCTTTGCTTTAAAAACATGTTATTCGACCAATAAATGCGGTCCAATTCGGATAAAACTAGGTACAAGAGATTTTATCCGATTCGGAAAAAATTTCCAAATTATAGACTTAGAAAAGCCGAAATAAAAAGTTGTGTAATTTTATATAATTTTTTTTTATACTCAATCAAAGATAATAAATTTTTTCAAACAAATGCGGTAAAAATCACAAATTTAGCCATTTTTACAAAAGCCAATATTTTGATTTTTTGTGAAAAACCGGCACTTTTTTTTAATAATATGTTAGATAATATTATAGACTTACAAAAACCGAAATAAAAAATTATTTAATTTTATGTAATTTTTTTTATACTCAATCAAAGATATACTCAATCAAAGATAATACATCACAAATTTAGCCATTTTTACAAAAGCCAATATTTTGATTTTTTGTTAAAAACCGGCACTTTTTTTTAATAATATGTTAGATAATATTATAGACTTACAAAAACCGAAATAAAAAATTATTTAATTTTATATAATTTTTTTTTATACTCAATCAAAGATAATACATTTTTTCAAACAAATGCGGTAAAAATTACAAATTTAGCCATTTTTACAAAAGCCAATATTTTGATTTTTTGTGAAAAACCGGCACTTTTTTTTAATAATATGTTAGATAATATTATAGACTTACAAAAACCGAAATAAAAAATTATTTAATTTTATGTAATTTTTTTTATACTCAATCAAAGATATACTCAATCAAAGATAATACATCACAAATTTAGCCATTTTTACAAAAGCCAATATTTTGATTTTTTGTTAAAAACCGGCACTTTTTTTTAATAATATGTTAGATAATATTATAGACTTACAAAAACCGAAATAAAAAATTATTTAATTTTATATAATTTTTTTTTATACTCAATCAAAGATAATACATTTTTTCAAACAAATGCGGTAAAAATTACAAATTTAGCCATTTTTACAAAAGCCAATATTTTGATTTTTTGTGAAAAACCGGCACTTTTTTTTTAATAATATCTTAGATAATATTATAGACTTACAAAAACCGAAATAAAAAATTATTTAATTTTATATAATTTTTTTTATACTCAATCAAAGATAATACATTTTTTCAAACAAATGCGGTAAAAATCACAAATTTAGCCATTTTTACAAAAGCCAATATTTTGATTTTTTGTGAAAAACCGGCACTTTTTTTTTAATAATATGTTAGATAATATTATAGACTTACAAAAACCGAAATAAAAAATTATTTAATTTTATATAATTTTTTTTTATACTCCATTAAACTTAAGAAATTTTTCCATATTCCTAGTATGTTCTTTTAATTCATTGGGAGCTAAAAGAATAGTTTGTAAGTAGACTATTCAAAATTTTCATCCGATTCGAATGAAATTTGGTACATGATGATTGTGACTAATTCTTTTTACTGATATTTGTACATATATCCAATTTGCTGAAAATTGGTCAATATTCAATCATATAAGTCAAAAAAATGCGGTAAAAATCACAAATTAAGCCATTTTTACAAAAGCCAATATTTTGATTTTTTGTGAAAAACCGGCACTTTTTTTTTAATAATATGTTAGATAATATTATAGACTTACAAAAACCGAAATAAAAAATTATTTAATTTTATATAATTTTTTTTTATACTCCATCAAACTTAAGAAATTTTCGAATTTTCACCAAAAAAAAACCTATTTTTTGGAGTTGTAAAAAATATTTGTTTTCAAATATATATTAAATAGTGTATTAAAGGTTTACTACAAATATATCTAAGTATTCAAAAAATAAAACTTTAAATCAGTATTTAAAAAAATATATTTTTGAGAATTATTTTCGTGAAACAACTGAAAACAATATTTTTTGTTCAGTAATTTTTGCTTAATATTTTCAAACTTTGGCGCCCTCTACTGACGGCGAAAGCAATCAGACTAAATTTTTTTTTGCATATTTATTTCAGTTAACTTCTTGTCTTTCAAAAAATGTACTTTTAAGAACAATTTGAGCCCATGCTTAATTTTTGATTTTTGCCTATGGGACAAAGCACTGTGCGTCGGCGCTAATCAATTACAGCGGGGTAACCAGCTCAATTAACTCATTGGAGCAATGTCGTAACGTGAGTTGTGTTACATTGTTCTATCGCATTACCATGTGAGGTGTTCGGTCGTGGTTTTGTTCGAAATACTGGTTTATCTAATAGAGTACATCCATTTGCTATGGATTGGTCAGTGGACCGCACAATGCATTACGGGTAAAATTCATAATAATATATGAAATGAACACCCTGCAAAGGACTTTTCTGTCACTTACAACTTAATAAAATTTTAATCAAATCCCCACAGATACTACTTCCATTTTCCTCAGCCTTTAACCTAACTTAATTTCGCCAGGGCAATGCACGGCATTTAATAAACAGTATAGACTAGTGTCTCAGAAACATCCCACAGACTGGTACACAGAAAAAACTAAAATCGAGTTTAAATTAAAATATTTGTAAATACAATTAAAAATTTAATTGAATTTGGACCACCAAAAGAATTTGTTATATCGAATAATTTTTTTTTGTTAAAATTAATTGAAATTTTCAATTATTTTTTTAATTATATCAATTAAATTTTTAAACGAAAATCTTAAACATTTTCAATTAAAGTTTTAATTATATCAATTATAACATTAATTAAAAGTTCTAACCAAAAATCAATAAAAATTTTAATCAGATTTTTAATTAAGATTCCAGCATCAAATCAATTAAAATTTTAATAAAATGTTTAATTGAACTTCCAGTTTCAAATCAATTAAAATTTTAATAAAATTTTCAATATTTTTTATATCAGATTTATGTTTGTGTGTAATTTATCAAAGCATGTAAATTTCTAAATACTTTGTACCAAATAGTTCATAATACTTTTGAGGTTCCAATAGCACCATAAAAATACTATGGAACCAATTTTGTCATAACTGGTGCACGCGTATCCGCAGTGTTGCCAAAAAAGTTTGTTGTCATGTTCCCATTTTTCAAAGTTAAAATACCCAAAAATCCTTAACAAATTGTTAAATAATCAAATTTTCCTTTTTTCTAAAATGATTGTTCGAAGATTTTGTTTGCTAAAAATTAAAAATACATATTATAGAAAAAGAGTTCATAAAAGAATTCAAATTTTAACAATTTAAAATTTTAACAATTTTTTTATTTAATTTTTAAATCTGATTCAATTTTTAACGAATCGATTTGCAAAATTTTGTTCATTGTTTTAACAATTTTCTACTTTATTCAGTTAATATCAAATTCAGAGAACGAATTTGATTTTTGTTTAGTCTTTTCATAGAATTAAACAAATTAATTAAATTTTAACCATCAAATAACCAAAAATCGTTCCCGAACTGCATACAAAAAAAGTTATTCAATCGAATCAAAATTGAATCATTGGCATGAAGTGATTATAATTTATTTGAAAAATTCATAAAATTAATAATGTGAAAGAAAATGAATTATCAAGCTCGCATTAAAACCAATACATCACTAATTTAACAGAAATAGCTTTCGATTATAGATCTAAAAAATCTATCAAAATTTAATTTTTTTTATTAATAAATTTTCAAATCTGAAGCCAAATCCCCTTATTTGGCAACACTGATGTGTATACACTTAGATGCATACAAAAACTACATAAATATGTTGTTTTTGTAAATTTAAACAATGAGTCGATAGCTAATAATCTTTGCTAGCGAAGTATAGGACGGATAAAATGTTAGTTTTACATGCACAAAATTCAAATTATGTACTTTTCCATCAATCCGTATTATATAACAAAACTGTCAATAAGTCTCATTGGAATTTCCATGAAATAAACTCATTAAAACATGTGGGATTCTTTTTCTTTACTGCAATCAACATTTGGCTTACTTATCAATTAAACCACGTTCGATCTGGACATTGCAGACAGTCAGGCACACAACCGGATGTTAAAACTAAAAATGCTGTCTACTCGTATAGTATGTATGGTGTGAGAATGTGAGTGCATAGTTGAGTGTGTGCGTGTGTGTTTAACGAGAAATAATGCAAATACAGCCAAAAGATAAAACATTGCATTCGAATTTTTTTAATTCTGAAACATATTCAGTGATTGAAATACGGTAAGTTGGTTGGTTGGTTCATTCATTATTTGGTTCGTTCACTCGTTCAATGTTCCGTTCATAGTGAATGTTCATTTGATTTCTTTTTTGTTTAAACTTTCTTTGTTTTGCTCTCATTCATTGTTTGGTGGCTGGTATATTTTGCATAATACATGCTATGATAAATGTTTTGGTATGTCTTTCGAATGATATACTGTGAAGATGTAAAGATAATATAAACTCCTCTACATAAATGTGCAAAAACATATGTACCTACAGGTTGCGCCATCTTTTATGCCAGTATGTGAATAATAAATAACTTAAACAAGAAACCGATTTCCATATGTGTGATATTTTCTTTAAATTTGCTCATTTTCAATTCATTTGAACTATTTTTTGAATAACTTCATTATCAAACAAATGTTCTCTATTGACCACTACAAATATGCCTATTTTGCTGCAATTTTCATAACTTTTTCGAGCATCTCGTGCGGTTGGCGATAATTTCGGCATGAAGGTTTGGCTTTTGTTGTGAGGCTTGTTGATCTGCACTTTGCTTTTAAAATAACCCCACAATGGCCAATCAATATCGCCCTTTTTTAATATCACGCGTCCAGGTTCAATATGGTTCACCATCTTATTGAAACCACCCAGCAAAAACACACTTTACCAAATAATTAGTGATACTTGAGATTTTTTCATTGGCATTGAAATTTCATTAGCATTAATTGAGTTATTGAGACATTTGTCCTACTAATGGGAATCAACGAAATCAAAAACTATTTAGAATTGATCAAAAAAATTATTTCTTTGCAATAAAAAGGGATTATTAAATTGCTTCACATAGGCTTTTATTAACACTCAAGAAGAGCAAAAATTTCGCCAAAGCTCAACTATCTCGATTATTTTTCGAAGTTTTCGCCTTTTTGCAAAATGGCCGGTATCTCAAAAACTAAGCAAGACATGGCAAAACGGACAAAATGTTGCTCCAGTAGAGTATCAATATAAAATTATATTGGTCTGTTATTTTTATACCCTGCACCATATATGGTGAGGGTATATATCAGTTTGTCATTCCGTTTGTAATATGTCGAAATATAGGTTTAAGACCCCATAAAGTATATATATTCGTGATCCTTATGCAATTTTAAGTCGGTTTAGCGATGTCGGTCTGTCTGTCTGTTGAAATGGCGATACCGACGCGAAGATGCAAGTGGGGGTGCCTTTTTTTACCCAGATTATTGAACATCCTCCCGAGCAGTTTAAAATGAGCAAAATCGGTTCAACGGTTCAAAAGTTATGAGTGAAAATGTGAAGGTACCTCTAAATTTTCCATACAAATTTGTACAATTTTTCTGTATCTATTTTTTTTTCTGTTAAGTAAGTGAAAATGTTATTAAGTCTTCTTCTTGTTCGGTTACATTTATTGTCTTACATACTATGAGAATAATAACATTCTTAGAGCTATATGTGTGTTACTCTAATAACTAAGTTAACGTAAAAAGCAACAATGCTAAAGTCGCTAACAGAGCATACCTCTGTAAATAACATTACTAAAACTAAATAAATAACATTACTAAAACTAAATAACAAAAGTTCTGTTACATAAATTGACAAAACATATTCATATTACAGTTCATGCAAAATTTAGTATATACGTATATCATCTTCAGCCCCTATGATTGCCGGAGGCAGGGCTCATATAGAATTAATTATACCGACAAGAGAAAGATATGTAGATCCAACCCAGATGGTGTTTTTCTCGCTTTTGACTGACAAGCATATTATCGTGTAGCGCAAGTTTCTCAACAAATCTGGCGTGCAACGACATGGATTACCTACAAAAGGGTAGAACATCGGCATTTTCATAGACGTAACTATTTGAAAATCGTTTTATGAAATTTTCATAATTTTTTCCGATGCATTTTCTTAGGATTTTCCGTTCAAATATCTTCAATTCTTTGGCTACTATAAGAGATATAGTAAACCCGATTGGGTTTTCTGTTAAGCTTTGTTGGTTTTTTGTTTCATTCCATAAAATATATTTTTTGTTTTTGTAACCAAAGACATTTATATCTAAAGAAATAGCAAAATACACAATTGCTTTAGTGCCGCTACTTTTGAATAGGTGGCGCTGAATTAACTAAAACAATACCCTACCCCATAACTAGGTCAAAAGAAATGTATATATAAATAAAGAGCAAAATGCATAATTGCTTTAGTGCCGCTACTTTTCAATAGGTGGCGCAGAATCACATTAAAACTATATCCTGCCCAATGGCGATATAGCCTTGAATTTGGCTTTCAATTAATTTATTTACCAGAAATATTAAATTAACTACATACTTTAAATTATAATGAGAGCGCCCCGGTAGGCTAGTTGGTAGCGTGCTAGGTTATCAGTGCGGGGTCGTGGGTTCAATTCCCACCAGAGGCTCTGGTCTGTTGTTGCTAGTGCTCGGTTGGGGTATTAACATATAATTTGGAATTATATGATTAATAAATAAAATAAATAAATAAATAAATTATAATGCATTCAGATGTTGCTAGTAGACTTATTACATAATTTTAAAGTCAATTTTTCAAATGTTTGACGTAATAAAAGCATTTGTTTCACATTTTTATGCCAAAAGAGAAATTTTCATAGAGGAAAATAGTATTTTTTTTATTCCATTTGTATTTTTGAGAATTGAGGCATTGGCAAATGCATATTTATATTAATTTTTTCTTTGATAGAAAAATACACATGAATAAAGTGCAATATTGTGCTCTTAAACATCTAAATGAATATTGATTTAAAAACTAAGGTATAATATGCACATAAAACATATATTTTTTATAGTTTTTGGCAAATATTAATTTTTGTTACGAAGAAAATAGAAAATCAATAATACTCTACTGCATATTGTAGCACAATATGGCTAATGGAGACTAGCTCTGCAGCAAAATATTCCTAATGGTGAATGCACCTTCTGATGGGCCATCTATTGCATATAGTTACAACTCATGTTCTTTCTTTAATAAAATAATTTCTTTGCTGTATTCTCTCTATAAGACAAACACACTTCAATTTTTTAAAGAAAGAACATTCGTTGCAACTATTTATCAATATGTACGTGGCGCATCAGAAAGTGCATTCTCTGCATTAGGCATATTCAGATGCTAGTCCCCATTAGCCGGAACAAAATTTAGTATTTGACTATGCTTTAAATTGTTTTATTTGTGCAGTCTATGTTTAAAAAAACTAGTGAAAATGTAAAGGTGCCCATACAAATTTAGTACAATTTCATAGTAGCGACTGATACATAACATATTTTCTCATATTTTTTCACAAGTCGCTTAGCAGTAAATATTTTGTATTCACCTCAAACATTTTTTAATCACTAGCATTTTTTTCACCACAAAAAAATTTTTTTTAACCAAAAAAGCTCTTTGCACATCTAAAAAAGTTGTTCACCTCAAAAAATTTTTTCACCTACATAATTTTACTTCAAAAGTTTTTTTTATATTATTTGTATCAAAAACAGAAGAGAACATCTTTTTAGGATATTGGTGGAGGGTATTCAAAGATTCGGCACAGCCGAATTTAGCCCTTTTTTACTTGTTTTTATATGGGATGTACCAAAATAAAGAATAATAGGTTACGCGTATGCATATATATAATTGGTTAGTGTTGGCGACAGCCACAAACTTATTAATAATCTGGCAACGCTTTTGGATTTCATTTTGTATGCGGTTCAACCGCTTTCATTCTTTCATTCATTCTTTTTATTATAAATTAAATGGTGTTTGAATTAACTAGCAAATAGACTTAAAACACAACAGTTAGATTAGATTATAAGGGTTGTGTTCTATAATAAAACACAGTACCACTCGGAGACCCATAATAATACCCTTTGGGAAAAAGAAAAATAATAAAGAAAAGACAGCAAAAAATAAATAATTGGGAGCCCCCGGCCTAAAAAGCAGAGAGCTATTATAGTTCAGGATGACCCCGAGACCTCTACCTAGAATAGCCATCTTATCCCCTTGACAAAACCCAATCATATCTAGCCACATCACCCAGCTCACCGTGGGATCTTTTCCCCAGCAGTCTCAGTATTAGACCCTGTAATATAGGACAGTTGCACAAATGTGCTCTATTGTATCTAGCTCCTCAACATCCTCACACAATCTACAAAAGTCCTGTGATCCTCTTTCCCATTAACCAATGAAGGCTCCGATAGAGCAGGGACCGGTTATTACTCCTACTAAAGACCTGAGACTTCTATCCAATCTAATCAGTATTTTGCAATCCATCCTGCCGGATTGATTAGTAGAGTCACCAAATCTTTCAGAGATCAACCAATAATAGTGACACAACGGGTGTTTTACCCTACAATCCCTATATATAAGGTCCAGACCCGAACCCTGTTTTGCCAGTTCATCCGCTATATAATTATCCTGTATGTTACGGTACCCAACACAATCTGATTGTGCAGAATTCCATCACTTCTCCTAGATCCCCTTTACACTCCATCACTACACTCTAAAAAATGTTTGTAAATGTACTACAATAAAATGGGTAAAATTTTATGTAATATTACGAAAATTCGGTATATATAAACAAAAAATGCCTAAAAATGTTTTGTACACACTTTCATATAAAATAATACACACAAAAAGTATTTTTAGACATAATGTGTTTAAAATTAAACGCTTTGTGCCTACAATTAGTATTCCTTTGTTAAATTAAAATTTTACGCACAAATTTAGTAAATATACTAACTTAGATTGGTAAGAAAAATTTTGACATTTGGAAATTGGAAAATATTAAAAAAATAAAGAAAAGCTAAGAACGAAAATTTGTTTTTCAAAAGTTTATAAATATAATATTTGTAAATATTGTGAATTTAAATTCAAGATGACCATCAACACAGCACATAACCATTCGAAATATTTTATGTATTATATTTATAATTCAATATTATTAAAACATACACAAATAAAATAAATTTATTCTTAAAAAAAAAAATATTTTTCTGCAGTTTAATTTAAACCATGCGTTGGTAAATATACGCATTTATTTTATATAATAACACATATAGAAATTCATTTTTAGGCATTTCGTGCGTATATTTACTCTTCAAATAGGTTTTTTTCGCACAATTTTAGTAAATTTTCGAATTACTTTTAAAATTTAATTTTATTGTGTGATGGGTTATATTTCGGCTTAAGACCATAAAATTTAAAAAATAAAAACTAAATTTCAGTTTTTAAATGTGTTTATTTTTATATCGATATTTCGAATCAGCTTCGCTGTTCATCTTCAGGAAATAACTAAGCAAAAATACAATAATAACACATATAATAAATATACACAATAAATATATTTATATATAATAACAATGATTACATACATTTAATTATCTGTCCATAAAGCGTTGAGTTAAAAAAATGTCTGTATAGCTTAACGTTAATTTATCAACTAGTTTTCAATTCTAATCGTCGGTATTTGTTTACAGTGTGTTGGTATACTTGAGCACACTTGTCAGTATCAGTTTTGTAGTTAAGTCTCTTATTATGTGGTACACCAATTATATGTAACATCTCAATAGTGTATCTCTTAGCATAATTACTCTCTTCTTGTAATATGCTCACATCTTTAAAATTTGGTTTGTGTCCTGTTATTGTACTATGGGCCGCGAGTGCTGTTTTTTGTTCTATAGGTTTGTTTATAGCCTTGTAGTCTGACTTGTGCGATGATAGCCGTGTTTTTAATTTAGTTTTAGTGGTACCAACATATACTTTATTGCAAGTGTTGTACCCATCACCATCACAATTAATTTTATATACAACATGGGATTTTTCTTCATTTTCCAATTTAGATTTCGTTTTGCTGAATAATTTATTTACATTATTGCAAGTTTTAAGAGCTATTTCATATTTTTCTTTATCATAAATATCTGAGTTTTTTATTCTTTCGGAAAGTCCATGTATATACGTTAATGGTTTATATATTTTTGCCGGTTTATCTTTATTGTACATTTTTGTTGTTTTTACATGTTTTATTAGTTCCAAAGTTGTTTTCTTTGGGAAATCATTCTTTTTTAAAATGTCAATGATTTTGTTCGTGTTTTCCTTATGAAACACATCATCACTAATTTCTAGTACCCTACGTATAAAGTTAGTAGCAGTATTCACAATAATCCGCCTAGGATGTTTTGAATAGAAATTTATAAGTCTGCCTGAAGCAGTGGGTTTCTGGTACCAGTTCAATTTTAGTTGGTTGCCTTTTCTTATGATCACGGAATCTAAAAATGGTAGTTGGTCATGATTCTCGGTTTCTTTGGTAAATTGAATTTGTCGATTGAATGAGTTTAAGATTTTTAGAGTATCCCCTACTTTATTTGTTTTTAAAATACAGAACAAATCATCGACGTATTTAGTAAGGATCCTCGGTTTTGTGTCTAACATTTCCATTGAATAATCCAATAGTTTCTCCATGACTATGTCAGCAATGACTGGGGAGGCCGGTGATCCCATTGGCATTCCTTTCCTTTGTTCATAAAAATTGTTTTCATATTTGAAATAGCGTGTATCTTTGATACAGAAACTGAGGATTTCCATAAACAACTGTTTAGGAATTTTTGTGTGTCTTTCTATAATATTCCACTGTTCTTTAATTGTGTTTAGAGCTAAATTAACGGGGATACTAGGAAATAATGAAACTACGTCGAAAGAAATGAGTATTTCATCATCATTTATCAAGGTGTTATTTATTCTTGTTTTAAATTCAATTGCGTCTTTAACGTTATATTTAGACTCACTTGTCAAATTTTTCAATATATTAACAACGTATTTGCAAAGGCCATATGCTGGTGAGTTTATTGAGGAGCATATGGGTCTCAAAGGGGTGTCTACTTTGTGTATTTTAGGCAAACCGTATATTCTTGGTGCTACAGAAGTTTTAGTTGTTAATTTGTTTTTCTCTTTGTTGTTTATGAGGTTTAATGTAAATAGTTTGTTTATTAAAATATTGTTTTTGTTTTCTAAAACTGAAGATGGATCCTTTTTTAAACGTTTGTAAGTACAGATGTCACCAATAATATTATTCATTTTACGTGTATAATCCTCCTTATACATCGCAACTGTTTTGTTACCTTTGTCCGAACTCAATATCAGTATATCATTATTCTCACGTAAAAATTGTCTAGCATGTCCCACTGTGTCTATTGTCAATTTTTCCCTTGAACTTAGCTTTGATCTGCTAAGGTGATTGTCTATAAGAGAAGTCAATTTTGTTCTCGCAATCTCCTGTTTATCTTTATTCTCAATTGTTTGTATTAAGTCTTCCCCATCTGCAATGCATTTGAATAATGGGGAAAGTTTTCATTGTATTTGGTAATGCGTGTTTGGGACCCAATGATAATAACCGCTTAACATCTACGCACTTTCAATGTAAAATTACCCATTATGTGTGTACCAACTTAAGCAAAATGTGTATACTTTTTTTCGTTTACGCACACAGAGTAAATTTACCCCATTTCCTACTTCCTACTATAAGTTGGGTAAATTTCAATAAAAATTTATTAGAGTGTATGCTTGAATGTACTGAATGACACTTCAAAGCCCTAAAAGCTGCCTGATTATCCACATAAATTGTCAATACTGATCCCTCTATGACGTTTGCTCTTATCAACTCTGTGGCCCTACAGATCCCTAGGATCTCTGCCTGGAAGACACTGCACTCATCCGGGAGCCTGTATGACACTTTAATGTCACCATCCACTTTGTAAAGTCCGGTCCCAGTGCCAGATTCCATCTTGGACCCATTCGTTAAACTTCACACCCTTCAAACAGCTGTCTATACCCACTCCACTCGTCCCTACTTGGAAACACAATTGGGGTTGTAACTCCGAAGTGCAAAGTCGTTACCCTATGGTCCGAGATCCCAGTGGGGATTCTATCCTGACCAACTAGTCCTACTTCGTACAAAATCTTAGTCTGACATATCCACCTAGGTTTTAACAGGGAAGACTCAAAGAGCTTAAAGAAGTTCCTAGCTGCCACACTTTCCACATACCTCTCAATCGGTAGAAAATCTAGGCTAGTTGTTAGCGTGCTAGCTTATGAGTGCGGGGGTCGTGGGTTCAATTCCCACCAGAGACTCTGGTCTGTTTTGGCTACAACGAGTCGAAGGCCTTTGTTGCTAGTGCTCGGTTAGGGTATTAACATATAATTTGTAATTATATGATTAATAAATAAAATAAATAAATAAATATATTTTTTTCCTAAATTTTGGTACATACTTTCTTAAATCCTAGTGGACACAGGGGATCAAAATGGTCCATACTTTTAAGTTTTTGGAAATATATACTATTAGAAATTTGTTAATTCCATTTATTACAAGATGCAGTTTCGAGCATTTTTTGTTTGCATTGATATTTAAGTAATTTCTATTCGATTGGATTTTTAAAATTGATTTTTGTAAATGTTTCCTCCTGATTCCAAATCTGGTCTCCAAAATTTTCTATCTTTACATAATTTTGAATTTATATAAGAGCCATTTTGGGATTACATTCAAAAAATGATTTTTCCTCCAAGTTATAATAAATTGTTTGTCATATTCATGTTCTGGATACTAAAATTATTTAAAAAAGATGAGTTATAATAAAATAAATTAATTCGAAAGTCCATTTTCATGTTAATTGGTTTTATTAAATTTGTTTCATTACATTCAAACAACTTTTTGAATGCAGGAATTAATTTAAAGTAAACATAAATTAAAAAATTATACCTTAATAATTAAAGTTATTTAAAACATTATTAATGGGTCTTTATTATATATACTAAAATAATAGAAAAGGCAATCTATTATTGGGAGATCCCAGTGGGGATTCTATCCTGACCAACTAGTCCTACTTCGTACAAAATCTTAGTCTGACATATCCACCTAGGTTTTAACAGGGAAGACTCAAAGAGCTTAAAGAAGTTCCTAGCTGCCACACTTTCCACATACCTCTCAATCGGTAGAAAATCTAGGCTAGTTGTTAGCGTGCTAGCTTATGAGTGCGGGGGTCGTGGGTTCAATTCCCACCAGAGACTCTGGTCTGTTTTGGCTACAACGAGTCGAAGGCCTTTGTTGCTAGTGCTCGGTTAGGGTATTAACATATAATTTGTAATTATATGATTAATAAATAAAATAAATAAATAAATATATTTTTTTCCTAAATTTTGGTACATACTTTCTTAAATCCTAGTGGACACAGGGGATCAAAATGGTCCATACTTTTAAGTTTTTGGAAATATATACTATTAGAAATTTGTTAATTCCATTTATTACAAGATGCAGTTTCGAGCATTTTTTGTTTGCATTGATATTTAAGTAATTTCTATTCGATTGGATTTTTAAAATTGATTTTTGTAAATGTTTCCTCCTGATTCCAAATCTGGTCTCCAAAATTTTCTATCTTTACATAATTTTGAATTTATATAAGAGCCATTTTGGGATTACATTCAAAAAATGATTTTTCCTCCAAGTTATAATAAATTGTTTGTCATATTCATGTTCTGGATACTAAAATTATTTTAAAAAGATGAGTTATAATAAAATAAATTAATTCGAAAGTCCATTTTCATGTTAATTGGTTTTATTAAATTTGTTTCATTACATTCAAACAGCTTTTTGAATGCAGGAATTAATTTAAAGTAAACATAAATTAAAAAATTATACCTTAATAATTAAAGTTATTTAAAACATTATCAATGGGTCTTTATTATATATACTAAAATAATAGAAAAGGCAATCTATTATTGGGAAATAATTTTTTTTAAATATCAAAAAAAGTTACATATTAAAGGTAATACATTATTTTAATGTTGAAGGTAAGAAGTACTCATTGCAAAGTAATGTATAAAATAATGATATGGCAGGTCCTTACATTTTCGGGCACACATAATAAGACAACATCAATCGATATCGTTTCCCATTGACGGTTTCGCCTTCTCTAAAAAAATGGTCAAATGATCAGTTTTGGCACAAACGCCGGTCACTTTTTGGTCATGTAGTAGTATTTCCTGGATCTCGTGGGGATACCCAGTTCTGCAGGCAAAATTGTATTGAATTGACGTTTTAAAAATATGTGATTTTTTGTTGATGGCGCACCCTGCACATTCATTTATAAAACATACTTCACTCAATTGCAAATGCAAACGAATGAATAGTTTTCAAAACATTTATATATGTTAAAATACATTGCATAGTAGTTTGTCGGACCCTTGAAAAAAATATTTTATGGTCAATTTACTTAAAAAATATTTCAATATGTGTATTTTTTAAGAGTTTGTGTTTTATTTAGTGTGTGCTAAATTAGTGAGGTGGCAGTGGGCTGAAAACTTATATAAATCGCAAACTTTACATTTAAAAACGAATTATAGCAGCATTAAATTCAAAATAGATTCTTCGTAGGAAAAGGCAAAACATATTATAATCGAAGTAAATGAAATCAACAGTACAATATTTTTATTTTAACAAAAATACCGATTTTTGATGGAAATTAATTTTATGTTTTCTGATCTAAATTATTTAAAAACAAACCTTATAATTTAGTCATTCTTTTGTGGTATCTTCTGTATAAAAACATTGTTAATCTTTATAGCTTTTTAATTTAACTAATGATTATAATCTGGCTGATTATAAATTCTTGTTTTATCCTCAATAATAATATTAATAATAACAATAAGAACAGACAAACCACTGTGCAGCAACACATTGCTTCCGATTACTGTTCAATTTTGACTCTCAACATATATCAACATATTTATACCACAGCAATGTTTTTTAGTGATGCTGAAATTGCAGCTGAATCTGAATCCATACTCAAATACAGAGTTTGTATTGGTACGCCTATTTTCCATTGAAATTAAATAAATCTTACCATGTAAAATACAAACATACAAACTTAGCATTTCCACACACACACATATACGAGTTCTTTTTTCCCAATATAGCATGTGCAGTAGAGCGGCATCTTTTCGTATAAAGAAAAGTGGAGCCCGAAAATCAAAGACTCTTTGACAGTTTAAACTGCAATAAAGCGATCAGCACTTAATCTAGCAGGCGATGTCTAAGATTGATATGGGTAGTCGGACACTGAGGGGTGGATGGAATTGAAAGGGCGGACAAGTTGGCTACGGTTTAATTCAACCTAGTCTCAATTAAACTTCAAAATTCAAAACCTTTTCGGATGACGAAAACTGAACTTGATAAATGGGGCCACCAAAATCCACAGAAAGATCTGGAACTGAGATGGGTGACACGGATGTGGGCAAGACAAGGATATTCTTAAGGCTGGTGAAGCGGTAACTGGCCAACCTGATGGAAATTTTTACGAGCCATTCTAAACAGCAGTCAGACTTTCTGAAATTGTGAAGGATTGACTCTGTGGTTTGTAGAGCCTTTAGAGAACACTATGAGACTTTGGAGCACTTACTTTGTTTAAATCCGGGTAAAATATTGTCCCTTAGGCGTTATACCGCCGTTGGGATGCTTATGGTAGGTTGATTTGGGGAAACTTATAAGATACATTAGGTATATTTTAGGTAGACCGTTATGTTTATTTATGGGGTAGTTTTAAAAGAACAAGAAACATGTCGATCCTCTAACATATTTTAATTTTTTTGATTATCATGTAGAGCACTTTACACTTTTACAAATTTATAAGGAACAAATAAATGGAATATTCAGTTAATTTCGATCAAAAATATGCAAATGTAAAATTAGGCAATTACCCGATAGGGTTCATTGAAAATGATTGCCCTCGTTTTGCAAAACGAAACGCTTCACATCATTTAAAAAAAAATCGATTTTGTATATCAATTGAATAAAGTAGCTGTTCGTTACGTTATTTGAAATTTTATACATATGAATTAGAATTTCATAAATCACTGCGCTGAAAATTCGTGGAAGACGAGATAGCAAAGAGTAACGAAACCAGTTTTTTTTATAGACGACTATTTATAATTTTATACACAAAATACAAAAAAAAATTTAATTGTCAACTTTTTTATTTATTTAATGTTTAATCAGCTGTTAACATTGGTGTTGCCAATAGCAAAAAAGTACGGATAAATGTAACAAATGCATAAATGTAGGTAACACTATTTTTTTTATAATTTGATAATTAAAGCGATAACATAAAAGTCCAATGATTTATAAAATTCGATTTTTTTACACTCGCGTTTGCATTAGAAAGTGTAGGTGAGGCGTTAAACGCAGGGGATTTACTAAATTTGAGCATATTTCTTGCCAAACTTGGATTGAACTTGTCGCAGTTTATTGGAAAATATGTATTGCAATGTGAAGCTTTTTAGGCTGCTATATAACATTGCAACTGATAAAAATCAAAGGTACCACTCTAATGTGTGTATTTCCACACATATGAAGTCATTGTAAAACATGAATGTTTGTATGAAGAATTTCAGCCATTCTCTTTCAATGCATTTTCTTTTCAGTCTTAAACAACCATCTATGGGAAAATCTCGAGGGTGAAAATGTGCAATAAACTACATTCGTTAAGAAACAAGGCAGATGTAAATTGAAGAAGTACAAAAACAAAGTAAACACATACTAACATCCGAAAAAAAATATATATGAGAACTTTTCTCTATACAAAGAAAATATTTTCTTATACGTACAAACAAATATTTATGAATTCAAAAAGTCTTTCAGGCATTCCTACCTTTGTATGTGTAATGCAATATATTCCAATAACCATCATATGTTCTCTACATCTGATAAGGAATAAAACTGATTTAATTTTGCAATTGTAATAGCCAATTAACTCAAATAAAAAAAAATAAGGTGGTGTTTCCAGATGACGCTTTGCTTCAGACGAACAAAACTACAATAACAAAATACATGCAATACAAAAACAAAAAACATGTAGACACTCATTCGTCTAGCGACGTACGTCTTGTGGAAACATGTTTGAATTGGTACAAACCTCGGCTAAGAATTTTTGTAGTCGTATCATTTGGCTTCATGGCATCGTGGGTGGCTTAAAATTTTGTAGTTTGTTCATCCTGGTTTGAAGGGTTCTTGGAAAAACCCGTAACATATTTGTAACCTGCTAGCCAAGGCCATATGGTTTATCTTTTAAAGTGAAAATTACAATATTACATTTTTCCAATCACCTGGGCTAGGCCAATTTCTTTTCTATGCTTTCGAAATTGAAAATTAGAACTAAATAACTTTTAATCTATAAATTTCCAAAGCTCTTTTGTATTTATTTTAAAGCTTACCAGTAGCAAATGGACAAATTATTTTTCAAATGTACTACTATAGTCTTTGGACAAGTAATTTCAAACCTACTTGAACTAGTCGCGTACTAGTTAAATAGCATCGATGTAGGAAAATTCTTATTTGGTTTACATTTGTTTTAATAAGAAAATCTATGCTTGGAAATAGACCCTTAAATTCTTTATTGTGAATAGAAGTGCAGTACTGGGGCTAAAGGATCACTCCAAAAATTTTTAGACAAATTGCTCATTGGTACCAAGTTGGTTGTTCCTAAAATAATAATTTTGAAACAGTAGTGTATTACTAGAGACTGTTTGAAAAGATTCAATTTAAATACGAGTTTTGAAGTTCGAATTTTATTTGAATAATATTTTATTTAGGTTGCTCATAAACAATTAATATTTTTTGTGACTAGAAATCTTAAATATAAAATATTTTAAATATTATTTAGTTCACTCAAGAAAAAAGGCATGCATTTAAAATTAATTCAAAATTTCCTTTAAAATAGTTTAAAAATTGTCCTCAATTAGGTAAAAACGAAATAGTTCATTCATATTTTCCTAAGTAATATTTCTGGATTTTAGAAAAAAAAAGTATTTTAAATAAAAATGTATCAATTTTTAAGAGAAACATCTTAGTTTTAAAAAACACTTATTTTATAATAACACTTATTTTATTTGAAAAAAATGTAACATAATTTACTCCTATTTAGTTCAATAAATTTGTAACATGAAATGAGAAAGTACTTGAACTTAATGTGTGTTCATTTTTTTTTTTTTTGCAAGTTGTAAAATTAGCTAAATTTTAGAAAGGCATTTCAAAATTAAGTTTTCATCTACCACTTTCCAATTTTTAAGAATTGTTTTCAAAAAAAATCGTCAATCAAACCAAGAAAAAACATGATAAACACTATGGGGACTCTGCACCATCGATTTCAATGGTAAAAAAGTTTTTTGACTTTCGTTGTGGTCGCACAAGTACAAATTACGCTAAACGTTCTGGACGGCCAATTGAGGTCAATACACCCAAAAATGTGGAAAAAATCCACGATATGGTGTTGGCCGATCGAAGAGTAAAAGTGCATGAGATTGTTGATGCCATAGGCATTTCTTATGGCAGTGTAGTTTCGATTTTAAATGATCAGTTGGATTTAAGAAAGTTGTCTGCAAGATTGGTGCCGCGTTTGCTCTCAGTTGACCATACACGTAATCGTGTGACAACTTCAAAGGATTGTTTGGAGCTGTTTTACAGCAATTCGAATGAGGTTTGGCGGCGTTTTGTAACTGAAACATGGATCCATTACAACACTCCGGAGACCAAGCAGCAGTCTAAACAATGAGTTTTTCCGGGTGAACCGGCTTCGAAGAATGCCAAGTTAAGTTTGTCGGCCAATAAGGTAATTGCAACAGTTTTTGGGATGAACGTGTGATAATCCACATTGATTACCTTCAAAAGGGAAAAACAATAATCGGCGAATATTATGCCAACTTGTTGGACCGATTTAACGAGGAGTTATAAAAAACAACCCCATATGGTAAAGAAAAAAGTTCTTTTTCATCAAGATAATACCAAGAAAAAAATATGTATATGGTTAAATATATTACCTTCATCATAGAAATAGCTTCATTATTATTAGAAAACATTTGAAAAAATAATTTCCCTTAAAGATGTGCTATTTAACTTGATGTTAGAAAATATTTTCTTATTTTTAGTAAAAAAAAATATCTAATAAACTTAAATAAAATAAAAATTTTCTTAAAATCGAGGAAACATTTTCTAACTAAAAGTTAAATTTAAAATGATATAAGAGGAAACTATGCTATGTTTTCTAATAAAAATTTAGTTCTCAATAGCAAATTTTTTCTATAATCTAGAAGTATTGACCAAATTTTAAGTAAAATTTTTTTCTTAACTTCAAGGAAAATTTTATTAAGTTTTGGCAAAAAGTGTCTGGCGCTGTTATGATTTCAGTTTCTCCTCCAAATAAGGTATTTTTTCTAAATTATAGTTAATTTTTTTGAGTGCTTTATAATTATATTCTTACAATATAAACAGCCTCCTTATATGCTTCTCTAAGATACTCAAAACGTACTCTTTATTATTGGTCGTGCTTTTATTATTAATAGCTACTCTTATGCGTTTTTCTCTGAAGCCAACGATCGTTAAGATATCGAGAGAACCGTGAGAATCATAATCTATACCCAAAATACGTAGTCTATGGTATAAACATATCTTAAATTTTTTAAATATGTATGTAACTGTTGGTTTTAAGCATACATGGTTTCATAAGTACATATTTGCATTTATCGTTGCATAACGATACAACTCACATCCAATGTTAAGTGTTGTGAAATTCTTTATTTTTACTATTCACATATACTTTTTTAAATCTTTATTAAATTTTTTTTTTAAATTCAACAAATCTTTGGGATTTCAACAAGTTTTTTATACATATATATACACTCACAATATAATTTCCGTTGCCGAATGTAGTTTATATAAAAAGTAATACGTAAAGTTTGTTTTTAAACGAAGAATCAATTGAAATTCATAGAAATATATTTTTTAACTATTTGAATCAGTCATTCAAAAGGAGTTGATAAATGTAATATGTTAAATTTTATGTTTGCTGTTTTTAAAAATATAAATTCATATAATTCCTTTTTGTTTTTTTTTTTACCAAAATAGTTTGTATATATACAATATTATTTCAATAAAAATTACAAGAAATTATTCAAATATACATACACACAGAAAATAAAAATATGTACGTTACATCTGTGTGTGTTGTGTTTTGTAAAATTACACACACATAAAAAAAATTCAATTTGAAAAACAAACCACATAAATCGTTTTTTTCTACTTTTTATCAGTTAAAAATTGATGGTTATTTTGAACTACTTTCGATTGCTTTTACTACTTGTGTCGATTATTAAACAATGATTAAAAATAAACAACAAAATGGGCTGAATATAATGAAAAATCAGTAGTCCTCTTTTTGATTGCATTTTCGATTAATATAATATATATTTTAGATTATTTTTAACGAAATAATATTGTGAGTGTACATATGAAATGAATGTACGCTAAACTAACGTAATGTTTCTATTTGAATTGAGTGGGAAAAAGTTTGAAAAAAGTTGATCCAGCATTTCCAAGTTAAATATTTTTTTCTCATTTGCTTTAGGAAAAACTTTCACTGATATGATTTAAGATACTTTTGCATATAAAAATAACAAACGCAAAACAAAACAAAAAAGTTTAAAACAAGCTGATGATATGACTGTATAAATTGAGTTGTTTTTTTTTTTTAGAAAAAGTGAAATAAAAAACTTTTTCTAACGGTAAAGTAGACTCTGCACATATAATTAAATATTTTTCCAGTCTATTTTAGCATTTGAGCCAAATAACTCTTTAAAATTAGAACGATTGCTGCAATATAAATACATAAATATTTGTTTATATAAAAGATGAACAAATAAACTTGAATTGCTTAAAATTGTATGTACTTATACGATTAAGTTTTTTACCTTTTATTTGAACAATTACAAGTTACTTAAAACTCAATCGACTGCTGTAATTAAACAGAAGTATGAAAATATTTAAAACCTCCTCGTGTTTTCGTATTTACTCGACAACTAATTGTAAATACTGTTAATGTTCTTGTTCAACAAATTCCTTTTTGTTCGTTCATGTTTTTTTTTTTTGTTTTGTTTTTCTTGTGTCTTATGAAATAGTTACGGTTCGTTAACATGTTCTATGTCTGGTACATAGTTGGTCAACTTGAAATTAAAAGATTTATATTGTCTACAAAACGACATCTATTTAAACGATATGTTTTTCCTATGATCATTTACAAAGTTGTCTCTTGAAGACCGGTGATGTACAAAGTATAGCCCGATGCATTTAAACAGCGTAAATCTGTCATATAATGTATAAAGGGTTATATTAAAATTGAGTTACAGTAATGTCAACGAAAAAGCACAGGCAAGGCACTTTGAGAGGTGGTATAACTGCTTTCCGAATCCCAAAATGATAACATTATTATATAAAAGGACCAGCGGTTTAAAAATTGTGTGGAAAAGCACTTGGGTGTTTTCCAATATTGACAAAATGAAGGTAAAATTTAAATAAGGCCACATACACCCAGAAAACAGTATCACTGGTGGCCACAGAATTTGTTGTAAATCGAATTCTGGCGGTTACGACAACTATTTTCATATTAAATTATATTTTTATTTGTGAAAGTCAAATAACCATTAAAAAGATAAAAATTCAAGTGCTTTAAATATTTCTTTTATTGTGCTTTATTTTTTTACAGTCAAAATCGAGTTAACGTTTTTTTCGTGTATTGTCAATATTTTAAAATTAAATTAAAACATTTCTTCAAATTTACAATTTTCCTGTGAAGATTTTTATAAAATCTGAATTTCATCCATACATTTTAACGAAAAGGTAAGCCACATTTATTTGGAGCTAAACTCTGTCCTTACATTATATTTTTTTTTCTTATTTCAGAAAGATTTTACAAATTTAAAAAAATTAAGACCAAACTTTGTATGTACTAAAATTATAAAAATGTGTGTATATAAAAAAGATATATTTCTTTAAACATTTGCTTCTTCCGGGATTTGAACTTGGAAATTAAAAGTACTAGGTTAGCTCTCCACCCACTAGCCCACAAACACTTATAAAGTTGTATGACTAATTTTGAATTTAAAAAATTTTTTACGAAAATAAATGTAGTTTACAAATACCCTAGGTTAGGTTAGGTAAATGTGGTAGCCTGCCAATCGGCCTCACTTAGACTATAAAGTCTCTTGTGATACCACGGAAGCTAGTAAAAATTATATCACTAGCTTCCCCCGTCAAACCATCCCGATGACCTCAAAAAGCCCCTAATTCGGCCGATATCGATATCAGCCAAATCACCCAGGTCCTCAAAGAAACATGACCCCAATTGCAGCCCCCTCCTGCGAGCCAGGGCAGGACAATCGCAGAGAAGGTGCTCCACAGACTCCTCCTTCTCTTCGTCACTACAGCTTCTGCAACAGTCACTAGCCGCAACCCTCAACCTAACTCCGTGCCTTCCAATCAGACAGTGTCCCGTCATGACGGACACAAGTAGGGATATATTGGGCCTTGACAGTAACAGCAACCTGTGCGTGCGCTTCCTATCCAGACGGGGCCACATCTGTCTGGAACGAATACAACCACGGACAGAGGCCCACCTATCTCCTGCCAACCCATAAGCACTCTTCCGCAGCCGACTCTTGCAAGTGGCCAGAGGCATGCCCACAGATTCCATTTCATGTGGAATGTGTAAGGTAGTTCCCAGTCTTGCAAGCTCGTCTGCCCTACAATTCCCTGGTATGTCCCTGTGGCCCGGCACCCAAATAACAATACCCTAATTTAATGATATATTTGATAACCGTATTTGTAGTTACCACTTTCGAATATCGACAATTATTTAATAAATTTGTACTAATTTTCCATACATTCACTAGATAAATGGTTGCTTCTATAGTATTTCTAAACGAATTTTATAGGTAAAGTTTATTGGGAATGCCAATATTTGGATAATTTAATTCTTTTTTAGTTCCTTTCCCCTCTTTTTAATTCCCAATACAATATTTTTGCTTCAATAATAGATTATAGGTTATTTCAAATAAAATAAAAAAATACAAATGAATGTTATTGCCTTTGATCGAATTGCAATTTATCTTTTCTTTGGGTGTAACATAGATTTTCCAAAATAAAGAAGCATCCATTCCAGTCTTTTGACTACTGTACTAGAGTATTCGGTTAATAGACTTTTAATTTTAATCGATTAATCGTAATTAAAAAAAATTGAAAAATTAATCGATTAATTATATATTTTTAGAATTTATCAATTTCCAGATTATAATTAAATGTTACTAACGAATATTAAGCACTAATTTTTTTAATCGGAAAAAAATGTGAGGACCAGCGCATGAGGGAGTGCGGGACCTGAGCGACTAAGTCATCGTCACTAACAAGTCATCATTCACTAACTGTGAAATTGAATTTCGCAAAGTCATTTTCCTTAGGGTGTTTAATATAAAGTGTAGTGGGGTCATCGCACGGTACCTTGTTCCATTGACTGTAACGTTGCGATTGCGGGTGCATTGGCAGCTCTTGAACTGTCTCTGTCTGCTCTTCACACAAAATTCGGCAATTCTGTTTGTTGATGTATCCATTGAGTCAAAAGTGAGCTTCGCCGCTGCAGACTATTATTCAATAAAAACACTTTCTCACACCGTTCGAATTTCGATAATAAAATTCAATGATTTGCAGGCGTTGTTCGTTTGTTGTATATTCGTGGTAAAATGGCATACCTTACTGAGCATTTTTGGCATTGCCACAAGTCAAGAATCTTTTTTTTACATTGAAAAACCAATTTGCAAATAAATCACCCTTCATAAGACTGATCAAACAATGAGTTGTTTGTGGGTTGGGCGGTGATCCTTATAATTTTTTTAATAAGTTAAATGAAAATTGAATATCTTATATTTGTTTTATCTTTTCATATGCAATGAACACATAAACATCGTAAATAAAGAGAGAATTTCTGATGTGGTTCGGTTTTTTCTCTATGTCTACATCGCTGCGTCTCTTTATTTAATTTAAGTAAATATATCGCAGGGGATTTTCAAAAACTTTGAGATTAATTTTGTTAAAACTTTCTGTAATAGAGTTGCGCCAATTAACTTGTAAAACGCTCATATGTCTGAAAAGTTATTTAGTTCCCATTAAATATTAAGTTACTTTGTTATTGCATTTTCATTCGTCTGGAGCAAAAGGTGATCTATAAACGCCACCTGCATTTTAAAAAATGATCGATCTTAAGGCTTTCGAATTATTCTTTTTCTAGATGATGTTATTAATGCTTTTGTGTTATATCAGCCTTCAACATACATATTTTCGAAACATAGTTTAATATTTTTACCAATTTTAATTTATCGATTAATCGTGTGAAATTGTTCGAATTATTCGTTATGCGAAATTCGGGCATTTGAAAATTATTCAATACAATATTGCACAAAAAGTGTTCGATTAATCGAATAACGACTACCCGATTAACTACCTTATATTTTGAGTTTGTTCCGATTATGTCATTCTTTAGTATGCTTAATTTATAAATATTTTCACATCAACATCAAAAGGGCTTTTTCTACCCTTTTTTACAAAATGTGTTTTTGTGCAAAGTAATAAAAGGTAAGAACGGACAAATTAGAGATATTAAGAGTCCTATTTAAATTTGATTTAAACATGTCCAAGCATGCACAATTTCTTTAATACATCTAAATATCTAAAATGTGATATTTTGTTAAATATCACGAAATTTAAGGTATAATTCAACATATTTTATACACATTTAAATAGGTCTCTAAAATACCACTAATTTGATACCTAATTTGTGCGCTTTTACTTTTATTACTACGCACAAAAATACATTTTGTAAAAAAAGGCAGAAAAAGGAAACATTTTTTGTCAGAAAGAAAACGGCTTAAGTAATTAAGGTCAAAGTAAAAAAGTTAATAATACCAAAAATGTTATTCACGTTTTGATTGAGAATAATATTTAGAGCCTCTTTGAAAATAACGGTTTAAACAGTTTCTAACTTAATAAATCAGAATATTAAAAAAAAAATTCTTGTATTTTATTTTCAGTGGTGTAGATTAAAAAGATATATTACTCGCTACTTTTGCTGGGTGATTGAATTTGTATGAAAATTTACATACATAAGGTAATCACATACACCAGCTTCAGTTTCTAGATGGACTTGATGTTTTAAAAAAATTCAGAGTTAAGTTGGAGTGTTAGAGTAACATCCAGTTCAAAACATCTACCGCAGTCTGTATATAAATTCAATCAACCAGCTAAAAGTAGCTAAAATAATTTCAATCTGTTCCACTCCAATTCGTTGGTTTTTGTTATTATGGAAATTTGCATTGGAGAAGGAATTTGTAAAAAATTATTGCGATATTCACAACAGATGGCGTATCTTTTGCACATGGTTTGTGTCTTTAATAATATATATGATGTTTTCGAGGGTAAACATCTGACATTTATTCTCACTCAGTCATTGAACGAAATAGTGTAACCAATAACGAATTTTGTGCCAACAAATCAGCATTTTTTGGAAGTTTTGATTTATTTCTTCAATTTGAAGAAAATGCAACTGAAGCATGTCGATTGTTCGCTGAAGCTTATCCTAAATATATATCATCGATTTCAGCATGCGAGAGATGGTTTGTGCGGTTCAGAAGTGGTGATTTTGAGACGGAAGACAAAGACCGCCCAGGTTAGCCAAAAAAGTTCAAACGGTTAAAAACTATTTAGAAAATAATGGTTGAAAAGTTTTTCCTCACCCGCCTTATAGTCCAGACTATGTCCCGTCTGGTTACAAACTCAAAAATGC
The DNA here is from genome assembly GCA_949748255.1 of Eustalomyia histrio. Lineage (NCBI taxonomy): Eukaryota > Metazoa > Arthropoda > Insecta > Diptera > Anthomyiidae > Eustalomyia > Eustalomyia histrio. The sequence goes on from OX456525.1 coordinate 101,153,420, forward strand.
CCTCTGTGGAACACGCTTCACTTCAGAACAGGGTATCCGAAATTGGCTTGATTTGTTCTTTTAGCGCTAAAACTGTCTTTTTCCAGAAGGATGGGAAAATCGTTATAGCCAACCATGGGAAATACTTTAAATAAAATTATATTGTAGAAATGTTACACAATAAACGCCCGAAATTTGCTAAAAATCCCGCATTTAAAAAAAAAATAAATTTTTTTCTTAATAACTTTTTAATAACACTGTCCAACAGCATTTTTGGAACAGAATAGCGACCCTATAATTCTGAAAGGGTATGTTGAGAAGATCATTTTTGTAGAACAAACTTATGGTCCAGCACAGTGGGTCAAAGTTTTCATTTTTTGGTCGAAGGGAGCATTATACTATATGAAAAAAATGCTGTAAGTTAATGTCTGAGAGAATTCTTATGGTCAGAGTTGTATTGTGGAATTGTATGAGGATTATTTTTGTGGAAGATCTTAACCCTCTAACTGGTCTCTTTATGGGTCAATTTGACCCTTTTTTCGAGAAAATCAAAAAATATCCTTTAAAAACGACATTTAAGGATTAAAATATTCTACGAAAATGTTTGCCGGAAAATTTCAGTGGGGGTCACCAAAGACACCATTGTTGTAAATAAAGCTCTTTACGATTAATTGGCAAAATTACACGCCAACTTCAAACAAATTATAATTTTGTTTTAATAGTGGTTTATTATAGTATGTACATATTTATTTTTTTGCTTCAAAACTTTCCAGATCGGCGTGTCTTTTTCTTGGAAATGTAACTTTTACATCGGCTTTTATCAAATTCCTGTTTTTCAATCTGGAACATAATATTTCAGCTTTCTCTTTCGTTAGTCCTAAATCTCTTACAAGATCTTCAAAATAAGCTTGGTCTATCAAATCAGGACATATGTTTAAGCCATCAAGAGGCAAGTTACTTATATCTGATATGTTTTCAACCGCCGCTGTTATTTCTGTATTGGCGACTGTCATATTGGCCGAAAATGTATGTGTAGGCGGTTGAGGCACCGGAACACCTTCACAGCGCACTTGTGGTAAAATGACATTATTTGTTGCTTCGTATGTCATTATAGCGTAGTGCCTTCTACCAAATTTGTAATTTACGCAGAAATAGCATGTATCTGATTTGTGATCTTCAGGTTCAATCCATGTAATAGGCGCAGAAAATGGCAGCGCCTTAGTACCGCCTTTGTACCAGTTCAAAAGACCACTTTCGCAAGTAGTACATACGGTTTTTGATATCCAAGCTTCAGATAAAAATCGTATTCCAAAGAAAAGAAAATATGGTTCTTTAATTGTAGGGAATATCTTTCTTCTGCTTTGATGGTGCGTAAAATGTCCACAAATAAAACAAAACCAATCTCTTAATTTGCAAACAGAATCCGCCATGTTTATTTAAGCTTTAATTTTTCTTTTTTTATATTAATTTTAGTAAAAATCACACCCGATATGTACTGCTTAGTAGCTCAATTATGCTTGAATTTTTTCTTTTATTTTTTATTATTAATTTTAATAAATATCACACCCGATTTGTAAGTCACAGCTGACTAGACGCGAGAACTCAGTGTTTGGCCCGGCCAAACACTGAGTTGGATATATATATATATATATATATATATATATATATATATATATATATGTTGGTGTATAATTTTACTAATTAAGCGTAAAGAGCTTTATTTACAACATTGGTGTCTTTGGTGACCCCCACTGAAATTTTCCGAAAAAAATTTTCGTGGAATATTTTAATCATTAAATGTCCTTTTTTAAAGGACCAGTTAGAGGGTTAAGATCTTCCACAAAAATAATCCTCATACAATTCCACAATACAACTCTGGCCATAAGAATTCTCTCAGACATTAACTTACAGCATTTTTTTCATATAGTATAATGCTCCCTTCGACCAAAAAATGAAAACTTTGACCCACTGTAAAAAAAAACTCAGACGTGCTGGACCATAAGTTTGTTCTACAAAAATTATCTACTCAACATACCCTTTCAGAATTATGGGGTCGCTATTCTGTTCCATTCAAAAAGTCTTAATTTGTTGGACAGTGTAATTATTTTATATCAGACACAAAAGTTGAGAGATTTTAATATAGATTTGTACACCATCGCAGAGCGAACTACAATTGTGTTATATTGTGCTCTTAAAAATTTAATGATGTCCGACAACGGTCACTTTCATTTGAGCGTAAACAAGCAAAATTGCAAATTTTGGGACACACATAATCCCGAAAATCTCCGCCAACGTTCATTATACCCTTTTTGTGTGATTGTTTGGCGCTGCATAACCTCGCTAGAGATTTATAAGCTATATTTCTTTGAAGATGCTGCAGTTGCACGCAATACGATCACAGAGTCCTTAAGCATGGACTTACTCTTTCCACTTGTGCGAGCGTAAAACAACAATGAGAGCATATGGATTCAGCAGAATAATGATACGGCTGCCTAAAGTAAAAAGTCCACTTTTTCAAAGAAAACACTTTTTGGAAGAACATTTTTGTGAAAATATTCTAGAAATAGAAGCAAAACGTTATTATCTGGTAATACATCAAACACATTACCCTTCGATTACTTTGAAACCTTACTTCAAATATCAAAATCAAATATTTTTAAAAGACTTTACCTCTATGTTTGGTATAACATCTCGATGGACATAAATAATAGGTTTTGTAATAGAAAAGTAAGAGGTTGTCTGATTTTATTTCTTCTTCAAACCTCATTACCGAATAAAAGAAGGATTTGCTGGCATGTGCAAAAAATGTAACGTTTCAACGTAAACACTACTTTCCCTAATATAATTTCGTTTAGCAGTCCCGAAATGTTCATCCGATTCGGACAATATTTGGTATATTTTTCTTTGTCACATTTAAATAAGATGTGTACAATTTTGTTAAAATAATTTAATATTTACACATATCGTATGTTTACCCTCAAAGAAAAGATTTGTTGCAATTCGATCAAAACCATTAACATTAATTTTTAAGGATTTTATTTTATTAGGAATAACCTATAATGCGTAATTATACCAAAAATATGGCATTGGGAATTAGAAAGAGGGAAAAGTAACCAAAAAAAGGATAATTTTATCCCATTATTGATATGTCCAATCAACTAAACGAATAAAATTTGTTTAGAAATTACGTACAGTAAAAGCAACCATTTATTTAGTGAATGTACTAGAAAATTAGTACAATCTATCAAATTTATTACAAAATTGTCGATGTTCGAAAGGGGTTACTACAAATACGGTTATCCTGATCTAATATATCATTAAATTAGGATTTCAGTTGAACCAACCGAATTGTGGATTGTATTGATATAGGGTCCGCCGAATAACTTTTTTTTTGAAAATGCTATAAAAAAAACTACTGAATATTTTCTCAAATTTCTTTTTTTATTTGAAAGTACAATCCTTCCGATTAATAATGGAAAATAATTTCATTCAAATGCCTGCCACGGCTGACCGTTACAGTCAATGGCGATGGTTATCGGGCCATGTTGAACGAATTTTTGTTCACAAAAATTGAAGAGGAGGATATTGGCAACAATTTGGTTTCAACAGGACGGCGCTACGTGCCACACAGCCGAAGCTACACTCGATGTTTTGCGCCCTGTTTTTGAAGATCGCATTATCAGCCGCAGAGCTGATGTCGTTTGGCCACCACGGAGCTGCGATTTGACACCGTTGGACTATTATTTGTGGGGTGCCGTCAAAGATAAGTGTTACGCCGACAAGCCAGAGACAATTGACGCTTTAAAGGACAATATTCGTGAAGCCATTGGTGAAATGCAGCTGCACGCAATCGATATGTGCTTAAAAATTGGACCGATCGTGTAGGCTACTGCATGGCCAGCCGAGGCAGCCATTTGAATGAAATTTTTCCATTATTAACCGGAAGGATTGTACTTTCAAGACAGAGACAATTGATGCTTTAAAGGACAATATTCGTGAAGCCATTGGTGAAATACAGCTGCACACAATCGATAATGTGCTTAAAAATTTGACCGATCGTGTAGGCTACTGCATGGCCAGCCGAGGCAGACATTTGAATGAAATTTTTCCATTATTAACCGGAAGGATTGTACTTTCAAATAAAAAAAGAAATTTGAGAAAATATTCAGTAGTTTTTTTATAGCATTTTCAAAAAAAAAAAAAGGTATTTGGCGCACCCTATAAAGCCACTAACGATTGGTATTTGTAAACGAATTTTCTGCTATATTTATTTTCCTAAAAAATTATTTAAATTCAAAATAAGTCATTAAAATTTATAACTTTTTGTAGGCTAGTGGGAAGAGACCTAGGGTTGTATTTCTAATTTCAGACTTCAAATCCCGGTAAAGGCAAACATTTAAAAAAATTAATTAAAATAAAATTATCAAATGTTTAAATAACAAAAATATCAAAAAAAAAAAAAAAATAAATTAAGTTGTGGTGCAGTAAGTAACAGTGTGTATTATGAATCGGGAGGCTTAGGTTCGATACCGGAAAAATCTAAAAGTACAATTTTTCTTAAAATAAAATTTTGTGGAATTAAAATATTAAATTAGACAACTGAATATTGGCTTTCACAACTAAAAAAATATTTTAATATGAAGATAGTTGTCGAACCCCGAGAAATCGATTTGCAACAAATTCGGTGGCCACTGTATGGGGGTTTTATTTTTTAAAAAAGAGTTAGAATAAAAATAATAAGAAACTGAACATATTTGTTGGCAATATGCAGCCAAATGCAGTGAAAACTAAGTTGTAAACAACCATTTCTAAAACTGGTTTCAGAAATTCAGTTGCTTTTGGGACAAAAATAATTCATTCGACAGAGCTGCATCTTTTCATACGAATTGTATTTGGCCCCAAGTTTTCAAATAGTTTTGTTCATTACAGTTACATTCTTTTTTTGTTTTTCTTTATTCGTTCTATATTAATATATAAACTACGTAATGGGTTTTCAAACAAGAACATTAAATGAGTTTTTCTACAACTTTTTATTTGTTTTATACTTTCAAATAAATTTTCGAAGCGTGAGTACTATACAAAGTTTATCATTTTATATGTAACCTCACAAAAAAGATTATCTCAATATATCTTCAGAGTGAATCAATAATGGATAGGTATCTCTCTCACACTATGTTAACACCTTGTACAAAGGACACTATAAACCAGGTTGAACAAACTACCAAGATTTTAGCCACCCATGATGCCATGATGCCAACGGGTGCGACTACAAAAAAAATTCCTAGGCGAGACCACGAAATTCCTAGCCGATTTACAGAAACATTTAGCCGCTAGCAAGGGTTGTACCAATTCAAACATGTAAACATTCACATCACAATCACTGTACTTGCGCTACAACCCTTGCTAGCGGCTAAATGTTTCTGTAAATCGGCTAAGAATTTCGTGGTCTCGGCTAAGTCGCATTATTTGGCATCATGGGTGGCTAAAAATTTGGTGGTTTGTCCATCCTGGCTTATAGGGTTCTTGCTTGTACCTGAAAATAAGAAACGGACCAGTTTTAAGCAAAACAAAAAATTATCGTAAAATTAAAAACTAATTATAATAAATATGACGTAAACTATTAATATCAACATTAAACATCAATTTATCTATTAAATGGCACGAACAAAATTTCAATTTCCTATTTGCAGACACATTTTATATATTTTTTTCTCAGTAACTAAGAGAATTTCATTCTCTTTATATTCTAAGCTCTTTGTGTGGGAATACGCAAATGAACCTAAACAAACATATTTGGAATTCAAAAAATTTTGGGAACTACTAAAAATAGTAAGTTAATTGAAATTATATTTATATTTACTTTTTAACATTTTCAAATACATTGTAATTCATTGAAGGGCATTTTAAATTCGCCTTAATACAAATGATTTAATTTATTTGATTTTGATTGAAATTTAAAAATAAAATTTGTGGTAAATTTAATATAAATTAGTTTTTTATATAAAATTTAAAATGAGTAAATTAAAAGAGAGAGGAAAAAAACAAATAAATGGTATAAAAGTTTTATAAAATACAAACAAAAACATATAATTTTATATAATTGCAGTTTTTCTAGACCTTCACCTATAAACTAGGCAAAACAACAACAAAAACAACAACAACAAAAATTAACACTTATGTATAAAAAGTGCGAGTAAAAACCAATTAAACATTTAATTAACATTGAATTTCATGTTATATAAAGTTTAATTGATTGATTTTTTTGTGCAGTACAAAGGCAAACATAAAATTAAAACAAAAACAAATTTAACGCGTTAAATGCATACAGGTAGATATTTTGTAATATAAAAGGGGAAATGATTTTAAGATAGAGTTATTGGCAATAATATTTATGAAGGGAAATTTATTTGGTTGCTCGATTACACACGAAAAATACAAAGCGGTCAGTACTGGCAAAGCACCGAAGTAGGTAGTATAAGTACTTGCTAATAGAAAGTACTTACGTTCCGATCGTTGAAATAATAACACTGCTCCAAGGTGGTGCGAATAGATTACAATACGTTGGAGAAGCAATCGGAAAAAATAGAAATCGAGTTCCTTTTAATGTAACAAATAAGTTCCATTGTAAAAAGAAAACTTTCAAATTTATGATCAGCCTCACATCAAATATCCTAGAAAAATCTTGCTAAAGGGTAGGACCTAATTCAGGTATTACCCAGTAAAATGTATTTTCTACATTTTACTATAAAACATAAAGTTATACCTTCCATATATTGTGATTTATCACTACTTATTTGAAAGTAAAGAACTAATTAACCATATTAATATACGTCACAGCTTATTCAACAAGAATGAGTTACTGATATTTCTTTTTATAACTACTTATTAAGAAGATACAAATAATGAGTTATTGGTGTTGTATTATATAATTATATACTTATAATGAGAAAATTCGGTTTTTTTATAATTTGACTTTTTAAAGATGAGTTCATAGTGACATTGGCCAGAATTTCATTTATGAAGCTGTTTTGGGTTAAAGTTTAGATTAACTGCTTTAGCAAAATAACAGGGATTAAGAAAAGAAACCTTGTGCAACGATAAACTCAAAATATTGACATTGAACCTTTTAGCTCCAAGCCACATAGCAAGAATTTCCTAAGTGTAGCTTAAAAAATATAAGAAAAAAGTAAATCTTACTTCTAATTTCACTTATATAATGTCTACGAGTAATTAATAAATATTTAAAATACTGATAAAGTCAAATAGTTTATTTTTATACTTTCACGCAGAGAAAAGATTAGTTCCAATTCGATCAAAGCCATTAACATTTATTTGTAAGGAAGTTATTTTATTTGGAATAATCTATAATCCATTAATAAGGTAAAAATATTGCTTTTTTAATAACTAATTTTTTTTTTGAGCTTAAGGTTCGTTTTTCACAAAAAAAAAAAAAAATAATATTAATTTTCAATATTTCGTTACTCCATTACGTAGCGAAATATTGAAAAATAAATAATCAACCATTTATTTAGTGTATCATAAAACTAGTACAATCTATCAAATTTATAATAAACTTGTCGACATTCAAAGGTGATAACATAATTACAAATATGGATTAAATGCCATTAAATTAGGGTTTCAATAGAGCTAACCGAATTTTATTGTTTGTATTGAATAGAGACGCCACTAATGATTTGTACTGGTAAATAATTTAAATTTAAAATTAACCATCTAAATTAATAAATGTTTGCGGTGAAGTGAGTAGAGATACATTCACAATATATTTTCCGTTACCTACTGTAGTTTATTTAAAAAGTTATATGTAGAATTTGTATATAAATGAAGAATAAATCGAAATTCATAGAATTATATTTTTTACTTTTTGAATCAGTCATTCAAAAAACAAACTACAAACAAAAATACGGACTTTCAGTAGAAGTTGATACTTTCAGTTAAATTTAAAATTTTATGTTTTCTGTTTCTAAAAAAAAAAATTCAAATAATTCCTTTTCGTTTTTTTTATCAAAGTAGTTTGTTTATATACAAAATATTTTAAAATTACAATAAATTATTCAAATATATATATACAAAAATAGAAACTAAAAATATATAGCACTGTGTGTGTTGTGTTTTGTAATTACATACATATAACGTTTTTTTCCAACGTTTCGTCAGTCAAAAATTGATGATAACTTTAAACAACTTTCGATTATTTTTACTACTTTTGTCGATTATTAAACAATGAAATATTTAGGGATTTGTGGGTTTTAAAGTATTTAGTTTCACGCAGTATAGGTGAAGTAATGGGAATATGTGCCTTTGTTTTTTTATATCAAATTGGTATCAAACCCAAATGTTTGCATATATTTCGACATGTAATTAGCAGCAAAATAGTATATTTGTAAAGTTTTAGTTTTTAGCGTTTAATTATTTACTCAAATGTTTGCGTTTGATTTTTTAGAAAGCTTTGTGATTTATTGTTTTAAATAAATTTTTAATTTATTTTATTTACAATCGCTCTATCGCGTGAGCAAACATGTTTTACACCTTTTGTTTTAAATAAAAAAGGGCACAAATCAACCGAAAATTCCTATTAAATTTCAATATATTTTGTTGACATGTACAATGCATTATCTGTATTTTTTTTTATGGCAATTTATATTTTCCAATATTTTTCTTTGTTTTTTGTAATTCAAAGCCTATACCTTGTTTTTTTAGAATCGGTCGCTTAGTATGTAAGGTAAATATGTGTGGAGATAACCAACATGTTCAAATCATTTTGTTTTAAAGCGTTTCCAAGATTTAATAAATATAGACAAAAAGCAAATAGGTTAAATTTTATCCAAAACATACATAGAGCAATTCCATATGAAAACGATCAAAATTGGCAAATTTTTGGACGACCCCTCTCCGATTTTAAAATAAATAGTCTTAATCGATTGCCCAGCAAAAAATAATGTACCTACATATTTTTTTTTTTTTTTATAGTGACTGGTTTAGTGGTGGTGTACACCACTGTCATGTGACAAAATTGAAGAATTCTTCATAAGGGACCTCATTGAAAGTTGTTTTAAAAAAAACTACTAAAGCGATCGCAACGAGTGATAGCTCGTTGGAAAGGTATTGAATCAGGCTTTAATTGAAAAATATCATTTTCCTAATTTTTCTCAGAAATTTACCTTTTTTCCCATGAAAATTAAATTTTCCCATGAAAATTAAATTTTCCGATTTTCCACAGAAGCTCCTAAATTGTCCGGCTAATTTTATTTTTTTTTTTGGATTCCTCATAATTTTTGCTTTAAGAATCAGCAATAAAAAAATGGGCCCCGACTCCTTGTTTGGACAGGAGAAGAGCATTTAAGAGACCACCTTGTTCTCATTGTTTTTATATTTTTTATAATTGAATTATTTTTAATTATTTAACATTATTTTATTTTATTATTAAAAATACATTTTAAAAATTATTTTACAGTTAAAAATACATTTATGAAGAAAAAATCTTTCTTATTTTGCTGCTTATACTTAATTACAATATTTATTAAAAATTTCAATTGTCTTGGCATCATTATAAAATTAAAGTAACTTTAAATTTAGCACGTCGGCAGACGAAGAGTACCGCTTTACATTAATTGACATATTAGAAATATTTGGTATGAAGCAATGAAACTTTTGCGTTCCAGTTATAGTTTTGACATTATTATATCTGTTTTGAAGTCGTCGCTCCATGGCATCGTGTTCTTTTTGAGTGCATAAAACTGTGTTAATGGCAATTTCCTTGCTTTGAATCCACGATAACAAATGTTGTACATTTAAGATCTGGTCAGTATATGGCCTTTGCAAACTTGCCTTAGTCGCCATGCGTTTTAGGGTTCCCCCTAACGCATCGCATGGGCCCTTACCGTGGGACGTCGCAAAAAAGTGCCACTCGACCTTGCAGTTTTGTTCTTCTTCAATTATGCAAAGATTGTAAAATTTTTTTTTATTCTTGTACTGAGAAGCCGCGCGGTCTGAGAAAAACGTTACTTTGTCGATTGCATCGAATTTTGATCTTAAGAATTCAAACAGTTTTATTTGAAATAAATAAACGGACACATAATTATGAGCTAAACTCTCCGCGACAACAACAAGGCTTACGGTCTGTAGTTCGTTATCTTCGTTTTTGAAATAAATGCAAAAAGGGTGCACCGTGCACTGGTCGTTTGCCCAGTGATAAGCCTGAATTTCATCCTGAACGAGAAAAGTGTAATTCTTGGCAAAGGCGCTTATCACAATGAATTCCTTACTTTCCTTTAGAAATTTCGATTGCATCTCGGATATGAAATGGTGCGCCTTCAGTTCATTCAACTTGAATCCGAATTCCTCGATGAATTCCGGAATCTGCTTTACCACGGTCTCAAGGGAACATCTGCCGCTGCTAATTATCCACTGTTTGAAATGCACCTCCTGAATTAACAGCTGTTCAAACTTTTCCGCCAAATATTGCTCTAGCTCGTCAATCTTCGGACAATTGTCGCATTTGGACAGATGACAATTTTCCGTGGGGTATGCGCACAACGACTTCGACAGGAGGTCCCTATATGTTACAATTTCACCGTGAAATACTTTCAATTTCTTGCATGGAAAGAACATTAATTTGATGTTTTGATGAAACATGCAAACGCAGACTAAATGCGTTCCGTGCCTGTCTAATGCCAGCACGCATTCTTTTGGTCGTAGGATGGCAAACTTAGAAAATCTCACTTTTTCTGCTGGGTATTTCTCTTTGAACTGATGGTATGCTTCGGATAGATTACATAATAATAATCTGCGCTGCTTGTGTACTTTTTCTCCATCTTCACGTGTGATAACATAGTCACGTGTACCTGGGTAGGCGCGGCTGTTGTCATCATTGCAGTAAAAATCTTGAATCAATTTCACCGTTGCTTCGCTGAGGGTCCTTGAGCCAAATTTCTTGGTGGGAGTCGCCAATATGCCCTTCTGTCGAACTAATTCTTTGCTTCTTCTCGCGATGTAAAAAGATGTTTGAAACTGTTCAGAAGTCTTGCGTATAGACCATGATTGAGGCAGCACAGATAAAATGAGATATTTCTCCGGAAAAGTGGTCGCTAAATTGAATTTTCTTTTCAACTGCTCAATCATTTGTTTGCCGTCATCAACGTCATCTGCTTGACTGCATTCGTTATCAGAGCCTTCATCAAATATTGTCGCGATTGCACTCATAACCTTGCCTTTTTTATCTTTCCTGTATTTTTCACTTCGCAACTTTCTTTTTCTAATAGGCGTTTCACCTAAAGTGGTAATAGCCTCATTCAAAGGACTCAAAGACATATTGACCATCGCAATGTCTGCCTCACTATCAGATGAAACATTTTGTTCAATTGTCATTTCACTCTCGGATTGTGGTTGCATTTGTTTCAATGCATTTGCTTGTTGAGACAAATCGATTTTACACTTGGGGCAAATGAATTGTGCTTCTTCACCGTATTGTATATTCAATTCATTCATGTATCGCTTCGAAACACCAGTTAATAAAATAAATATTTATTACCTGGTAATTTAAAAAATTTACAAAACATTTTATGACCTGTAGCCTCAGTCCATGGATTTATGGCCGATCTTGTGAAGGCAGGCAGACCATATTCACTACACACTCAACTTGGGGCTCTTAAAAAAAAATTGATTTTTTCTTCATAAATGTATTTTTAACTGTAAAATAATTTTTAAAATGTATTTTTAATAATAAAATAAAATAATGTTAAATAATTAAAAATAATTCAATTATAAAAAATATAAAAACAATGAGAACAAGGTGGTCTCTTAAATGCTCTTCTCCTGTCCAAACAAGGAGTCGGCGCCCATTTTTTTATTGCTGATTCTTAAAGCAAAAATTATGAGGAATCCAAAAAAATAAAATTAGCCGGAAAATTTAGGAGCTTCTGTGGAAAATCGGAAAATTTAATTTTCATGGGAAAATTTAATTTTCATGGGAAAAAAGGTAAATTTCTGAGAAAAATTAGGAAAATTTTATTTTTCAATTAAAGCCTGATTCAATACCTTTCCAACGAGCTATCACTCGTTGCGATCGCTTTATTAGTTTTTTTTTAAACAACTTTCAATGAGGTCCCTTATGAAGAATTCTTCAATTTTGTCACATGACAGTGGTGTACACCATCACTAAACCAGTCACTATAAAAAAAAAAAAAAATATGTAGGTACATTATTTTTTGTTGGGCAATCGATTGAGACTATTTATTTTAAAATCGGAGAGGGGTCGTCCAAAAGGTGATCGCTTTCATATGGAATTGCTCCATACTTTCTACTTCGTTCGTACACTCAAAATATGATGTAGTTAACTGTTTGTAGTTTAATAAAATTGTTTTCCGTTCCATTTAAAAATAAAGGAACATACTTTTATTTTTCCAAGAAATATGAATATTAACTTTTTTATAAATTTATTCGAAATAATTTACTATCATTTTCCGATTTTTATCAGTTTCATTTATTATACCCTTCACCACAGGTGGCAGGGTATATATAAGTTTGTCATTCCATTTGTAATTTCTACAATATTGATCTTAGACCCTATAAAGTATATATATTCTGGGTCCTTATGAAGAGCGAAGTTGATTTAACGATGTCCGTCTGTCCGTCTGTGTGTTGAAATGGGTTTTCCGAAGAACCCAGACATGATGAGGACTTGATTGTTTTTTATTTCTGTTACATGTGATCCATTTCTGTTTGCTATTAAAAATCAAACAGTTCGGTTAATAAATGGCTGAGATATTAGCAATAATCCAGGAATACCCTTTAATTTTTTCCGTAAAATCACTTTGTTTAATATGTATGTAGAATTTTACACATAACAAACAGATCCATGTGCTAAAATTCTTTTCTTTCATATCCACCTTTTATACACGAACAACACACATACAAAGATTTGTCGTTTAAATAAAAACTAAACAAATCTCTAATGAACGAAGACTTTTATATATGTACCTCTATTGACGATTATTTTGTGTCAGCTTCAATAGCTCAGTTGTCTAGACGCTATGTCACAAATACTTTTTTTTCTCTAAGGCCGCGGGTTCGAATCCCGGTCAATTCACTTTTTTTGTACATTTTTTTTTTTATTATTTTCTTAAGACTTTTTTTGTTTATTTTTGTTTTTTTTTTAACATTTAATAATTAATTTATATAAAATTTTATATTAATAATTAAATAATCCATAAATAGGCTAAAAACAAAGTACAAAGGGTGGAACACTCAGAAAAAAAGTTAGTAGAAAAATTTGTAAACGGTTTTCAATCCCACTTTACTATTTTTGTACTGATTTTTAGTAAAAAAATTATTATTTAGCAAATATTTTTGCTATTTACATTTTAAAAATTACAGAATTTTTACAGAATATTTACAAATGTTTGTTGCTTATTTCAGAAATCATTTTACAAATTTTTGAAGACCAATTTGCTAAAATTAGCAAAAAAAAATACTAATTTTAAAAAGTGGATATTGAAGGAAATGTTATTTCTAATAATTAAAACTTATACATACAAACTTAAATTGTCCTAAAATGTTACTTAGGTTTAAAAAAATTATCGGAAGTGAAGATACCGACTTATGTCTAAAAAGAGGACATCCACTTAAAATAGCACTAAAAAGGTTTTTTAGTTCTTAAAATCAGTTAAATCAATTAAAATTTAACCTTAAAAGTAAAAAAAAAAAAATTACTAAAATATTTTTCAAAACAGAAATTACCAAATTAATACAAAATGATAAATTCATATTGTATAAAATATTTTTTAAAAAATATAATCAAAATATTTGATGCTCGTTAAAAAAATAAATTTTAAACTGTACTAATATTAACAATATTTAGTAATTTTTTTTTTGCTGATTTTAGCAAACAGATTTTAAATTCCACTTTACAAAAAGTCTACTAAAATTTAGTGACGGCTACTAATTTTTCTACTAATTTCATTGTACTACGCTTCAGCAGACATGTGTTGCTAAGATTAGCAAAAAATACCGCTGGGCTCAAATTAGCAGAATTTCCCGTAATAACAGCAAAATTTTCAGTTACCATTACAGACTTTTTTTGGTGAGTGAAGGGTCGCGGGTTCGAATCCCGGTCAATTCACTTTTTTTTGAACTTTTCTTAAGATTTTTCTCTTTGTTTATTTTTAACATTTAATAATTAATTTAAATAAAATTTTATATTAATAATTAAATAATCCATAAATAGGCTAAAAACATCAAAATTTTTATAAAAACCCTCTGATTAAAACAAAATACAAATGGTTTTATTTCTATTTTTTGCTCCGATTTAAAAGAATTTATAAAAATATTTTTAAACCATTTTATTTCTCATATATAAAGAAAATTTTATACATAATTTCCCTTTGAGTGCAACTATTTTTGGTCATAACTTATAATAATTTATATAAAAAAAATTATAAACTATTTTCCTTCAAATTTTTAAAATTAAGCTAAAGAAATTAAAAATATTTTAAATAAAAAAGCGAAATAAAATCCCAAATGCAAATTTGCCAGCTAAATCAAACGTTTTTGTAAAAATAAAACACATGCAGTTCTAGTGATTTCTTTTAACGATTTGTTGAAATTCTTTTTTTTTCACCTCTTCACCTTTTATACACAAACAACAAACACTATTCTAGAGCTGTAATATGATCTATGGATACGTCTTATATAGCAAAAGATCGAAAATCTTTAGTATAACATATTTGCTGAAAAACTCGGAAATATCGGTTCAGATACAAAAAAGTTATGCCCAATACATACATTTTTTTTAAATAAATATTTTCTGGAACCATAAATCTTCCCGAGTCCAAGTTTTATCACCATTCCTCTTAAAGGCGTCCGTACTTGTTTTTTTCATTTAATTGAAAGTTAATAAAAATTTACCCAAAAAACGTAATCTTGTGGTTTATTTGCGTCCGTAACAGTTATTAAAAATTTAAATTTTGTTTGCTGTCTGTTTCAAAAAAAAAATATTCAAAAAATTTCATTTTGTTTTTTTATTTAAATTGGTTGTATCTATACAATATTTTCCATTAAAAATTACAAGAACTTCATAAACACACATACATACACAAATACATTCACACAAAAAGTGTCTATAGCTATGCATACATACATTTTGTATAGTACGAGTATATAAAAAAAAACAAAAAATACAAAAAGGGAAACAGTTTCAAATAAATGAAAAAAAAAACAATTATTTTTCAAGGATTGGTAGGTAAAATTTTGACATTTATTTTAACTGATTATATCATTTGTTTCTTACGGATGAATCAGATGATTAATCAACATTTAAAAATAAATAACAAAAGGCATTTAGTTTAAATGAAAATTAAGAAAACCGGTTTTTAAATGAAATATCATTTCTTTTAAATGACATTTTCTGTTATTTTAACTTACAAACTATTTTAAGTGTAGAACAATGATTCAATCTGTGCATATTTTATATAATCGGATGTCTCCTGATCTTGGCATATATAAACTCTACTAGAGCAAAAAATTTGTACGCTTTGCCCTTTTTCGTTTAGTTTTCGAGATACTGGCCTTGCTAAAAAATTGTACTTCTACAAAATGACATCACGAAACCTGAGCGAGATAGCGAAAAACATACAAAATTTTTGCAAGCTAGGTAATGATCACAATTCGACAACATAGATTAGGTTATTCCGCCAGTGATAACGTTGAATTTTTATAAAACAGCTATGATAATATTGAATAACAAACTCCGTTAAAAAAAATCGTTCCAAAAAATAAATAAGTCAATAAGTTTTATAAAAATACATCCCTCGGCCAATTTTCACGATCACAGTATATTAATATTCTAGTAGAACAAAAAGTAGGCTCGGAAGGGATACCTAGGGATCAATTGTGATTTATTTGTTCACCAATTTATGTGATAAACAAATTATCTCATACCGACAATGCTAATTTCTTTTTTCGTACCATTTCATTTCTTTCCGTTGCTTGGTGGACCAATTTTACTCGTTTCCCCATTTCGTTTTGCTTTACGTGATTGCGAATCGAAAATCGAAGATGGTTGCCAAGGGATGTTTCTATAAATAGATGGAAAAAGCTCATTTGTACGGGTAATCATTCACTAATGAAAAATGTAATTTCACATAGTCATTTTCCTTAGAGTGTGTGATATAAATGCCTGTTCAAAACAATGAGTTATTTGTGTTGGGTGGTTCAGAAGGAGGCTGTAGATGACCTGGTCGTTCGGGTCGAAAGTGTGCACTCCCTCTAGCGCCGATGCTTACATTTTTTTCCATTTAATAAAATAAATAAGTGTTTACTATTCGTTAGTAGCCTTAAAAAAAAATATGATCTTGAGCCTGATAAAATTAGAAATATATATTTAAACAGATATATCAGGTAATACTTTTATTTGAAATGATTTGTTATTGTACATAAATAGCTTTAATTTTGTTACAGTTAACTGTCTCTTGATCTATGAGACAAAATATGTAAATGGAAGGTCGTTTATTTTTATAAACTAAATTTTAAAATAATAAACAAATGAACGGAGTATCATTTATTTTTAGGGATTTTGTAGTTAATTGTTGGCAGTTAAAAAAAACAAAATAAAGGAAAAATCATTGCTTTTTACGGATTATGTAGTTAACAAGTTTTTAATATTTAAAATAAGTGAAAAATCATTTATAATTTACGGATACTGCAAGTTAATTTATAAACATTTAAAAAAAAATGAACAATTATAATGATTTAAATGAAAAGCAATAATGCCGGTTACTAAATGATTTTTCATTTATATTAAATCACATTTTCCGTTAATTTAAACTACAAACTATTTTAAGTGTAGAAATAACACAAAGGGTTTCACAAGCTACCAGACTATTACTTTTGTTCGAGATGTCCCAAAATTCATGGGTGGTCATTACCCTCTAGCTTACAAAAAAGTAAGAATAATGAGTTACCAACATGGTTACTCATAGTGAAGAAATAAGTGGTAGTAGTAAAGTTATTAGTCACTCTTAGTTAAATAATAGTGGAGCTCACTAAAGTAAAATTTTCTTACTTAAAGAAGTCGATAAGAATAATTTGTATTTGAACTTATAAAAAAAAAAGATATTTAAAATATCTACTTTATGCATTCAAAAATTTAAGTTTATATAGATGCAATGCTATTACACATTAGAACCCCCTTTAAAATCTTTAAATTTTGCAAAATCACTTTTTACAGCAGACAATTTTCTATTTTGTAATATAGTTTTTCAAAACAAATTAATCAATAAATATTAAAAAAACCGGAAATACGAATTCAGTGCTTATTTCAGTAACTACCAGTAAATCATTATTTTGCATATACATATAAGTAATTCTACCATATATTATCTGTAGGTCATTATTTCGTTTTAAAGTAACGTATTTTAAGGTAACGACCTATCATAAGGTAGTAATTACATATCATTAACATGTTTTTGCTGGGAATTTAATAAATTCCATTGAGAAATTCCGAAGATATGGCGAATTCAATTAATTTATACCCTTCACCACAGGTGAAAGGGTATATATAAGTTTGTCATTCCGTTTGTAATTTCTACAATATTGATCTTAGACCCTATAAGGTATGAATGAATTTTAGATACATATGTAATGTTGAATTTTACACATAAAAGGTGATCTTCACCTTTTATACACAAACAACAAACCCATACAAAGATTTGTCATTTAAATAAAAACCAAACGAATCTCTATTGAACGAAAACTGTTTATTTACTTCTACAGAGCGCCCCGGTAGGCTAGTTGGTAGCGTGGTAGCTTATCAGTGCGGGAGTCGTGGGTTCAATTCCCACCAGAGGCTCTGGTCTGTTTTCGCTACAACGAGCCGAAGGCCTTTGTTGCTAGTGCTCGGTTAGGGTATTAACATATAATTTGTAATTATATGATTAATAAATAAAATAAATAAATAAATAAATAAATAAATAAATAAATAAATAAATAAATTAAATAATTAATAAATAAATAAATAAATAAATGAATACATAAATAAATAAATAAATAAATAAATAAATAAATAAATAAATAAATAAATAAATAAATAAATAAATAAATAAATATTTACTTCTACATATTAACGATGATTGCACATGAACTACAATGGCTCAGTTGTCTAAGCGCTATGTCACAAATACTTTTTTCTCTCTCTATTCAACTTTTTTTGTACAATTTTTTTTTTTTTATATTTTCCTTAGACTTTTTTTTTTTTTTTTTTTTTGTTTTTTAACATTAAATATATAATTTAAATAAAATTTTAAATTAATAATTAAATAGTCTAAAATAGGCTAAAAACATCAAAATTTTTATAAAAACCCTCTGATACAAACAAAATACAAACGGTTTTATTTCTATTTTTTGCTCCGATTTAAAAGAATTTATAAAAAGAGTTTTAAACCATTTTCTTTCTCATATATTAAGAAAATTTTATACATAATTCCCCTTTGAGTGCAACTATTTTAGGTCATAACTTTAATAATTTAAAAAAAAAAAAAATAATAAACTATTTTCCTTCAAATTTTTAAAATTAAGCTAAAGAAATTAAAAATATTTTTTAATAAAAAAGCGAAATAAAATCCCAAATGCAAATTTGCCAGCTAAATCAAACGTTTTTGTAGAAATAAAACACATACAGTTCTAGTGATTTCTTTTAACGATTTGTAAAAAAATATTTATTTTACGATGATTGTGTATGTCCTTAATAGCTTAGTGGTCTAAGCGCTTTGTCAAAAATAGTTTTATTCTTTTAGTGCGATCGATCCCCGTCTATTCAACTTTTTTTGTACAATTTTTTTTTTACATTTTATTAAGACTTTTTTATTAGTTTTTTTTTTCTGTATATTTGGAGAACGGAAAGAGGAAAAGTTCCAAAATAAGGTAAGAGCATCTTGGTTATCAATACACAACATCTGACCTAATGTGGGCGGGATCTGTGAATTGGGCGTGGCACAAAATAGATTACTTTATATCTTAAAAACGGTAAGACCGAAATTAAATAATCCATAAATGAAATTAAATAATCCATAAGATTCGGCATAACCGAATTTAGCCGCTCTTACTTGTTTTTTTTTACATATTATGAAGTATTTTTTTGGACAACATCATTTTAAACCAAGTGTGGAGTATTATACATAATTGACATATATGTATTATCACTCATACGACCTGTTGAGCAGCATACGAGTATTTACAGATTTGTCTGTATACATCAACTCAGTTGTCATCAGAAAAAATGTTAAAAAATTTACTGACACACCGACACGCATTAACAGAGTAATTAAAAAAAGGTTACAGTTAATGGTTCTCCTCCTTAACCGTGAGCTTAATTTATTTAATGCAAGCACGTTGTGAATAACAATGTGCGGTTTTTTTAACTTTTTCATTGTTTATAGTGTTTTCCTGTTAAAGTTTGGAAATGTAATTTATTGTCGACACTATTTTTACAAAATTTCCTTAACAACATGATTCAAAAACAACATTTTATTACAATAACATGTTACACAAAAATAAAGTTTTTATTTTATGTGGTAAAAATTAATTTTAAATTTCGAACTTTACCTACTCTTAAAATAATTTGTCTGTTGGAACACCTGAAAAATCTATTAATTTAACAGAAAATATGTTACTAAAATCGGTCTAAAATTTAACAATTTGAAGTTAGTAAGGACGACGTTAAGAAGAAAACTAAATGTTTATCTCTAAAACTATTATAAACACTGTTAATTTTTTAAATCAGACTAGACTAATAATTTCTGCTTTTTCTTCTATGGACAAGTGTCATCAGTTATTATTATCCATTAAATTGTATTAATTGTTTATGTTATAACCAGAGACGACGAAAAAAAAGTAAAATTTAATGTACGAGGGGGGATCAATAAGTCCGTGACTTTTTGAATGAAACAAAAAAAAATATTTTAGCTCAATACACTTAGTTCAACGTTTCTCCTATTTGTGTATCCCTTTCAAAAAATTGGATTTTTCGAGGTCCATAAAATAGGCATTTGTTTAATCAATAATTTCATCATTGGAGCTAAATCTCTTTCCACCAAGCCATTTCTTTAGGTTTAGAAGTAGGAAAAGTTACTGGGGACTAAATCCGGAGAATATGGCGGATGAGGTACCAATCGTGGATTTTTTCGACATTTTCGGGTGTATTGACCTCAATTGGCCGTCCAGAACGTTCAGCGTCATTTGTACTTGTGCGACCACAACGAAAGTCAGTTAACCACTTTTTTACCATTGAAATCGATGGTTCAGAGTCCCTATAGTATTTATCAAGCTTTTCCTTTGTTTGATTGACGGGTTTTTCGCAAGAAATAATGTTTAATGAGCACTCGAAATTCACTTTTTTCAATTTAAAAAATAAATCCACGAGGTTGTATTGGTTGAACAGCTGTTAAACGCAAAGTAAATGATGGAACTTGCTCAAAACTTGACAGTATTCTTTTAACAGGTGGTACTTGTTGGAACAGTGTTGCATTTCATATATGACCATATTTCTTCGGACTTGAAGTTTGAGGTTATATAACCGTATATTTTGATATATTGTCATATGTGCTCATATACGATAATATATAATATATATCGAATCTGAAAATATATTAAATTATGGGAGGTGAACTATGCATGAACGTATACAAACATTTAGGCCCATGCATGTTCATATACAGGTTCTTTCGATTAGTTATGGGTATGATAATTTTTTATACCCTCCACCATATATGGTGAGGGTATATATCAGTTTGTCATTCCGTTTGTAATATGTCGAAATATAGGTTTAATACCCCATAAAGTATATATATTCGTGATCCTTATGCAATTTTAAGTCGATTTAGCAATGTCCGTCTGTCTGTCTGTCCGTCTGTTTGTCTGTTGAAATGGCGATCACGACGCGAAGACGCAAGCGGGGTTGCCTATTTTTACCCAGATTATTAAACATCCTCCCGAGCAGTTTGGTATTTAAAATGAGCAAAATCGGTCAAGCGGTTCAAAAGTTATGAGTGAAAATGTGAAGATACCTCTAAATTTTCCATACAAATTGGTACAATTTTTCTGTATCTATTTTTTTTTTCTGTTAAGTAGAAATGTTAGAGTCGCTAACAGAGCAGACCTCTGTAAATAACATTACTAAAACTAAATAACAAAAGTTCTGTTACATAAATCAAAAACATTAATTTGTTAAAGAAAGAACATTAGTTGAAACTATTTCCCAATAGGTGGCGCAGCTGAAAAAAATTTCTCCCTATAAGGCATATTCTGCTACAATATACAACAGGGTATTATTGATTTTCTATTTCGTTCATAACATAAAAGAATGTTTGCCAAAAGCTATGCAAAATATATGTTTTATGTGTATATTATACTTTAATTTTCTAAATCAATATTCATTTTGATGTTTAAGAGCACAATATCGCACTTTATCCATCTGTATTTTTTTATAAAAGAAAAAATTAACATAAATATACATTTGGCAATCCCTCAAATCTCGAAAATACATTAGGCATATTCAGCTGCAGAGCTAGTTCCCATTAGCCAGAACGAAATCGAGTATTTGACAAAAACTATGCTTGAAAATGTGTTTTTTGTGCATGTTTAAAAAAACTAGTGAAAATGTAAAGGTGCCTCTAAATTGCCTATACAAATTTAGTACAATTTCATAGTAGCGACTGGTACATAACATATTTTCTAATATTTTTTCACCAGTCGCTTAGCAGTTAATATTTTGTATTCATTTCAAACATTTTTCCACCACTAGAATTGTTTTTCACCACAAAAAATTTTTTCACCTTAAAAAAATTTTTCACCTCTAAATTTTTTTTTCCACCAAAAAGTTCTTTTCACATCTAAAAAAGTTTTTCACCTCAAAAAATTTTTTCACCTACATAATTTTACTTTTAAAGTTTTTGATATTATTTGTATCAAAAACAGAAGAGAACATCCTTTTAGGATATTGGTGGAGGGTATTCAAAGATTCGGCACAGCCGAATTTAGCACTATTTTACTTGTTTTAACAATTATTTGTTCACAAGGAGTGTTTAAAGTGTTGCATGTTTTCAAAAATACAACAATAGACAGTACAATATAACATTTGTACCTATATTTAAGTGTGCTAAGAAAACGGAAACCTAACATAAAATCGTCGTTTTATTAAAAAAAAGAAAAATATTAACAACTTTATTTTTTTAATACGACGATACAACACTACAATACTTAGTACACCTTGTGAACTTCTTTAATAAAATGGTTTAACTTTTAGATTTGGAAGCTACAGTCGTATTTACGTAATAGGACTGAGTGAAAGACCGCATATTTTCTTTTATAAATAAAATACACCAAAATTTGTCGAAAAGATATTTTTTAATTTTATCATTAACTTTAGTGTACGGCATTTATACATGAAACACAAATTCCGTAAAATGACCACCACGACTCCTCTGGCAGCACAGGATACGCGTATCAAAATGTTCCGTGAGTTTTTGGCATAGTTCGGGTTGTATATAATTTATAACGCTTATGATTGCATTCTTCAGCTCTGGAATCGTCTCGGGCTTATTTGCATAGACCACACTTTGCACGTATCCCAAGAGAAAGAATACAAATGGCGTCAATTCGGAAAATCTCAGCGGCCTTTATACCTCGTTTCGCGAGATAATGCGTTCTGGGAACCTTATTCGCAATAGAAACATTATTTCATGCGCTGTATGGCAAGCGGTACCGTCCATGTTGTCCAAGTCCATGTCATCTACTCCAGGTTATAAAAAGTTTGTTATCATGTCACAATAGCATCATTTTCAAAGAAGTACGTTCTGATGATCCGCCAGCCCAAAAACTTGTTGTGCTTTTGTTAAAATCCGCTAAACGGTCTAATTGTTGTGTACGACTATAAATTGGAGCTGTCGCGGCTTGGTACACACTTTGTTCCACAGCAGCAATATTTTCGGCTGAAAGACCTTCAATGCACCAAAATGCTTATTGTTGACTCGGATGGTTGAATATGTTGACCAAAAATATTGCGCAGTGCGTGAAATTCAGTTCTTGCAGAATGACCATCTGCATAAAATTGTTGAGTCACTTGTACTGTTCAACTGAATATTGCTCCTTGGCTAAGTTCGCCAAAGCCTGCATTACCAATCATCTGATTAATTTCTGTTGAAATTTACCCTAATTATTTTAGGAAGATGTACTCCTGCTATAAATTGGGTAAATTTATTCCCAGTGCATAAGTGAAAAAATTACGCACATAATGCGTAAATTAACTGCGCACAAAATGTGTACATTTACATTGGAAATGTGCAGATACTTTAAGATATTTTTTGTAATTTTACCATTTTTTCGTAAATTATCCAAAAAAAATATGATATTTCAACCAAAAATAACCACCACCCAAATCATTTTTAAAATATTTTATTAATAAGAATTCACCATCGAAGAGGAAACAAACGGAAGTCTGTCATATTTTTATATAATTGTTATTAAAAATAAAAATAAATTAAAAAATTATTTGTACCAGAAGCAAATGTCTTCCGGTAGAATTGTCAATTTATATTCATGCCAACCTAAAAACGTCATTAGGAATACGGCCAATAAAATCCTACAGATAAGGATAAATGACGAACATTTTCATAATTTCTCGTATAAAAATTACAGATATTTAAAACAAAAAACTCTTTTACTGACAACATTATAAAATTAACAAAAAGAAAAAGAAAATTTTACAAAGAGAAATTTAGATAATATATAATCGATGATATAGCACCGAAACTATCGGAAAGATTGTATTACTGTAGCACAACTATTATGCACAATAACTATTTATGCACAAAAGTAAAATTGACGTAATGGATAAATATGATTTGTAATGTAAATGGCAAAAATGATAACACGACTTTATTTTATGATTTTCTGCTTAGATTTGAACAAAAACGAAAAAAATACCTTTTTTTGGTATAAAGTTTGCTTTTGTAATAGTTAGAGTAATAATATTAATTTTTGAATTTTTTGTAAATTTTAATTATTTTTAATACATTTGAAAATGCCGCCAGATCTGAGTAAGGGTTTAAACGTTCACTCAGCGCTGATAGATGGCACTAGAGTGATAAACAACGATCTGCTGTTTTGTACATACCTAGAATAACTTAAAAT
The DNA here is from genome assembly GCA_949748255.1 of Eustalomyia histrio. NCBI lineage: Eukaryota > Metazoa > Arthropoda > Insecta > Diptera > Anthomyiidae > Eustalomyia > Eustalomyia histrio. The sequence goes on from OX456525.1 coordinate 101,177,597, forward strand.
GTCGTCGCGAAAATGTAAATATGATGCTGATGCATTTTGTTATATATATGGGTAATTTATTAAAGTTCGAAGTATAAAATACGAATTAAATACAACTCACGTTCACGAAACATATTTTGACTGTCCTGTTCGGAATCAAGACAAGTCATGGGCTCCACATGTTGCTTGTAGTAATTGTAAAAGATGTTTGGAAGGTAATAAGCAAATTTTAATTAAATGGTGAATTAGATATAATAGACATACAATTCTATATCTAAATATTAGGTTGGTATCGAGGTGAGAAAAGGTCTATGAAATTCGCAATACCAAGAATCTGGCGAGAACCAAAAGACCACGTTAACGACTGCTACTTTTGCATTGTGAATCCAAATAACATATGTAGAGGTACAAATGCAAAACCTATCGAATATCCTGATGTTGAGTCTTCTTCTGCTCAAATGCACATGATCTGACACGACCAGTACCTGAGCCACCGAAAACATTATCGCAGAAAAGTAGCTCATCTCTTAGTTCTCATGAAAGTAATTACCATAATGAGTTTTTACATACACGATAACAACCAAAACACCATCTTATTACTACAGAAGATTTTGATGATTTAATTAAGGATTTAAATTTGCCAAAAAGTAAAGCAGAGCTTATCAGTGCTGGCGTCATGGATTCGACGCTCTGGTCAGTTGTAGCCAAAGTGACGTCACAAATTGTGCCCAAATCTATCGGTATGTAATAAATAAAATAAAGTAAGATCAACTAGTGTAATAGAAGTTGTCAATGCCTTAATACATTTAAAGAACTAATTTTTATTCAATATTTTTTTACCAGCAAAGCATACGAAAGTGTTGTTGCTTTGCACTTGCGTGTATACAGTGAAGAACGACAAAAAAACTTATAAGGCAAAGTTGTTTGTGTATTTCGTATTGCTATTGCTGAGTGCTCTATGTGTATTAAAACACACAGCCTATAGCTAAGAGCATTTACAAAAACAAATGAGCGTCAAGAGCATAGGGCTTGGACACCCTTGCTTTAAGTCGTCAAATTGTTGTTTGAATATTCTGAGAGTTCTCAAATTCAGTGGAATTTTTTACTGATTCGTTATTCTAAAACCAATAGAGAAAGTATAAGATTTTTATAATTTATTTATCTTCTTGAAAAAGTCGTTTGTCGTATTTACCTGTATATTTTACACATCACAAATACTTACTTTTTCGTTAATCAATTATTTATTAATTCCACGTCTTGATAAATATTTTTTAGAAAAAGATTTATAACATTATTAAATTTTGTTTTATGTCAATATTTTCGATGTTAATAAATTTTCAAAATTTTTGCGTAAAATTAAAATCTATCAGCAAAATAAAAAAATGTACGCACAAAATGTGTAATTATAAACACATTGTACCTATAATTACATTATTTGTGTATTATTGTTTATAAAAGAGTGTATAAAATAATTTTAAGCATTCGGTGTTTACTCACTATGCGTTATACCCATTATGCGTTATATTAAGCGAAAATTAACTCATTTTATAGTAGCAAATTTACAAACTTTTTTTTAGAGTGTACAATTAAATCACTCTGTATAATATTTTATTTATATTGAAAACTAACTGAATTAACATTTATTTTAACCGCTGGAGTTATAATTTGAAAATTTCATATGGACTGAATACTCAGAAAAATAACACAATGAATTTTTATTTGTCTTTTCTTATACAATATTTCGAGTGTAATCGCTAATATCTTAATATAAATATTTAAAAAAAATAATTATTTTAAAACCACTACATTTATTTAAGTATATTAGATTAAAGTTATTTTAAAAAAGTTGTAAAACTTTTGTGATACAAACAGATGAAATGATCTTTTATTTTCAATCGGTGACATAAATCATATAAAGTTAATCCTCATTGCGGCCATAATCCCCATTAAGAACATACTTAAACTGGAAAAGATTTCACATAATAATTTGAAACAAAAATACTTATTACCAAATTTTAAAAATAAATTTATTTACCTATAAGCTCTTCTTAAGCAATACTTACATTTTTTATTTTACTTTACTTCTACCAATATTAAACTTTTTTGTGTTTTACCCTTCCATTTGGTTGCTGAAAAAAAAACTACGCAAAAACTGTCAATCAATCGTTTTATCTATTCTTGAATGTTTGTTCATTCATTCTGAAACATTTACTTAAGGGGGGTTAAGACTGTAAGACAGCATTATAAAGAGAATATTTGAATGGTTGTTAAAAATACAAAATAACAATAGCTGCTTTAGATTACTTGCTATTTTTTAATACGAGGGCGGAACGAACTTCCCTCATAGTGATATGAAATGCAACACTGCTCCCATCAAGTTCCACCTGTTAATAAACTACTGTTGAGCAAGTTCCGTCATTTACTTTGGGTTTAACAGGTGTTCCAAACATACAACCTCGTGTATTTTTTTTTTAAATGGAAAAAAAGTAAATTTTGATTTGAAAGCTTGATAAATACTATAGGGACTCTGCAAAATCGATTTCAATGGTAAAAAGTGGTTTACTGACTTTCGTTGTGACCTTACAAGCACGGAAGATGCCGAACGTTCTGGACGCCCAGTTGTGGTCTCTACACCTAAAAAAATTTAAAAAAATTCTCGATTGGTTTTGGCCGGTCGGAGATTGAATGTGCGATAGATTGTGGACGACATAGGCACCTCACATGGATCAGTGGTTTCAATTTTGAACGATTTTGAACGTTTGGGTATAAGAAAGCTTTCCGCAAGATGGCTGACGCGTTTGCTAACAATCGACCACCAACGAAATCGTGAGACAGCTTAGTTTCCAATGCAAAAATCCATGAAGTAGATTACGAATTGCCCCCTCATTCGCCTTATTCTCCGGACTTAGCCCCCAGTGACTATTTTTTATTTCCAAACCTAAAAAAATGGCTCGGTGGAAACAGATTTAGCTCCAACGATGAAATTATTTATCAAACAAATGCCTATTTTATGGACCTCGAAAAATCCTGCTGTTAAAGGCAAAGTAAATGAATTCAACTTGCTCAAAATTTGACAGTAGTTTATTAAGAGGTGGTACTTAATGGGAGCAGTGTTGCATTTCATATAACTACGAGGGAACTTCGAAAAGTCACGGACTTATTGATCCGCCCTCGTAAGAACTTAAAATAAATTTTTGAAGCGCTTTGATTATTCAACATTTCTTTCGCTAACTAAACATTGAGATTAATTACAATCAGGGCTATGGCTACAATACTTTTCAACTTACCTATAATTTTAAAAATGTATGAGACGAAATCAAATTTTAAGCTATTTATTTTTTTTTAATTAAAAAATATTAATTTTTCTATTAATTGGCATTAATTAATCGATTTATTCGTTATTCGGAAATCGTAATTTTAAAATAATTCGAACCAGAGTTTGGTCTTGTTTAATCGATTAATCGAATAATTATTAATCGGTTGACAACTCTAGTATATATAGAGAACAGAACGCTCCATTGAAATAAAATGAAAACAACTTGTTGTTTTTCTAGAGTATTTACCCACCTTAAGTTTTTATATTTTTCGTTTTAATTAAATTATAAGCTCTTAAAATATTGGCAAATGCACTTTAGTAAATTTGTGGAAAATTCCTTTAAGGTTTTATGTGAAACATTTTAAATATTTTAAGCATATTATCTGACCAAGCTTTTTAAAAATAAGCCAAAGACAAACGGTTTCCCTTTTGCTTTTCTTAGCTTTGTTTTTATTATTCCCTATCGTACTTAATAGTATAGGTACCTTTTCCTTTTGTTAAAGTGGGGTTTTTAAAAAAGTTTATAGAACAGGTGTAAGATTTGTGGTTCTTTAATTACCAGTAAAGTGTGGTGTAAAACTACATTAATGATTTATGTGTTCATTTGTTTTCACCAAAACCTACAGCTACAATATCAACAAATAGTGAGACTATTAAAACACCAACAACATCTTCTGCAACGTTAAACAGTGATATCAATATTATGGCTCAACCTAATAACTTAAAACAGCCCCAAAGTATGCTTCACTTTCCGTCAGTAAGTAGTTTAAATATTAACCCCTCAACTGGCGCAACACACAATGTTGACCTGCCAGTCATCATTACCGCCAAACCATTGGTACAGACTGGATTAGACAGGTATGTTAAAATAGTGAAGAGGAAAAGAAGCCCAAAATCGGCTAAAACAGCTCCCTATCCTAAGCTTAGTAGAGGTGAAATAAATGTCACTCAATCCCAAAACCGTTTTGCCATACTGGAAAGCGAAGATAATGATGCCCCGGTGATACCTAAACCACAAAGACCTTCCCCTATCTATCTAAGAGAGCAAAATTCAAATGAATTTGTTAAAACCCTAGTCAGCCTTATTGGGGAAAACTCTTTTTATATTGTGCCAATAAAAAATGGCAAAATTGTTGAAACTAAGATTCAAGTTCAATGTGAATCCAATTTCAGAAAATTAGTATCATTTCTTGAATCCAGAAAAAAAAATTTTTATACTTACCAGTTGAAGAGCAGCAAAGGTCTTCAGATAGTGATACAGGGTATTGAATCATACAATGACCCACTTGAAGTAAAGAAGGCACTCGAAATCAACGGCTTTAAAGTTAAGTCCGTTGTTAATATTAGAAACCGGGATAAGCTCCCCCAACCCCTTTTCCGAGTTGAATTAGAGCCTGGCGATATCAAGTTGAAGAAAAATGAAACACACCCTATTTATCAACTTAGGTACTTGCTACACTATAGAGTTACAGTTGAAGCACCACATAAGCGACGAGGACCTGCTCAGTGTACGAACTGCCAGGAGTATGGTCACACTAGGTCTTATTGTAGACTACATGCAGTTTGCGTAGTTTGCGGTGAGCTGCATAGCACAGCTGACTGCACCAAACCAAAGACAGTAAATACTGAAAAGAAATGTAGCAATTGCGGTAACCCCCATACTGATAATTACAGAGGTTGTGAGGTATATTTAAAACTAAAAAAACTCAAATTTGAACAGAACCCAAAACCCCCGAATGAAATCACAGTTAGAACCGGAATTTTATATTCCACAATACCCACAAATTATCACCAACAGTGCTTCATACTCTGAAGTTCTAAGAGGACAACCACAGCCCCCAAAAACTCCACAAGCCGCACAAGTCAATCCAAATGTTCCACTTTCTCAATCTGAACCCCAGATACAAAATTTCAGCAGACTTGAAGCATCCATTGAATCCCTGGTTCAAACTGTTACTAACTTTACAAACTCAATGAGTAATATGATGCAAGAGATGATGAGAAATCAGTCTATTTTGATGCAAGCTTTGTTAACTAAACCATGAACAGTTTGAAAATATGTTACTGGAATGCTAACGGCATATGCCAACATAAAGAAGAGCTCGAGTATTTTCTCAGAAATCAGCAAATTGACGTAATTTGCTGATTTCTGAGACCCATTTAACCCTGAGAAGTTCATTTTCAATTCGCGGGTACACAATGTATGATACTAAGGATCCAAGAGGCAGGTCATGGGGAGGATCAGCTATTCTCATTAAATCTAGATTAAAACATTTTCTTATGTGTGATTCTCCATAACGGAGGATCAGTACACAGGCTTTTTCGAATCATTAGGACCGCGTTTTCTGGCAGCTGGAGACTATAATGCCAAGCATACATTCTGGGGGTCACGGCTTGTTACCCCTAAGGGCCGTGTTTTGTTTAATACAATTTCTAAGCTGGGTATGGATGTGATCTCTAGTGGAGAACCCACGTACTGGCCAACGGATCGTCGGAAAATACCCGATCTGATAGACTTTGGAATAACAATGTCTATTGCGAGAGAATTGGTCCATGTAGAACCATTATTGGATCTCTCATCTGATCACACACCTACAGTTGTTACTATTTTAAACCCCCGAGGAATTGTACTCCCCTCTGGTGACTTAGCACTGACAGGCAAAACAACAGATTGGTTGAAGTATAAAAAATTTATCAGTACACATTGCTCGGAAAACATACCGCTAAGAACACCGGAAGATATCGACCTCTCGATTCAAAATTTTGAACTAAATCTCAAACTTGCTGCTCAACTTGCTACCAAACCCCCCCGACACAACAGACAAAATATTATTTTGTCTGCCGATGTCGAACGACTCTTAAATGAAAAAAGAAGAGCTCGAAGAGAGTGGCAACAGCACAGATCTCCTCAACTTAAGGAACGGTTGAAAGAATGCACTAAAAAATTAAGAAAGCTACTTGAACATAAGAGAACTGCTTCATTAAACAGATATCTTGAAAATTTAGATCCAACATCAAGAACTGATTACTCATTATGGCGTGCAACGAAAAATTTAAAAAGACCTGTCTTATGTAAGCCTCCTTTGAGAAAATCAGACGGAGGTTGGGCTAGAAATGATACTGAAAAAGGAGATCTGTTTGTAGAACATTTAAGAAAAGTATTCACGCCAAATATAACAAGTTCTGTAACAGAGTTGCCACCGATTTTACCCCAGCACCGAGCAGCTACCCGATTAACGTTTGAGATGAGAGAGGTCGAAAAGGCTATTTTTGAACTAAACCCCAAAAAAGCTCCTGGTATCGATGGAATCGGTAACAGGATGCTCTTGGAGTTACCCCGTATAGCATTAAAGATAATTCTCTTTATTTTTAATGCTATTATACGCCTTGAATACTATCCCCCAGAATGGAAAGTTTCACTCCAGGCAAAGATCACACAAAAGTGGAATCGTGTAGGCCTATAAGCCTATTATCCAATTTATCAAAGCTGTTCGAGAAAATCCTAATGGAAAAGATAACTGTTTATGTGGAACAAAACAACTGTATTCCATCACACCAATTTGGCTTCAGGAGAAAACACAGCACCATTGAGCAAGCCCACAGGCTAGTTACTGTTGTCAGAAAAACGTTCGAGGAGAAAAATACTGCTCTGCCCTTTTTATCGATCGCAGGCTTTCGATAAGGTTTGGCATGAAGGTCTGCTGTTTAAAATAAAACTTTTGTTACCAACAAATACTCACAAGCTACTCAAAAGCTATATAACAAATCGAAAATTCACTCTTGCTGAAAAAAGTTTTGTCAGCTCTCCTCAAGATATACAAGCCGGAGTTCCACAAGGTAGCATTTTGGGTCCTCTGTTATATATCATTTATACTTCAGACATGCCATTAGATATTAATACCCACACATCGACTTTCGCTGACGATACTGCAGTCTTAAGCGTCCACGATGACTCAAAAATAGCGTCTAGAATGTTACAGACTCACATTTCACAATTGGAAGCTTGGTTGGATAAGTGGAAAATTAAGGTGAATGAACAGAAATGTCTCCACATTACTTTCACACTGAGAAAAGAGACGTGTCCACCCATTAAAATTAATAATCTGAATATACCCCAACACACATGTGTGAAATATCTCGGTATTCACCTTGACCGTCGACTCACGTGAAAAATTATATAGATGCGAAAATAACTCAGATGAGGCTAAAAACTGCTCAACTCGCTTGGCTTACTGGCAAAAACTCTAAACTAGGCCTGGACTGCAAATTACTCATTTCCAATTCGATCATGAAACCCATATGGTGCTACGGAATTCAGCTCTGGGGTACTGCCTCTGCGTCCAATATAGGGAAAATTCAGAGAATGCAAAATAAATTCTTGAGGACGATCACGAACGCACCCTGGTATGTTAGGAATTACAACATACATAAAGACCTGAATGTACCCCTGGTCAAAGATGAAATTATTAGACACTGTCAACGCTATTTAACAAAACTGGAAACACACCCCAACATACTAGCCCGTAACGTAACTAATAATCAAGGCCACCAGCGTCTTAGGAGGAGGGAAACTGCGGATCTGGTCCGCTAATAATAAGGGGAAATAATGGTCCCAGTTAAACCACATAGCATCAGTCTGGCACTGGCTGGACTTAACAATTAATATTTAGTTTTAAGATTTGGATAATTATTGTTAGTTCACAGTTTTTAAAAATGAAGATTCAATAAATAATATGAAATATGGAAAAAAAAAAATTTGTTTTCATATTGATGAGTTTAAAAATGAAATTCGCGATCGAATTTTCATTAAGCTGTTTATTCACTATACTTGTTCACTAAACGAAAGCAAAGTAATTATAATATGTATTTGTTTCTAATATATATTTGATCAAAGTAATTAAAAGTTCTATGGTTTAGACTTTTTTTTCGTAATAGATGAACAGGACTTAAGTTTTAGGCACACATTAATATGAAGAGGATATTAATAGGAATAAGCTATTTTTGGCCGATAGCCTAAAATTTAAGAAACACAGAAACACAGAAAGATGTACTTGTATACAATAAAGGGGGAAAAACAAAACTGTGTTTTTTGGTAAAATTTCACAAGATATTAAAAACTTCTAAAACATACTACGTATATTATTATATGAAGGTTAAAAATTTGTTATTGCTATTATTAAAAAGACTGTCCACGTTAAATTTTATCCCTTTTTATACCCTTCACCATAGGTGGAAGGGTATATATAAGTTTGTCATTCCGTTTGTAATTTCTACAATATTGATCTTAGACCCTATAAAGTATATATATTCTGGGTCCATATGAAGAGCGAAGTTGATTTAACGATGTCCGTCTGTCCGTCTGTCCGTCTGTCCGTCTGTGTGTTGAAATGGGTTTTCCGAAGAACCCAGACATGATAAGGACTTGATTCTTTTTTATTTCTGTTACATGTGATCCATTTCTGTTTGCTATTAAAAATCAGACAGATCGGTTAATAAATGGCTGAGATATTAGCAAAAAACCAGGACTACCTCTAATTTTTCCAGCAAAATCCCTTTGTTTAATAAGAGTGTGAAGATAAATACGTAGGTTAAATACGTTTCACAACTATTGTGAATGATATAAATAAAAAATAAATAGTAGTGTCGCCAACTTTTTTTTGCCTAGAAAATGCCAAATTTGACAAGAAAAGCGCTGAAACATATGGAAAAATATAAATTTGAGATTTTACATGACATATTATTTTGGATTAAAATTTTTGGACATTTAAGAAAAAATAAATGGGGATACCGCTTGTTTGTGGAGAGCTATGAGGTAGTAGATTCCAACGATGTATTCATCTCCTTCAGAATACCATGGTGAAGGGTATATAAGATTCGGCATAGCCGAATTTAGCCGCTCTTACTTGTTTCAAATTACTATTAGAACAAAATATAAAATTAAAAAATTACACAAGGAAATTTTGTATAAAATACTAAAAACCATACAGCTGTTTAACCTAAAGTAGCTCGGAAAATAGAAATCTAATTATGGTTAAAATTATTCAAGCAAATTTCCATATCCAAAGCAATACATGCCTTTACAGTATATTTAAACGTCTAGCCGTAGCAACGGAAAATTATAAAATTTTACGTGCTCGAGTAAAAAAGTTTATATGTAACCATATGTGGCTTAACCTAATAGTATTTATTTTTATTTTTTTTATTAAACATATAATTACAAATTATATCTTAACACCCTAACCGAGCACTAGCAACGAAGGCTATCGGCTCGTTGTAGCGAAAACAGACCAGAGCCTCTAGTGGGAATCGAACCGGCACTGATAAGCTAGCACGCTACCAACTAGCCTCGTATAAGACGGCATGCATAACCATATAAATGCGATATGTATATAATCACATCTACATAAATGTTGATCTTTATGAAATTGGAATTCGTTATATGATAAAGTGAGATATATATTATATTATATATTTATTATATTACTATATATTTATTTATTTACTTATTATTAAGTCTTTGTGATACAAATTCTTACAGATTAAACAATTAATATTTAAATATATTTATTTATTTTTGTACATAAGATAAGTTAAATACCATTGTCTTAAAAAGATTTATCTACTATACAATAGTTACACTTTCTACAATATTGGCAATCAAAAGTTAAAAAGTTATACACATTTAGAGCTTAGTTTTTCCCACGATGTTTTTAATATAAAAAATATTCATAGTATCTTAGTGAATAGACAGATACACGTATGTATACAAAAGATAGCAATATGTATGCACCACTGAAATCAGCAGAATTTATACGGTCAAATGCTAATACAGAATATGTCTTAGGAATGATGCAATTTAAGTGATTGATGTTCAGAATCAAAATTTACTCCCAAATCATTGATTTCATTAACTGTTCTAAGAGTAAAATCTTGAATTTTATATGACGATAAAAGAGAAGAGAAACATCTGTGATAAGTCATATGATAACATTTATCAATATTAAAAGACAAACCATTTTCTAAAGTCCAGCTTATAACATATATGATGTGACATATACCTAGCAATAATTAGATATGGTTTTATGTCAATGTTTTTAAATCCCAAACCAGGGCGATAAAAACACTTTTTTGTGGTTTTTGATTTACTTTTATTTTCTAATTATAATTTTTTTTTCAAAACTATAAAACTTTAACCCATTTTGGAGCAACAATAGTTAGAACAACAATTGTTAAAAAAGATTATATCTGATCAGATCTGTTGAGATATGACAAGATATGATTGCATATACATAATTATATCTGTCGCTGGATCAGAACATACAGGGTGGCGCAAAAATAACCTTCCGATGTTTTTTGGCTGTAATTTAAAAAAAAATTAAAAACTTTGATTCTTCTTGTGGATTATTTTTATTTAGTCTTTTAATTTTTTTTACATCAAGTCGAGAATATGATGTCATGTAAATGACCGCCGCCACAGTTGATTGTCATTTGAGCCCTTTTTATGGCATTTTCCATCACTTTGGCCAAAACTTCCGGCGATAGGTCCTCACATTCTTGACGAATATTGTCTTTAAGAGCTGCAAGAGTCTGAGGCTTGTTGACATAAACCCGCGACTTCAAAAAGCCCCACAAAAAGAAGTCTGGAGCGGTCAAATCAGGCGATCTTGCTGGCCAGTGCAAATCGCCAAAACGGGATATTAGGCGCCCGGGAAATGCATCCTTCAGCATATCGGTTGTGGCACGTGCAGTGTGTGGCGTTGCACCGTCCTGTTGGAACCACATGTTTTCCAATCCCAATTCATCAAGTTGCGGCAAAAAGAACTCGTTGATCATTGCTCTGTAGCGCTCACCATTCACAGTAACCGTTTGGCCCGCGACGTCTTCGAAGAAAAAAGGTCCGATGACTCCTCCAGCGAAAACAGCACACCATACAGTGACTTTGAGCGGGTGTAATGGCTCTTCTTGGGTTACACGCGGATTTTCAGTGCCCCAGAAGCGTAAATTTTGCTTATTTACGTTTCCCCTAAGATGGAAATGGGCCTCATCACTCATGATTATTTTTGATGAAAAATCATCTTCATTATTGCTCAAATAAATAGTCACCAATATTCCGCGTTCTGGAGCAGTGTAGCGTAACATTGTTTATTAACGTGTATTTCGCATGTGTTTACTACACAAATGTCAAAACAGAACTGACATTAGGGACCAATCGCAAAATTTATAGCATTTTCTGATAGGAGGATTACTTTTGCGCCACCTTGTATATGAAGAGATGTGATGTGATGCACTTTATAATAAGATCGGATCAGATATACTAGCAGATCTATTCATATATAAAGTGATTTGAAAAATTTTGTGATTTCTGTTGCCAGATATAAGCAGATCTGGTCGTATAAGATCATATCTGATGCAAGCACAGTTCATATCTGAAACCACATTTAAGCCATTTGAGGCGTTTTCAAAAACACCAAAATAAACGTCTACACACAAAAATATCGGCAATTTTACACTAAAAAATAGGCAATTTCTTTTATTTTCGAAAAATCACTTATAATTTTTGTAAACCTACTGAGCAAAGTAGGCATATTACCTATTTTGAAGTAGGCAAAATATTGGTAATTTAACTATGATATTAAATATTTTTTTATTGCAAAAAGACCCATAATAATGAAATTTTTTTATTTTATTTAATCCTACTTTATTTATTATTTTTATTAGAAAGACTACATTCACAAATGCTTTATTATGAAAATTATTACTACATTATCACTTTTTATAACAAAAATTAATTTTTCTATAGAAAAAATATTTCAAAAATTAGAATTTTTCTGTAAGAAAAAGTCGCCAGAAAATTATTTTTTCCGTCGTTGATTGCACTTAGATGATGATTGTAGCACAATTGTATATACGTATCTAAAAGAGATAAAATATAGATTTTGGAATTCATATACACCTGTCAATTGATGGTTTTACTGACCGTATTACGGCATGGCCGTAATGATGAAAACAAATGTAACTTTCCTCTTAAAGATTTTTAATATGTATGTTCATTAAATACCGCATAATTTATTAATTTTACGTTCAAAGTGTACTCGGAAATAAATAATTAATAAAAAAAATTAAAAAAATTATTTAAAAAAAATAATAAATATACATATATATTAATTGATGTTTTGTATGACATTTTAAATTTAAAAATAAATTTTAAAAGGGTTGCCTATTTCAATTAGTTGAAATAACATTTCCAACAGGTAACACCTTTACCTTTTAGAATAGGAATCAGATAAGGGCTTTGATAAAATTTATGAAAATATCGGTACATAAAAATAATTTTTCCTAAAAATAATACAATATAAATTTTAAAATAATATTTTTTAGAAACTTTTACATCAGATGATGATTTATCAACTGAAAAATGGTCGACAATTTGGTGGAAAAAGAATTGAACATTATTTATGATGATTTGAGCGAAGTGATGTTTTTGCGGCGTGGAATCGAGTACTTCGTTCCCAAATATAAGGTATGATGTGAGGATTCTCTTTCAAAGTTCGATGACAACCAATTTCGTCAAATGATGCGATGTACTAAAGATCAGTTCCACTTATAAGTTCTTTAACTAAAGATCAGTTCCACTTATAAGTTCTAGTGATGAATTTCATCATAAAAATGCATGTAGCAATTTAGTGTTGATCTTCAACTTGCGGTAGTTCTATACAGATGGGGGCACTTTACAAAATATAACAAAACGAGATTTTCGGGCGTTTACGGAACTTCAAAACAAAATTATTTTTTGGCCCGATAGAGACGAAAGAGCTCATATTGTGAAAGAGACGGTTAGTGAATTACCGCAATGTATTGGTTACGTAGATGGCACAGAATTTAAATTGGCCGAGACACCTATTCATAACCCTTTGGATAATTTTTTTCATAGGACTCATTTTTAATTTTTTTCTTCTTAAAAAATGACGGTTGAATTGAACGAGAAAAAATCAAATTTGAAATATAAATGTCACACATGATTTTTAAAATCATAGTTGTAAAACGCTGAATTCAGCGTTTTACAAAAAGAGGTGTAATTTTTCGTACTTTGAACTACAAATTAACGATTTTCTTAAAAGTGGCAACATCATTTCGTTTTATGTTTGTGGAAAATTACAACTTTTCATCCACATTTTTTTTACACTTAGTTGTTAAAAATACAACAAATACGACGAATAATATAGTCTAATAAGCTGATATGTATAGCAGTGTTTGGCTGATTAAGTTAACTGGTCGACTACACCTCTGGCAGACCGCGTTCAAATCCTACATACCAAGGGCATTGTTTTGTTTAGACTTAATTTTATTATTTCTAATTTTAATTTTTTTTAAAAAGTTTATTTTGTAAGTGTTAATTTAACCTAATACGATTTGATCTGCAATTTTTTGGATCAATTTGTTCTGCTATTTTTCGGATCAGTTTAAATTTCACTCAATCCCCAAATATTTATATTGCTATATCTATTTCAATACAAGATTTTTGGGATCAAATGAGATAGCTAAATATTACTGCAGATATTAAATAATATCATATCATTTTTTTTTTGGGTAGAGAAATGCTTTAAAAGGCTATTTAAAATATTTATACAACAATATGGAGCATCTTAGGATTTTGTTAAAAATCCAAGTGCCATAATTTGTTGTGTGGTCAAAAATATTTATAGGTATAATACTTAACGGGAACAGTCTTTTGTATTATGGTTATTATTTATATATTACATTACTGTATGCCCCAGTTTCTTTTCGCGAATAAACCGTATTCTTATTTTAGTATTCACCAATTTGAATACATACAAGACTTACTTGTCTTATAGTTGTTACAAAGAATTCTTTATACACTATGCTAAAAAAAAACAATCTCTCCAGAGTTTAAAAAAAAATATTATATTGCAGCGGTGACAGACATAACGATTTTACGTCATTTTAAAGATTTTTTTAATGAAATTTGTTTAAATGTTGCACAGTGGTAACGAACTACAAAAAATGGCAGTAAATATACAACATCTGAACTATACTTGGTACTGATTAATTGATAATATCATTTCATTGTTTGCATTGCCATTTTTTTTTTTAAATAATAATTTTAAGGTTATGATTTCATTGATCAATGGAATTGTTTTTAATTTCCATTGCAATTTATTTGGGTTAAGGTTATTTGGGACGCTGAATCCAAATCTGCACTTGGTTCTTTTCTATCAGCTCGACTTTTCGAGATGTACCGTTATGTTCAAAATTAAGGCACTTCCGCTACATATATTGGAATAACTTGAAAACGGTTCACCAAACAATATTCTCTTTAAGCCGTGCTTACATTGTTTTTAAATTTTCCAAGTAGTTTTAGAGTTATCGTTCAAGTTTTGAAAAAAAATTAAAATTTTTAAAAAAAAAAAAAAATAAAAAAAAAAAAAAAAATAAAAAATGGGACAAAAATCACAGTTTTGGTCTAGAAACAGTTAGTTAAATATATTTCGAATGAAATGAGCTTTATTTCATTGCAATCGGTGCACAACTTTTGATTTTGTTCACGATTTACTGAATTGATATAAATCGCGATTTCCATACAAAAATAACATTTTCTAATGTGTAAGTGTTTGTATGTAATAAGTTTGTTTTTTATGATTCTAAGAATTAAAAAAATTAAGTAATAAAAAAATATTATTTCATTTTTATGGTTGCGGTAGCAAACTCATAACGCCTATAAATGTTATTGTTCCTTTATGACACCTAGTCAGATGTTCCTGGTTTAGTAACAGCGATGGGATTAGAGGAGTATGATCCAAATGACTGGCGACTATTTATAGATTCTTCTAAACGCAGCCTAAAATGTTACTTCTGCATAACGGTAATAAATTGGGTTCGTTGCCGATTGCACATTCAACTAAAGCTTAAGAAGAATATTCTACAATTGCCTTAGTTGTAAATAAAATAAAGTACAACGAACACCGCTGGCTAATTTGTGTGGATCTAAAAATGGTGAATTTTCTTCTAGGCCAACAAGGTGGCTACACAAAATATCCGTGTTTTATTTGTTTGTGGGATAGCAGAGCCAGATCTGAACACTGGTGTAAGAAAGACTGGCTATGGTTCCAGGAAACCACAATATAGTTAATCAACCACTTGTGCCCAGGGATCGCATAATACTGCCACCTCTCCATATCAAGCTAGGACTTATGAAACAATTTGTCAAAGCTCTCAACAAGGACGGTGATTGTTTTAGATATATCAGTAGAAAGTTCAACAATTTGAGTTCGGAGAAACTGAAAGCTGGCATTTTGATGGCCCTCAAATCAAAAAATCAATCAATGATGAAAATTTTAGTACTTCCATGACAGATATTGAAAAAAATGCTTGGAATGAATTTGTTTGGATAGTGCGCAATTTCCTGGGAAACAAAAAGGGTGAGCACTACTCGGACCACGTGGATAACATGTTGTCACATTTCAAGCAGCTTGGTTGTAATATGAGCATTAAGTACACTACCTACACAGTCATTTAGATTGTTTCCCTGAAAATCTTGGAGACTTCAGTGAAGAACAAGGTGAACGTTTCCATCAAGATATCCGCACTATAGAGGAGCGGTACCAGGGTCACTGGGATTATTATTATTATTATTTCAGTTTATTAAGTCAATGGAATATATAAAATTTCCTTACAGACTAGATACAACATGTATTATAGTTAAAAAAAAATTAAGCATATGATGGCGGACTATTGCTGGAACATTAAAAATAATCCCTCTAAACAAGATTATTTAAGAAAATCTTATAAAAGAAAATTTTTCGATGAGTTGTAATTACATTGTAATATTTGTGTATTAAAATTTTGTATTTTTCTTTAAAATTCTCTTTTTGTGTTAAATTAAAAAGTATAGCTGATAGAAATGAACAAAATCAAAAGTTGTGCACCGATTGTAATGAAATAAAGCTCATTTTATTCGAAATATATTAAACTAAATTAATATGGTGTACCGTTTTCAAGTTATTCCAATATATGTAGCGGAAGTGCCTTAATTTTGAACATAACGGTATATCTCGAAAAGTCGAGCTGATAGAGAAAAATGAAGATTAGATTTGAAATCAGCGACCTCAAATTAGTAAAAATTTGCTATAAATTTCAAATCAACACAAAAAAAGTTCAATTTTTTTCCCTTGTGTAATTAATCAATTAAAAACAAAAAATTGCAATTAACAGATAAGCTTTTTAAAAATCATTAAAATAAATTAAATTTCTGAAATCAGGGATGGAAAAATGCTCTCTCGGGCTCATCATGAGCAACACCGATATAAAATATACAGATTTTAAATACATATATAGGTACTGATTTCCATTCCATTCTATTTCGTTACCAGTTAAAGGAGAAGGAAATGGCATGAAACGGGGAACGAGTGAAGTAGATCCACGTAGCACTGCGAACAAAACGAAATGGAATGGAAAACAAATTTTATATTGTTTTATCAGGGTGAGTTAACTTGAATTATCACATAAATTGTTATTTTTGGTTCTTTCCAACCCTTCAACACTTATCTGTCGACAATATTCCAACATTGTGTGATCTTAGTGGAATGGAGGAGACTGAGGAACTCCGTCAACAGAACGGAGTTGCTGGAATAGCTAAGGACGGAAAACATCGCACATAAGTCGGTTGTGAAGAGTATCCTAACTGCCGATTTCTCTTTGTCAATATAACCTAAGCTGGTAATTTTTGTCGCAGATAATCTGCTTCCGTAAGCTGGCACTCTTCAGAATAAGTTGGTTTTGCAAAATTAAATCAGTGTTATGTTTCATAACCTATTTTTTGGATTACATCAATGTGCGCTACTCCGTACCGACCTCCAAAAACTTGAAAAAATTCTCAAGAATTGGTTGCGCCATAAGAAATCATATGTCTGAAAAGTTCTTAGGTATTTCCTTATTACTTCATACTGCAAAAAATTTTTTGTTTTTGTGATATGAAAACATGTTAATGACTTTAGTCTTTACACTGTTAAAATTGTTTTTCACTTTTTCAAAGAGTGTAACACAAAAATTTACACCTTTTGCAATAAAACTTTAATTTGTTCTTCAATTAATTTGAATTTTAAATAAAAATATAACTGTTTTGTAAGTAACTTGATAATTTTTTCATTTTCCTAATTTTTTTTTTTTTTTTTTTGTTAAAAAACTAACACTAAACTGTACATATTTTGCACTAAACGAATAATTCGGTTAAACGCCTTGGTCGAATAATTGATAAAACTATAACTATTGCTATAAAAAAACTAATAGTTCGAATAAATGACTAAGCTATGCGTGATTCAAAACTGGTTATTAGCGACATATCCTTAATTGTATCTCTCGTTCTCTGATACATTTTCAAGCAGCTGAGTCGAGTCCAATCTTTCTAATTCCTAATAATTTTTGTGCATAACGTATAATGTAGGAGTAGTTATAACGTTAAATATAAGAAACGTATTTAGTTTATTTTTGTGTGTGTTAAAAGAGGAAGATGGTTTATAAGAAAATTGCATCCTTTAATTATAATTGTATTAAAAACTTTTCATTTTAATTTTTATGTTTCATCTTACTTGTGTTTTTTTTTTTGTTGTCTTTACACTTCTTTTATGTTTAAGCGAAAAGAGTATTTTTGTTTAAAATAAATAAAAGACAAAAACAACGCCCGGAGAAGAATTATTTTTTAAAATAAGGTCAACAAAATAAAGTTTGCATAATACAACGTAACGTAAAAAACAAGCAAACAAATAGACAAACAATACAGGACAATACGACAATACGAAACATATTTTATTAATGTATGCATGAGTGTAAGTAGTTAGTAAATGTATGTTAATGTGTACCTCCTCCATAAAGTAAAGTTTTCCGTTTTTGTTTATTATTTTTTTCTTTTATAAAATTATTTCTTCATCATCATTGTCCTCATCAACAACAATTTTGAAGAACGGACAAAAAGGATGAAGGCATTGTTTTTGTAAGTAATGCTTACTTAATGCTTCTGCAAACTCTTCATATTTTATGCTAAATATGAAAGTGTTCGAAGAAATGGAACTTTGAAAAACAATGAAATTTTGTTAAACTTAGCAATTTTATATAAAACAAAAATTAAGACAATCATTATTATCCTGAAGATATTACTTAAAATACTGTCTTTGGTTTATGTAACTTATTAATTTTCTAAAACTAACCGCGGAATCCCTGGATGTTTGGGAGGGGTGGGGGGGGGGGGGGGGGTTGAGGGTGATATATCCAGACTTTGCGACGTGAAATGTTTTTAAACTATTTGAAATGTTAAGTGCCATCTTAATGGTACTCTTAATAAGACAACTCTTAATAAGTCTACGGTTTAGTGTGACTTGCCCTAAGATGCTTAGAGTTCTATTGAAGTATTTAAAAACAGGCCGATAACGCCAAACCGTTACAAAATGTATTTCAGAATTTCCAATTAAAATTCAGAAAAGCCCAATTATAATTTAGAAAATACAAATTCTAATTTAGAATTCCTAATTGAAATTCAGAAAATCCTTAATAAAATTTTAAAAAGCCCAACTGAAATTCAGGTTTAAAACTGTATGTAATTATGATTTCCGAATTTCAATCGAAGAGTGTACAGACCAAAAAACTGCGCGTACATCTTCGAATATAAACTGTTTTTGCAAGACAATTTCTAAATATTTGTTTGCCGATCGTATTGGTCGCCTTTTTTCGTTATATCTTCGGCATTTCAAGTTGGATCTTAAAGTATGATATATCGATGTTTTTGCTTCGTAGACACCAATATTTTTCACTAAGAGCCAAATGTATGAAGAAAAATTTAAAATAAAGAAAAAATCCAATAGTTCTGCTGGAAGTATGAAATACTTCCTTAGCAAAAGTTAAATAATTTTTAATTATTTAATTTTCTGATATTAGGGTGGTACATAAGGATTGTAGGAACTGAGATCTGGTGGGTAAATACTATAACGGGATACTTGAGGTCAATGGCGCTTGAGAAAAATATTAGTCCCCTCGAGACAGAAACATCAATATCGCACATTACAAGATCTGACTGTAAAAACAAAATTTCGAGACTGTCTTTCAAAAATAATTTAGATTCGAAGATGTACGGCGCGCCGCGGAGAACTTTTTTTCTGTTATAGTCTAGTGTGCAGTGTTTTGTAGAGAGTAGTGTGGAGTCTACAAATTTAGCAATATATTTTAATTAATAAAGACAAACATAAGAAGTTTTATTTAAAAACAGCATTAAAAAATTTGTTTCCGCCTGCAGGTGATAAATGACAGTCAAAGCAACATATATTTTCTTTCGGTATTTCCAAATTGGTCTTCCCCTAATTGGATATTAATCAGTTGTACCAAGCCGATAATAGGATTTTTTTTTATTTCAAAACATTAGTCCCCTCGAGAGTTAAAGCAATGAGATGGGGAGATAATTTGCGTTTTACTTTCCTAGCTCTTTTGTACCCATATCTCTTCCCACCATCCGTAATGCTTCAAAAAACTTCCGTTTTCTCTTAAAAAAAATAATTATCACATTTGTCTTCCATGTACTAACCACACATATACTAGACTTATATAGACTTTCTAATACGGGTTTCACATAAGAGTTTTCGCTAACTTTGAAACCAGTAAATATAACGTGGAACGCTTTCGTGGATACATATATGACCAAATAGGCTTCTGAATATTAAAATAGACAGCGCCGTAACGAAATGGGATTTTAATTTAATTTTTTTTTTTGTATTTTTAGACTTTCTTTCTGCACTTGTTATGAACATTTATTGCCGGAAATAAAAAATAGTGATGATGATTTGAAAATTACCTGTTTGGTATTTTTTCCAATGACTTCGAACGAAAAAAGGTAACTTTTACAAAAAAAAAAAAAATAAAATCTTGTTAGTGTAAAAACTAAAAATTATCCCAACCCAAAAGCAAAGGCAGAATCCGCCACTGCCTAAAACTATATGCCAATCTTTTCGAAGTTGTTTCCAATTCCATTTCTAGAGTTTTGTTAAAATAAAATGGATTTTGAGAGCGACTTAACTATTCATCATTCGAGGCATACAACTCCCAAAGGCCTTTATGTTGAGATATTTGCCATTCATAACCACCTGGCGCAAATATTTCCAGAATATTCTCGACTTTTTTCTTACTTCACAATTGCACATGTAAAAATACCTGCATTTTTTTTTAACATATTAATGTTTGTTAATATACGATCTCGTTAAGAGCTGCGGACTCATACAAATCCATTTTGAAGAATTTTGTTTTGTTGATAATATTTATTTATTTTTATTTTTCATTAAATATTATTATTTACATTATGTAAAACTGAATTGAATAACGTACTAAAAAAACGTTAAAGTGCACAACTTTGATTATAAATAGTACCAAAAGCACCAAGTTGGCATTACTGCAAGTACACTCAAAAAAAAAATTAACTATAATTTAGAAAATAAAATTTTCCTTGAAATTAAGAAACAAATTTTACTTAAAATTTGGTCAAAATTTCTAAATTATAGAAAAATTTTACTACAGAGAAGTAAATTTTTATTAGAAAACAGTAAAATTTCCTCCTAATTAGTCATACATCATCTAAAATTGTACTGTTAGTTAGGAAATGTTTCCTTGGTTTTAAGAAATATTTTATTTTTTTTAAGTTCATTAGATAATTTTTTTTACTAAAAACTAGGACTTAACTTCCTAAAAATAAGAAAATATTTTCTAACAACAAGTTAAATAGCACTTCTTTTAAGTGAAAATTATCCTTATCCTGGTTCTATGGTAAAGGTAATATATTTAACAATATATTTTAAAGTACTTTACACTCATTGAGTAAGTATTTTCCCACTTTCGGAGGACTTCCGCTTTGTGAGGACTCTGCTCTTAACAAGTTTTTGCTGTACAATTTTTTCTTAAAACTAAATTGAATTATTCTAATTTCATGTATTTAAAATATTAATTAAAATTCATTAGCAAAAAGGTAAACAAATTAAAAAAAATGTACTGCAGGATATCCTGAAACGTAATAAATTGTGACAAAGTCAGATCCTTTTCGTAGTTAATTAACGGTTCTGCTTGAGAGAACTATAAAGAGGGACGTCCTACGTGACACACAGCATCTATGGCTAAGGCACACTGGGGGTCCTTTATCTTCTTAAATTAACTAATTTAAGGAAATTGTTGCATAAATACAAAATATCACAGTTACATTTCTTGTTTTAATTGGAAAATGAAAGTCATAAGTTTATTTTATGGGATTTTTAGCTTTAACTTTATTTGACATATACAAATTTAAACTTTTTTATTATTAAGTGAATAAAGTTATATAATAAATAAATATAAAGTTCAATAAGCACTACGTCAATTATAGAAAAGCCATTATGTCGCAATGTATAAAATGTGCCTGCGATATTTTGTATTGTAGGCAACAAACAAATTTATTACATAAAAGCGCAAATTCGAAGTTTTTTACCCTTTGCTAACAAAATTTTAAAATATATTTTAAGCTACTTTAAGTTCAATATTTGAGACTGTTAAGATGAGAGATGGGTACGTGAGAGATTTTTGACTCACGCACGATCACAAACCAAAAATTAATTTCTTTTATTTAATAATTTATAATAATTAATTTCTTTTATTTAATAATATTTTTTCTTGAAAATTAGGAAAACTAACTGGTTTGTTTTTAATTTATTTTTTTTTTTGGAATAGAATATTAAAAATAATTTAAACGTTTCCAACGAAAAAATCAAGTAAATTTGTATTATTACATAGGAAAACATTTATTACTTTTTGTTTTTTGTCTGAACTAATTTTTAGAAAACAATTCCTCAAAATTAGAAAGTGGTATACTTAAAAACTGAATTTGGAATTGGCTTTCTAAAATTTATTTAATTTTACTACTCGCGAACAAAAAATGAACACGCATTAAGTTCAAGTACTTTCTCGATTTAAGTAAGACACATTTTTTGAACTAAATTGGAGTAAATTATATCCTAAATTTTTTTTGAACTAAAATTGATTTTATTTCTTAAAATGTTTTTTCTTAAAATTAATAAATTTTTATTTAATTGACTTGTTTTTTTTCCTAAAATCAAGAAATATTACTTAGAAAAAATATGAACTATTTCTGAGTATATAAACTATTTCGTTTTTCCTTAAATTTAGGAATTTTTATTCTTTTTAAGAAAATTTTTCTAAGTTTAAATAAAATTTTACTTAAATTGAGGACAATTTATAAACTATTTTGAAGGAAATTTTTGATTACATTTTAGTTAATGTCTTTTTTTGAGTGTAACTTTAAGCAAAAACTGATTGGAATATTTTGTATTAAAAGTGACATTTCCCTTTTTAATCGATAAATAAATTTAAAAATTTTAAGTTTCTAATTTTTTGCAAATATACTTGTGCTCTTTACACTTATTAAAATTTCTTATTAGCATATACTCGTGCTCTTCTCCAAAATAAAGAAAAAGCTGTAAAAATATAGTGTGATTCGGGCTTTAATAATTTAACAAAACTCCGATTACTATTTAAAAAATCATCCGCTTTGTTGGATCTGTCGTTTTCGTCAATCCGTCAATTTCGAAAATGTAATTCGTATTTAGCAATCCCTTAAACTATACAGTATCAATTCTATAGCAAGTTCCGAAGCATTTAAAAATCATCCGTCAATAAAAACAAATATTAAGGGAACCTTTTTACAATAATATAAAAAAAATATTTTTTTTTGCCTTATTTATTTTACTTTTAATATGAATTTTTGTAAAAAAAATTTATAAGAAATGCCTCATATATGTATATTCGATATTTAACAGATGCAATACAAATAAAATAGAAACCAATTTTAAACAACAATAGAAAAATGAATATGTTTGAGATATATGTTTTTGTTTTCTATCATATTAGTTAGTTATACCAATCTAGTTATTGCCGTTGGAAGTGTTGTTGTTTTTGTTTTATTAAAGCTTTCAGTTTTAGATTTGTTTCTTTTTTCTCGAGAATTTAAGTGATTTTTCATCTGCAATCCTTTGTTTCTGTGGTTGTGTTAATATGTGTCTTTGAATACTACATATTTTCTATCTACATACATATTTGTAGTTGAGTTCAATTTAAAAGCTTTTTGCATTTTTTTACTGAATTTGTTCAAACAAAGATATTGTCATTTTATTTTATTTTATTAGCTACCCTGTGGGAAGCCTGGGATCAAGTGTTGCCACGTAACCACTTTTGTCGACTATTTTGGGTGACTTTTTGGTGACATAGTCAACAAAGCGTCTATACTTTTTATAATCCCTTTTTTTTGTGACATTGCAAACACAGCGTCTACTGCACTTTTTATATTCCTTTCTTTTCAGCTGCAAAGTGTGGTTCTTATTGATTTTTTATTGTTTCATTTTGTTGAAAATACATTTAGGTACATGCAAATTTTGTACAGTATTTTGAAAATTTGTCTACTACAACATTAAATTTGCGCGAAAAACGTATTTACCTTAATGAAATTTATAAATAAAATATCTAATTTTCCGAAATAAATGCACCAGTGTGGAAATCTAGTGAAAAGTTCCAAAAATTTGGCCTAGAGTTACTAAAATGTACTTTTGAATTTCTGCTTCCAATGTCTACACCTAGTCAATAGCTGTGTAGACTCGCAATGACAAGCACATGTAAAATGTTTACAGCAGAGAGCTTTGGTTGTGTTATAATAAGTCAGTAGCACACAAAGTCTATAGTGAATCAGTACAGTTTCAGTAATATAAATGGTTATTCAAGTAGAGATACTTTTTTCAATATCCTTTTTTTGACAGATCACTTGTGAGTCGTGTCATGCTGTCATGTTATTTTTGTTTAGTATTGTTTGGCATTTCATAATGGAAAGACTTACGCCTGAACAACGTTTACAAATCGTTCAACTTCATTACGAAAATTCACGTTCTGTGAGGAATGTGTTTCGTGCACTTCGCTCAACTTATGGTCAACATAATCGGCCTACTGAGCGTACTATTCGCAACACCATAACCCATTTTGATACCCAGCATTCATTATTGGATAATATTCGACCGAATAGAACACGTCCAGAACGCTGTGAAGAAAATATAGCGGCCGTAGCTGAGAGTGTACACGAAGAGCGTGGAGAGTCGATTCGGCGCCGTTCGTGCCATGATAACCGACTATTTGATGCCTGAAATTGAAGCTCGTGATCTCGGCGACATTTGGTTTCAACAAGACGGCGCCCTAACACACATCGCATCAATCAATGGATTTATTGAGAGAACACTTCGGTGAGCACATAATTGCCCACCAAGATCGTGTGATATCACACCGTTAGACTTTTTCCTGTGGGGATATGTAAAGTCTAAAGTTTATGCGGACAAACCCGCTTCGATTCAGGCCTTTGAGGAAAGCATCACGCGTGTCATTCGTATGTTACCAGTCGAAATGCTCGAACGAGTCATCGAAAATTGGACTCAATGGATGAACCATCTGCGACATAGCAACGGCCAACATTTGATAGACATAATCTTTAAAAAGTAAATGCCAAAGAATCTTCTTTCATATGATAATAAACATTCCCTATTAAATTTGAATTTTCTGTGTTTTTTTCTTTAAAAAAGTAGGGAACCTCGAAATGGATCACGCTATACATGTGGTGTCAAATCATGAATTGATCAAAAAAGAACAAAGTGCTCCAAAAATATAAGTATAGGGCTTTAAAGTACCTTAATTCCGCTTTCAAAATAAATTATTTTTAAAAATATTTATTTCAGAGATATGACAGTTTTTACTTTTTTGCGTAAGTGCTCAAAGATTAAAGCAATATAAAATAAAATTG
The DNA here is from genome assembly GCA_949748255.1 of Eustalomyia histrio. Taxonomy (NCBI): domain Eukaryota; kingdom Metazoa; phylum Arthropoda; class Insecta; order Diptera; family Anthomyiidae; genus Eustalomyia; species Eustalomyia histrio. The sequence goes on from OX456525.1 coordinate 101,202,754, forward strand.
TCTCTATAAAATTTATATAATGGCTTGGAAGATATGGCAATTCAAACTTTTTAATGGCACTAAATAAACTTTTTACACTAAGGCTGAGTTTTTGGGATGTGAGTTATGCCATTTCCATGTTTATTAATATAAATTTGTCGGAACAACTTTTTGTTACATAAAATTTTGGTCTTCATTGAAATAAAAAAAATTAAAACAAATTTCGATAAACTGAGTTTCAAGATACGAAATATTCATCATAAAAACTCGGCCTAAGTATACCAGACCAGTCAGTTCGACTGGTTTTGAAACTTTGATCGAATACTACAACAGTACATAACGAAATTACACAGAAGTTTTTTTGAGGCTTATTAACTAGTTTTGATGGAACTAGCATATCCAAAATGCTGGTATAACTTAGTATTAATATGTTAATAAATTAACATTGACAATTCTTTTTAATTTTGACCCCTATTTTGTCGGGAAAACATTTATTTTGGACTGCAAATAAAGTAATTTAAAACACCTTGAATACGCCTTTGACTTTTTTAAATAATCGCTAGTTTATATGAATTTTGCGGTATTTAAAAATTTTAATTGCCATATCTCCTTATACGCTATTCCGAATTTATTAAAATAAAAATTATTTAGCCTTTAAGGCTAAAATCTGAAACTAATTTAACCATTAAAAGAGTTTAATTTGAAAGTGGAATTAAGGTCTTTCAGAACTCTATTCTTATTTTTCAATTTATGATTTAAAATCACATGTGAATATTTTTTAAAATTCGATTATCACAATGAATCTGTTTTCTCTGTGTAGATATTAAAAATTGTTTCATTTGAAAGTGGTATTAAGGGATTTGACAGCCTATTCTTATTTTTTCCCCCAATTCATGTTGTGAATAATTATTGTTTCTCTTATTTTGCTCTCTTAACAGGTCAGTTTAAAAGCCCCCGGCTTACCATACTTAAACACATTTTTTGGCAAAATTCATTTTTTTTATTTAAAATAGTTCCCTTCAAGGGTGATACACTGATTATAGCGACCCTCCAACTTTTCGATACCATTTTTGTAGTACGATTTGTCATTTGCTTCAAAATAGGCCTCAGTTTCGGCGATCACCTCTTCATTCGACGAAAATTTCTTCCTAACGAGCATTCTTTTGAGATCTCAGAACAGGAAATAGTCGCTGGGGGTCAGATCTGGAGAATATGGTGGATGCGGAAGCAATTCGAAGCCCAATTCATGGATTTTCGCCTTCGTTTGACTGACTTGTTTTTGGTCAAAAGTGAGCTCCCACTTTGCACAGAGCTTTCTCATACCCAAATATTCGTGAATGATGTGATGTACACGTTTAGTTGATATCTTTAGAGTACCTGCTATTTCATTCAATTTTAATTTACGGTCATTCGAAATCATTTTATGGATTTTTATGATGTTTTCGTCCGTAACAACCTCTTTTGAGCGTCCACTGCGTTCACCGTTTTCGGTGCTCATTTCACTACGTCTATACTTAGCATACCAATCTTTGATAGTTGATTTTCCTGAGGCAGTGTCCGGAAACTCGTCATCAAGCCAAGTTTTTGCTTCAACTGTTTTTTTCCCCTTCAAAAAGCAATATTTTATCAACACGCGAAATTCCTTTTTATCCATTTTTTTCACAATAACAAAAGTTGCTTCACTTAAAATGCTATAATTCACAAACTAATGATCCGACAGCTGTCAAATTTATACACGTGTCTTTTGGGGGTTAGTTTAAGTCTAGTAGCGCCATCTATGTGTCAGGCCGGGGACTTCTTAATTGCGGCATATACCAGCAACTATTTGGAATTCATAATTTTTGTAAAGAGGTGGGATTTCAGATAAGCAGTTTTATTATATTGTATCAAGTCATCGCTTCACCGACTCATAAAGCTTTGAAAACTATTGTCATTATTAACCATATCGGGGAGTTAAGTATTTAGCTTCTAGATGTCTGATTCCAAATATGTATCTCCTCTGTAACATATATCTAAGTTGGAATATTTTTTTATTAATCAAATTTTAACATTACAGAAATTTAACATTAATTGGATGTGATGTCATCAATTAAGATATATGTATATCATCTAACAATCGCATTATTAAAAATTTATTTTTCTTTAAATTATTTCACTTTGGACGTACAGAAATAAGCTAGTAAATAGCCTATTAAAAAAAGTTTCCCCCTTAAACAAATAAAATTATTTTATGATAGCTTGTGACATTAGTCAAGATAACAATATGGTATACACATACATACATAGCTTTTGTATTTAATATTCATATGTATCTGTAAGTTGAAATTATATATATCATGTTTCTTATTTTTTCATTTCGCCCATTTTCCTATCAACATATTGTGGTTTCTTATAATTCAATGACTTTTTTGTTTTTGAAAATAAGTTTTTTCTTTTGACTAGAACAAAAAGTTTATATAAATTTTATGTGAACTATACGAGATAAATTAAAGATCTATTATTTATATTACACACTTGTTTTGTCTTCTAATCAGATACAAGTAACATAATAGGTCACTTTTTGTGCTAATTCTCATAATATTGTTTTTTTTTGCAATTGAATGAGTTAAGAATTTGTCTTATATTGAGGTCAAAACGATTAGCAAAAGATTAATTTTTTTATCATAATATATAAGGCAAGATACTAAACTTGAAAGAATAAGTCAGTAAAAAATTTCTAAAAACTACATTATTTAAATCGATTTGCTGGATTGTTTTTGAATTAAGATTTAAGTTATCTAAGTTTAATACTAAAGCTTTAGTCCTTAGTACTTTAACTAATTTAAAGTATTGATAATCTACCTTCCAATGATGTTTGTACTGTTTTCAGTTTTTCGAAATTCGGTATAGTTCACGCGGCTTAAATTTTTATAAAAACTGCCTCAAGTTTAAGCTGCTAAAACTTTTTAACCAAATATCCAATATTTACAAATTTTAGCTCATATGATACACTCTAAAAATTGTATGTAAAAATAGCTCCAATAAATGTGTAAAATTTTTATGTAAAATGACGCAAAATGCTTATAATTAAACACTTTATTTATGCTTGGAAATTTACCCAAAATGTATTAAATTTAATGTTAATAAACATGTTTCAAAACATAATTTAAACTTAATTACAGATTTATTATAGAATACTTCTATTCAAATTAACTACTGGGTACGTAAAAATTGTCAAATGTAATTGTTAAACTACAAAAATTAAAAACATTTTCCAACACAGTAAGAAAACAATAAAAATCCAAAAATTAGAAAGAAAAATATTACAGAAATATCTCAAGCGATATTTTTCAGAAACATACTCAAACACTCAAATAGTATTTCAGTAGAAAGTGAGGTTTTACTTATTTGTACAAAAGGCACTCAGGTTCTGAGAAAATTTTCGTATAAAAAAGACTTTTGATTTTGTAGACTCCTAATAAAAACCTTCAGATTCTAAAAATTTTTTCTAATAAACAATCTTAGCTACTCGAGCTCTGAGGAATCTTTTCTATAGGGAACCTTTCCGGTTCAGTGATATTTTTATATAAAAAACCTCAGATGATGATTTTTTTCTCTAAAAAATCCTCAAGGTCTTATGATATGTTTCAAAAGAAAATCTCTGGAATGGGAGAAAAGTGTCTACAGTATAACTCACACTCCCAATGGACCCTCTAATTCAGAGGAATATTTCCTATAGAAAAATCTTTAAATTCTAAGGTCTTTTTTGAATAGAGAACCCCTCAGATTCTAAGGAATTTTTACTAAACATTTTTCGGTACAGAATAGCCCTCAGATTCTGAGACATTTTTTATTTGGCAAATGCCTTAGGTTTCGAGAAATTTTTTCATAGAAAAATTCCCTGACTCTAGGAAAATTTTTCTTCAGAATGCTTCCCTCAGAATGCTTCCATTAGAATTTGAGAAACTTCGCTCACATTCTAAGGCATTTTTAAAATAGAAAACCCTCAATGTAAAAGGATTATCTGTACTATCATAAGTAAAAATCTAACAGTTTTCCATAGAAGAAGCCATGAGAACCTGAGGGTTTTCTTGAATGAATCACAGTATTTTCAAAAAATCTAAAAGCCCAACTACAATTGACTTAAGTAACTTAAGCTTTGTTTTAAAAGTTAACAAAAGTTGACTTAAGTTTAACCAATATTTAATTTTAATGAATTAGTTGAGAATCGCACAATGGTGTATCTTTTGTTTAATTTCTCGAATTTTCATTTGTTTTATTCTTGAATTCTTATTTATTTTTCTATATAATATTTTTGACATATTTTTAATTTGCTTACAATGAGTACGATGAGTTTCGATTATAAATTAACTAAATTAATATAGATGGAACTTTTGAAAAGTTGACTTAAGGTAAATAGGGGTTGTTTAAACCAAAAGCTTTTATTTTGGTTTATTCTATTTTGGTGCCCTTTTGGTACCACCTTCCCTATTTGGGTTAATACTACGTTAGGATCTATATTTTACTCCCCTCTTTTACAACATTGGTGGCAGTATTTACATAAATTCTAACTAGTAAAACCGTTAATGGTACTCCTTTTTTATATTGTCAGCCGCCTTTTGCTTCTTTTTTTACTAGTTACAATCTTACTTGTCAACTATATACACCCGAAGCTCTTTGCAAAGGTAATAAAATTTTTTATATAAATAAACTGAGACCTTTTCTCAATTTTTAAAAAACATATCTTTTGTCTTTTATTTCTTTGGGACCTTTTCATTGCTTTCCGGCAAACATTGTGGTTCATTCGAAACGGATTTCCAAGGAAAAATCGACAAAAAAGTGGAAATAATTAAAAATTTAATACTTTTTATTTTTTTTATTGTGAATTGATCGCGTTACAACCCTTCGCAAAATTATTTTTATACAGTCCAATTTTTGACGTTTTGCTTTGTTTTTACATCAATTCGTTTGTATACGCGAGGGACGGGGTAATTTTTTTGGCTTTAAAAAATTTTTCGGTTCTCTCATTGATCCTGCTTCAGAGGGAAGTTTTATATCGAAACGGTTGCAAAATCGCTTGAAACTTTCTACATATCCCACAAACACTCACATTTCTGGCGTGGAGCGCATGTCCTCTAGTTCAAATTAATTATTTCGTTGTGAAAGTGTAATTAAAATTCATACATAATAAGTTCATATTGTTTTTCTTATTTTCAGAGGAAGATTGCCTTAATAGAAATCTTCTTAGATTTTGGGAACTTGAGGACACTCCTAAAAAGAAAATTTTATCTACTTATGACAAAATTTGTAAGGAAAATTATGAAAAGACTACACGTCGAGGTGCTGATGGTCGCTACATTGTTACGCTTCCTTTCAAGCCTGAATTTCCTTAACATTTATATTTGGGTACATCTAGGTCAAGTGTTCTTAAACAATATCTCAGAACTGAATCCTCTCTTTTACGGAGACCTGAGATCAAGAAAATGTACGACAACGTCGTTAATGAATATTTGCAATTGAATCATATGAAACTTATTTCGAATCCAGCTTCCGCTTCTACTTTTACTTGTTTTTTGCCACATCATCCAGTAGTTAAGCCTGAAAGGAAGACCACCAAGTTGCGTGTCGTTTTCAACGCATCGAATAAAACGTCAAATGGAGTGAGTCTAAATGACTGTCTTTATGTGGGCCCCACTTTGCAGTCAGATTTGGTTCTTTTAATACTTCGTTGGCGACTTTTTAAATTTGTTTTTAATTGCGACATAACGCAAATGTATAGACAAATTCGGGTTGATTCTGCTCATACTCCGTTTCAACGGATCTTGTTTAGAGATTCTCCTACGGAGAACATTAAGGATTATGAGTTGCAGACAGTAACGTTCGGTGTTAATTGCGCCCCGTATCTCGTCATACGCACCCTGTTGCAATTGGCCGACGATTCAGTAGTTCAAAGACTTTGGGGATTCAATGGAATGCTCAGATGGACTCATTTTTCTTTAAAGTGGATTCAACGGCACACAAATCAAATCATACGAAGAGGGAAGTTTTGTCTATTATTGCCAAGTTGTTTGATCCTGTTGGTTGGCTAGGTCCCGTTGTGATTGTGGGATGATTCCTTTCCACTCTCTACTGAGAATGATTGGAAAAAATTTGTTGCTTCTTATCACGATGTTAATAAAATTAGAATTCCGAGATGGATTCACTATACGACTGATTCTTCTGTCGAACTCCACGTTTTTTCGGATGCCTCGGAGAAGGCATACGCGGGGGTGATATATATTCGTATCTAATCCCCTACCGGCGAAATTCATACCCATTTGTTATCTTGTAAAACAAAAGTGGCCCCCATTAAATCAATTTCAATACCACGTTTGGAACTTTGCGGTGCGGTTTTGGCTTCTGAGCTTTTGAAAACTGTTCTCAGTGAAATTGATATTCGTCTTCGGCGAATTTATTGTTGGACAGATTCTACTATAGTTCTGTCCTGGTTGGAAAAGGACCCTTGTTGCTGGACCACGTTTGTTGCTAATAGGGTTTGCAGGATTCAGGAGAATGTTGGTCGACATAACTGGTATCATGTCCGATCGGAAGATAACCCCGCCGATTTGGGTAGTCGTGGTATTTCTCCCTCAGAATTATCTGATAGTTCACTTTGGTGGCATGGGCCACCATGGCTTGGTGAAAGTAAATCGCAATGGAACATCACGGATCTTTCTCATCTTGACACTGATATTGAGGGTCGTGTAGTTAAAGTTTATGCTTCGTTTTTTACGGAAAAAAGTGGTAGTGATATTTATGTTGATATTTTGAAGGACTATTCTCGTTTTGATAAGGCTCTTCGCGTAATATCTTATATATTACGATTCTTTTACAACATTCACCCGAATCATAAGTCGGGTCGTCGCTTGTATTCGAATAAGACTCTTTTGTGTAACGAATTGAATCGAACTAAATTACACTTGGCCAAAGTTGCTTAAAAACAGCACTTTCCGAAGGAGTATCGTTGTCTTTTGGATAGGGAACCTTTACCTCCGAAAAGTAGTCTTGTTACTTTGAACCCTTTTCTGGATAAGGATGGCGTTATGAGGTTGAATGGTCGTTTGGTAAAATCGCCTTCGCTCACATATACCGAACAACACCCAATTATTTTACCATACTCAAGCAGATTTACGCTACTCTTGACTGAGTTTATTCATTTAATTTCCATTCACGGTGGAAATCAATTAATGCTGCGAGTTCTTCGGATCGAATATTGGGTACCTAGACTTAAATCTAAAATTCGCGCCGTAATTAGCGGCTGCAAGCGTTGTGTTCTTGACAGGAAACGTTCTTGCAGTCAAATTATGGCCGCTCTTCCGCCGGAGAGGACCCTTCTTGATAGGCCTTTTACTACCACAGGCGTTGATTTTGCTGGTCCTTTTGATATTAAAAGTTTTACGGGTCGAGCTTGCAAGATTACTAAAGGCTACGTGTGCATATTTGTTTGCTTTTCTACGAAGGCAATGCATTTAGAAGCGACATCTGATTTGTCAATTGCTACTTTTGTGTCTGCTTTTCAACGGTTTATTTCGCGACGAGGTTGCCCTAGTACAATATTTTCGGACAACGGCACAAACTTTGTGGGTGCGTCGCGTGAATTGGAAAGAGATTTTAGGACTTTTGTTCGGGAAAGTCAAAACACTGTATGCTCATCATACGGCATTCAAGGCCTTTCTTGGTGTTTTATTCCAGCGGGCTCTCCTCATATGGGTGGACTTTGGGAAGCCGGTGTGAAGAGTTTTAAACTTCACTTTCGAAAAGAGGCACAGTCCTTTAAGTATACTTTTGAGGAACTTTCGACTATTCTTTCTAGAATAGAAGCTTGTCTGATAGTCCACAGGAACCAATTGCGCTGACCCCTGGTCACTTTCTAATCGGTTCTCCGATATTAGCTCCACCGGAGCCTGCAGTACTTGATTCCCCAATCAGTTTGGTTAATCGCTTCCAGAAGATGAAGGCTATTTCTCAACATTTCTGCCGTCGGTGGAAGGAGGAATATTTAATGAGCTTACACAAACGGTATAAATGGAAAAACGCTAAACGCGAGATTCAGGAAAATGATTTGGTCGTGATTTGGCACGAGCAGCTTCCTCCAACTTCCTGGCGGTTAGGTCGGGTAGTCAAAATTTATCCGGGAAGTGACGGTCATATTAGAGTCGTTGATGTACGGACCGCGAACGGGGTTGTAAGGCGACATATCGCAAAACTGGTCATTCTGACCAATTAAATATATTTTCTCGAATAACACTTTTTATCTCCTAACATAGCATAATGGAATCCTTAAAAACTCTTTTTGATGACGCTTTGTTGGATGATTATGAGGAAGCCATGGATATTGTAGATCCTATTTCTGCAGAGGCACCTTTGGCGGATCTGAATGCAGAACCTGATCCATCTCCCGCATCAGCTCCAACGAACGTTCAGGCTCCTATTGCTATACCAGCACCTACAACTTTACCAGCTGTCGTGCCACCGCACGCAAAGAAAATGGAAGTGAAAAGTCTTCAATGTCGAGTTTGTAGTGGTAGACACCCATTGCGTTCTTGTTCTACCTTTCGGAAGGCAAGTCACGCACGAAAGCTTCGCTTTGTGCTTCTTCACCACTACTGCTCCCGTTGTTTGGCTCATACCCACGAATCCAATAACTGTCCGAGTTCGGCTAAATGCCGCCATTGTAATGGAAATCACAATTCGATTTTGCATGCTCCTTCTTCTTCCAAATCTGGTCCTAAAACCAAACGATCTGTGCAAACTTCTTCGTCCAGGAAGACTGCCTCAGACCAGACTAAAACCACTGTTGTGGCACAGCACAACTCTCCGTCCGTGTCTGGAATTTGTTCGTTACCTATTCGACATATTGTCACGTTTTCGCCTACTATTGTGGCTCAACTATATTTACCGAAAAGGTCGATCCCGGTTCGTGCGGCACTGGAGCCGTGTTGTAACGCTAGTTACATTTGCGAAACCTTGGTTCAAAACCTGAGGTTACCAGTGTCCAATATGGATGGCATCAAATACTGCCGTTTAACGGTCGGGTTGTCCTACGATGCTTCTAAGCAAGTTAGCTTTACTGCAAAGGCGACGAAAATGGTAGGTGTTAAAACTCCTTCGGAGACGGTTTCGGACACCGTCCGGGACAGCTTTGCTGGTTTTTAGCTGGCTGATCCTACTTTTAATGTTTCTGGGCGTGTAGCTCTAGTTTTAGGACCTGAAGTAAGCCCTCAAGTGCTCAGGGGCAAAGTCTACTCGAGTCCGGGCCTTCCATTGGCTCAATATACGATATTTGGGTGGGTCATATCTGGCCAATCTCCAATTTAAAATATAGATCCATTTGGATCAACCCAGTCCCCTTTGGACTATAGATCTTTCGGGATCAACCCGGTCCCCTTTGGACTAAAGATCTTTCGGGATCAACCCTGGCCCCTTTGGGTCAACGATCCTTTGGATCAACAGACACCCCTTGTGTCACCACGGTCCCCTTTGGGCCAACGATCCTCTTGGATCATCGTCGTAGTTTTAAGTGTTTTTTGGAAAAAAATGTATATAATAAACATATAACATAAATTAGACTCTTATTTTATATTTTTCCTTAAATGTAAATTATTAAGATTTGTTGCAACATGCCTATAGCTTGCAAGGTGGCCGGCAATGTTTAAACCAAAAGCTTTTATTTTGGTTTATTCTATTTTGGTGCCCTTTTGTTCCACCTTCCCCATTTGGGTTAATACTACGTTAGGATCTATATTTTACTCCCCTCTTTTACAACATTGGTGGCAGTATTTACATAAATTCTAACTAGTAAAACCGTTAACGGTACTCCTTTTTTATATTGTCAGCCGCCTTTTGCTTCTTTTTTTACTAGTTACAATCTTACTTGTCAACTATATACACCCGAAGCTCTTTGCAAAGGTAATACAATTTTTATATAAATAAACTGAGACCTTTTCTCAATTTTTAAAAAACATATCTTTTGTCTTTTATTTCTTTGGGACCTTTTCATTGCTTTCCGGCAAACAGGGGTGCTTCAATTTATTTGTATGGTATCGCTCTATTCCTTAATTCAACTTCCCTTAATATAGTTGGGCCTTAGACTAAACTCAGGTTTCCAAATTTTTATCAAATGTGAACATTTGTTCAAATATTTCTTCAAAGAAATTTTAAAGATTTTTGTCAATTTGTATTTAGTTTAGAATTTATTTAGCCACCTCGCACAGGGCAGCTCCGTTTTATTTACAGAATTACCAATTTCTGTAACATTGAAAATGCTTTTTTTAAGGGTGCCATAATTAATTTATAAAAGCAAAACTTATTTACGAAATTCCAAATAATTTTCGTCCGTAACTTTTAAAAGCTTTCACTTAAAAATTGCAAAAAATACGATCCGAAAAATATAAAAATTATTATGATGTCATATGCTTTTATGATAAAAAAAATAACATTTGAAAATAAATTGTATTTGTAAAATGATTGATGACTTATATGATAATACCGGTAAGCCATCAGGCCAATATAATCTCTTCATAGTCCATTTCGTAAAAATCTCTTGAATTCTTTTAAAATCACCAACATCATAGGGGTTCCAAATCAGCGAGAAATTTTTCATGAATATGAATATTCCATATGAATACCGACGCTTGTGGCACTGCATGTATCTCGGCATGAACAAAAATGCAGTCGCTTTCCAGTCTTGTACTGTACGCAGAGAAAAAACATGGTTAAGGCAATCATGTTCGAAGAGTATCGTATATTTTTGATATATATATATATATATATATATATATATATATATATATATATATATATATTTTTTTTTTTTTTTTTTTAATTTTGAGCTTAAGGATTGTTTTTTATAAATATATTATTTATTTTTCAATATTTCGCTACTCCATGGTGTAGCATCTTCACGAAATAATAAATATTATAAATTATAATTTGTAAATATTACAAATATATATTAGTTATAAAAAGAAAAATGTTAAATAAAACATAACAGTTTCCTAATTATCATATTTTTTTCATAGTCAGAATATTTGTTACTACAGTAGGGTTACAGCCATAAATAATAAAATATTTACTATTATAATTATAATTATGATAGCGGCCATTTGATGGTTATAACCTATTTATAAACCAATACCTTGATTGTGACAACCATACCCAAATGCAGCAATCATAATATTGCTGCAGTGATCATGTTGCGTATGTGTTCGATATTCAGAGGTTCATTACATATTCCACTCCCTTGCTACTAGCAATTATCATCCTTGATCTTTCAAAAGTTTTGATTATTCGATTCTAAGCTTATTTTGTTTTTGGATCTAGTTTTAAAAGTTTCTAATGTGAAATTGCTAGTGGTACTGGCAGACCACTTATTTTGGACGCTTTACCAGCGTTTGAAAAAGCATTTTACCAGCTTTTTATTTTACAAAATTTTTAGTCAAAAATTGCCAGTTTATAAAAATTATGACATTTTGTTAAAAAAGTTTTGTAATCGAAAGGTTTCGAGTTCAAGTCCAGTAACAGACGTACATTTTTTATTTATTTTAAATAAAATTGAATTTTTTCTTTAAGGGAAAGGTTTTTAAAGACCAACATTTTCCCAAGGTTTTTCCAACAAGCTTTACTCTAGTGCAATATTATTAGCACAACCAACGGTTTGCCAGAAGTTATCATTCATTGAGGGTTTTAGCTTTCAAGCATTATATGTCTCGTTAGATAATAGAATAAGTGAAAAACCATCGTTTTTGCATCACTGGAAATTTTGTTACCCCAATGCGCTTTTTGAACTGCCTGACTTTTGCATAATTTTGTTATCAATTTGAGATTTGGAAGGTAGATTTTGCCAGCACTTGTATTACACTTTATAGACACTTATACACATTAACTGGAAATTGTTTTGTTTCTTTTAAACCATACTGTTTAAACAACAATGAACACACGTAAAAGTCCAGATAATTTTGTAGATTTCATATTAAAAAATGTTTTAAGAATTTAAGGGTTCAATATAATTTATTACGGGTTTCATTGACAAAAATAGTTTAGCGCGTTATATTTAATTTGTTCCTTATACCTTTGAAAACTCACAAAAAATGTATAAAAAAACAAGTAAAAAAGGGCTAAATTCGGCTGTGCCGAATCTTTGAATACCCTCCACCAAAGGGGATGAAGATGATATACGTATATACTAAATTTTGCATGAACTGTAATATGAATATGTTTTGTCAATTTATGTAACGAACTTTTGTTATTTAGTTTTAGCAATGTTATTTACAGAGGTCTGCTCTGTTAGCGACTTTAACATTGTTCATTTTTACGTTAACTTAGTTATCATAGTAAGACAATAAATGTAATCGAACAATAAGAAGACTTAATAACATTTTTACTTACTTAACAGAAAAAAAAATAGATACAGAAAAATTGTACAAATTTGTATGGAAAATTTAGAGGTACCTTCACATTTTCACTCATAACTTTTGAACCGCTTGACCGATTTTGCTCATTTTAAATACCAAACTGCTCGGGAGGATGTTCAATAATCTGGGTGAAAATAGGCACCCCCGCTTGCGTCTTCGCGTCGTGATCGTGATTTCAACAGACAGACAGACAGACGGACAGACAGACGGACAGACAGACGGACGGACACCGCTAAATCGACTTAAAATTGCATAAGGATCGCGAATATATATACTTTATGGGGTCTTAAACCTATATTTCGACATATTACAAACGGAATGACAAACTGATATATACCATCACCATATATGGTGGAGGGTATAATAATGTAACCAGACTTGCCAGACTTGTAGTCTCGTCCCCAAGTTTGGGGAGTTTTTTGTTAGGATTGGACACAAAAATTATCAATTGTGGTCAGGGGATTTTTCTGTGGATTTTTAGGGAATATTTAAAATTTCTATTAAGACATGTAGAATTTTCAGAAAAATTCATTAAAGTTGACTCCAATGTCTTTAAAGAAAACTACAAAATTAATCCACTTAGTTAATTTTATCTGATTCCTTAAAAATTTTGTAAATTTAATTATATATGTTATAATATAAAATGCTTGATATTTTTAAAAATAAAGTTTTGAAAAACAAATATTTCGTTTGTAGAGCCTAAGATTATTATAGGATTATTGTCACGGAAATATTATTTAGAGGAAATAATTATCATATTAATCTCAGATAAAGATCTTTAAAATCTTATAATTTCAATACAAATAATTGTAAAATGCTTTACTTAAAGTTCATAATTCTGAGGAATTTTCTATAAAATCTCATGATATCGCAAAACCAGTGCTGTTTAAAAAATAAATCATTCAATACTTTTGTGTGTAAAGTTAATTTGGCCAACAAAAATGCAAGTGTCTTTACCCCATCCTTAGCTAAAAACATTTTTGGGGATATTTCCTTATTTGTTTGAGGACAATGAAAAAATGTACATGGCAAGCCTGAATGTAACTTTGTACTTATGCAAGTACAAGTATTTAAATATACTTTAATATATAAGTAGTTCACACAGTACCCGACTGATATGAAACTGACCATCCTCAAGGATATAAAATCTAAAAATGTGCTTAAAGACAACATCAACTCCCTTATTTATATACAAATGTAAATAACATAATGTGGAACATAAGTGGTGAATATTAACCAGTTAAAGAGAAGCTCCCTCAAAAGTAAAATATTTTATTTAACAGTCTAAAACAATTGAGTGATGTTAACTGGCGAACGATAATCGACAGCTGATAAAATGAATGTTATCAAAAACAATGTTGGTATATAAAAAACCAGTTACTGTTAATATGTATAAGTTGTAGACCTTAAGGCTTTTTGCCGGTTTTATTATTACAACAACTAAACTGTAAAAATAAATAAAATATAGAAATAGTACACATGTAAGTTGGATATGAGTTTGTGCATATGTTTGTTGGTCCATGTCTCAGTGTTAGTACATAAAATATTATGTTGAACATTGAAAATATTTGTTTTTAAGAATAATATTTACCCTTTGATACGCTGATGAGGCAATATTTTTTGATTGGAGTTATTTTTTCTTTTAGCATTTTTCGTTGTTGCTTTTATTCTATGAATAGCGTTCCTTCCGATATTGTTACATACATATTATATTTTATTATATTATTATATTGTTTGCTTGGTATTACCAGCAAAAATATGCGAAATATTTATTGGTTTTTAGTTTTTTGTTGTCGGTGTAGCTTTTTTTTTTTTATTTTCCTCATACAGATAACCACATTCATATGTATTATAAATTCATTTGAGCATGAGTGTTGTAGGTTGATTATATGAAAACTAACACAGCCACACTCAATATAATAGCAATTTACAGTGGACAGATTTAAACAATTTATCTTATAAACTTGCATTATAACAACTACACTATATATTTTCCAAAAAAAAAATAGTTTTGGTCAGTTGAAAGTATTTATACATGATAAAAAAATATGAACGTTTATTATTATTTTAAAGAGTTTTCGAAATTTCCTAGATAGAGGTTTTAAAATAAAAAACAGCCTTTTACATTAATATATAAAATATCTTAAAGCATAATATTTTAAAGGGGAAAGGAAGTTACGAATCATGGAACAACTTCACAAAAATTAAAATATTTTTCCTAATATAAGTCTCGTGACATTTAAGGTTTATATTAATTTTAAATTCCTTTTTTCATTAAATCCAAGGATAGATATCGTCAAAACCCATATCCTTAAAAACCCAAATCAAATTTACAACTGTGACTGTTTTAAATGCCATTAACCGTTATTTTAATGGGTATGGATTCATGAAATCTGGGTTCAAATAGAGAAAATTCTCCTTTAAATTGCCTGCCCGAACTCTTTATAGGGGTTAGAAATGGAATGGAACGGGCACTAGTGGAATTAAAACACTGGACAAGGAGAACGAGTGGAATTGATCGCTAAGCAAAAGGAACTAAATGGAATGCATATTCATTAAAACGGCATTTTTGGGAAGCTTAGGTTAAAACTATGTACTTAAAATATATGTATGTTTTCTGTTACATCTCTACGTTAAAGAATAAGTCAGTTGGGAAGTCAGTTGGGATAGCTCAAAACTGGACCCGAAAATACATATAACAGATAGGTGAAAATAGGACCGGTTCCTAAAGAACCTACCACGTGACCGGTTTAAAAGTCTTTTAGACCAGTCCTGTGACATGTCACAGGGCTTGTCCTAGGAGGGGGTCAATTCCCTCCTAGGACAAGCCCATTTAAAGTGACCGGTTCCTATCACAATAAACCTAGTCCTGGTTTTGTAGTAGGTTCTTTTCCCGCAGGGATGGGCTAATTCAATAATAAGGAGCTTTGTGGAATTTTCACTAGAAACGTGGTAATAAAGGGTATTCAAAGAAGAAAAATTACCTCCGTCGCTTTGGCTTGAACAATAAAATTTAAAATTTGTGTTCTCTAATGTATGATGTCATTCACTGATAACGTACTTTTTAAAATTTTCGACAGGAACCTGATAAAAATGGGGTTAAAAACGAATAAACAATTTTTCTTAACACGTTTTCCAACTCGTCTTGGAGTGAATTATCAAATTTAAATTTTGCATTCCATGGAGTACGGGCTTATTTAATGATAAGGTTTTTTTTTAGGAATCGTCGGCAGGACATCCCAATCTGTTTGGTTAGAAATCTGAAATTTTAAATGTGGGTTGCTTGGGACATATTTTAATTTACAAAGCATTTAATATTTGGAATTTCCAAATAAAGTGATAAAAATGGTTTTAATGAGGAAAAAAGTTCCATTAACTACCCAGACCGAACCTCTGGAGCTACGAGCTTGAAATTTTTTATAGGCTTTCACTAAAACGAGATTTTAAGGGGCATATCTCTTTAGAAATCTCAAATTAATCGTAAAATTGTTTCCGAGATTATGGCCTAAGGCGCTAGAAAATTATAAAAAAGCCAACCACTGTAGGTAGGATTTGCTTTATTTGCTATTTAAACACATTAGTACTTAATTTTAATTAAAAAAAAAACTTAAATGTTTGCCTATTCCAATTTGAACTCGGATATTCGGAGTACTAGGCTAGCTCTCTACCTTCTACACCACAAACACTTATAAATGTTGATGGCTAATTTTGAATTTAGTTATTTTGTTAGGAAAATAAATATAGTTTAAAATTCGTTTACCAATACCAATCCTTAGTGGCGTGTATAATCAATACGATCCACAATTCGGTTGGTTCCATTGAAACCCTAATTTAATGGCATATTTGATAAGGATAACCGTGTTTTTAGTCACCACATTTAAATATCGACAATTTTTTAATAAATTTGTTAGATTGTACTAATTTTCTACTACATTCAGTAAATAAATGATTGCCCCTACTGTGCGCAGTTACTGACCGAATTTTATTTTTGACGTTTTTTGGAAATACAAATAATTGGATAATAGTATTGTTTTTTCGTTCCTTTTCCCTATTTTTAATTTCCAATGCAATATTTTGCCTTATAAATGGATTATAGGTTAGACCAAATAAAAAAACGTGATTACAAAAAAATTTTAATGAATTTGATCGAATTGCAACCAATCTTTTCTCTGGGTGCACATTTATGTGTAGATTCCATTTTCTTAAAAGTCCTTGCAGAATACAGATTATTA
The DNA here is from genome assembly GCA_949748255.1 of Eustalomyia histrio. NCBI lineage: Eukaryota > Metazoa > Arthropoda > Insecta > Diptera > Anthomyiidae > Eustalomyia > Eustalomyia histrio. The sequence continues at coordinate 101,219,396 of OX456525.1, forward strand.
TTGACATTTGGAAAAAACATAGAAAAACAATATAATGGTCCATTTTAGACCTCACTTTTAATATCTTTAGAGTACCATAAATAAGTATTCATTTTTGTTTCATTAATTACAAATTCAAATTCAATTGAAATGTTCTTGTGAATGAACTGCTTTGTGTGAATCAAATTTTGGATGTTGTAGTCTTTAAGAGATTCCAGACAATGGTAATATTTTCCACACTAAACTGAATCATATGAATTGTGAAATTGGGTAGTAAACTGAATCATATGAATTGTGAAATTGGGTAGTAAGGTTTTTTAAAACGGAGCTATCAACCTAGCTACTTGTTACTTTCTTGGTGCGAATTTACACCTTAAAGAAACAACAACCAGCCAAACCACTGTTTATCAATATCACACATATTGTTATATTTAGTATGTATATATTTTATATCTATGATAAAAATATAGTTTACAAGCATTTATTTCTCCCACAACAAGTTTATCAGGGAAAACATTTGCCGCCATACACGATAACTTAAAAATAAAACTTTTTTGCAGTTGTAGGTACTTTATAGTATCTCACTTTTCCATAAAAACTCGTACTGTGTCTTGATTTTTTTTAGTTCCCTTTTTACATTCTTTATACTTTATTATCATCATACATGATTCTTTGTATGAATAGTTAGTAACAGTAGGAATAGTCTTTATGATGATCATAAAAATATGTTTGTTAAACAATAGACAGAAGTGGAGATAAAAAATAGTTTCTTCTTCAACAAACCGACTTGCTGTAACCTAGTTATCATATCAATTCATTGCATATCGCACGAATGAAAAACAAAAGAAAAGGGAAAATTCACTTAAAAAAGTAAAAAGAAAATTATAAAAAATGATATTGAAAGCATTGTTTCACAAAATATAACTTTTTTTTCTTCTTTTGGTTTTTATTAGAGCCTACGGTCAAGAACGGACACCGGTTTACCCGGTTAAACCAGAGGGGTTATCGTGTAATTCGATTCGAAATAAAATCATACGAATTCGTACAAATTGTATTTTGTATTACGATTTTCGAAAATTTATTTACGAACGAACGGAAATTTTTTCCCTCTTTTGAAAACCAAAAAGTACACTTTCATAAATGCAACTATGTAATACGAAAGCAATTATCAAATTTGCCAAAAATATTCCAATTTCATTCAAAAGTTATTTTCTTGCGTAAACAATAAAAAATGTAAGTATTTAAAATAAAAATGTAAGTAAAATGTAAGAGTTGTGTCTGGCTTAAAACCACAATTTATTTTGTGTTTGTTATTTCAACTCGGAAATAGTGGTTTAGTCAAAAAATTGGTTCTTTTTTTATAATTTTGTTTTATTTTGGTTTGTCGTTCTAAAACCTCATTTACAAAATCCAGACAATATGAGATAATGGTTGAATTTATGGTTCAACATCCCGATTTGGCTAAAGGATGCTTTGGCTAAGGGTGAAAATAGCTTTACAGAGGTCAATACGCGTACTGGACGTAATGGTAATCATACCGAAAATGTTCCAAAGAAAGAAAGTCTTCTACAAAAACAAGTAGATCACCAAATACTATATTAAGAGAATTCTATAAAACTTCGGAAAGAATGCGACCTAAACCAAAAAAAATACACAGAGGTTCTGAAAGAAGTGAATAAAAATCTTGTTGATGTTTGTAAATATTTAAAAAGGATATGTGATTGGGAGGAACGCAAATTCAAACTTTCAAAAGAAAAGTTGGAACTGAAGAAAAAAAAGTTGGAATTGAAGAAAGAAAAGTTTAAATTTAAGAAAAAGAATGAGATGCAATAAACCAAACGCAAACTGAAAAATCTACATCATTTGTTTTTGTAACAAAAAATTTCTTCAAAAATAACGTAATCCTCCACCGAAGTGTTTTACAAAAAACTCTTAAATGAATTACCTTTTTTATGTGATATACCGTTTTAAATGAATGTATTAATGTTTAAATGAATATTTTAAGTTTTCCTAAAAGTTCAAACTGAACCGCAAAATATGTATTTTCGGTTTTTTCAAGTTTTCGATTTAAAATTTGTATGGATTGAAAGTTAATAACTTGATAAAAATGAAAATACGTTTTTTGAAGCAAAAAAAAGTGTAATATTAACTAAGCGCTTGTATATTATGCAACTACAAAACTTTTTTTGTTGGCATGTCATAAAAAACGATTGGATTTAATTTCGATCGTTTTTGAAATTTCAAACCTTAATATTTCATGTTATTTTTAATTTAAATAGTTGAAAACTATGCAAATCTATATTCCTTATTCAACTGTAGCAATTACAATTGATTAGAATCCTCTGTGTCTTTTCCATTTACTTTTTTAATTTCGATTTTTAACCAAAACGATCGAAAGCAAATCCGATCGTTTTCTATGACATGCTCGAATATATTCGTAACTTTACCTAAACATAAGTATAAACTTTATTAGGAAAGTTAATCCAACATAAAAAAAAAACGTTTGTAGTTGTATAATATACAAGCAATTAGTTAATATACACTTTCTTAAGTACCTAGTTTTTTAAAGAACTTAGATGAGGTGAATTTTAAAAATAATTTATTTTTGTAACAAAAAATATCTTCAAAAATAACGTAATCCTCCACCGAAGTGTTTTACAAAAAACTCTTAAATGAATTACCTTATGTGATATACCGTTTTAAATGAATGTTATCTTTTAAGTTTTTGTATTCTTTTGTTTTTATAAAATAAATAAAATTTTATTGACTTTGCATATTATTCACAATTTCATTTCTTAAATTTTTTGCAATATTCGTCAAGTTACTTGGGGCTGAAGTAGTTGGTGTATCTTCATTGGTAGAAGTTGTAGATATATTTTCATTGCTCGAAGTTGCAGGCATATCTTCGTTTTGTTGACAAGGATTCTCAACATTGTACAACAAACATATATTGTGTAATGCACAACAAACATTAAGAAGTTGATCGGCCTTTTCTGGTGTATAATGCAATTGTCTTGCTGCTAAGAGACAACGAAATCTTGCTTTCAACACTCCAATTGCTCTTTCAATTATGGACCTCCCTTTGGAGTGTTGATCATTAAAATACGATTCAGCGGAACTTTCTGTAGTATTTCTGAAGGGGGTCATAACCCAAGGCTCAAGAAGATATCCAGAATCACCTAAAAAACGATAAATAACTTGCATGATATAATTTTTTTTCTTTAATTTTAAACAAAATAATCTAACCAAGGAGTCTGGTTCCTGTATCTCCATTTTGGTAATTTTCTTTTAAATATTGTCTCTCGTGGGACAAATTCCAAATATGGGAATCGTGGCATGCTTCACCAAAACGTCCATTGACTGCCCTTATATACATTTTATGATCGCATATCTGAAAAACAAAAATTTTTAATTAGGTAGATGCCGAATATAATACCGATTTTTCAAAAATTGTTTGACAAACATTGTTTTGTAAAAAAAAAATAAATGCAGAACAAAATATAATTTGAAATTCAACGGTTAATATAAGAAATCCCCTAATATTGATATATAGAACTTACCACCATTGCATTGATACTGTGTTTTTGCTTTCGGTTGAAGTATAAATGCTCATTGTTAGTTGGTCTTATTAATTGAATGTGAGTGCCATCTACTGCTCCAATAACTCCAGGTATTGCACATTTATCAAAAAAATATCTTTAAACCTCCACCTTTTTTTCTTCAGTCATTTGGAAGATGATGTGCTTGAAACATAGATTTTTTTCGATTACTTCGCACACCTCTGATAAGCAAGAGGAAATTGAAGATTTCGAAATTTCCAGTAGGCGATCTTGACCAATTTGATGCTGCTATCCACCTTGTGCCAAAAACTTCAATGTGGCAGCTAATTTTAACAAATGCGAAATTCCAGTTGATCTTTTTGGTGCCTTTAAATCATCCTCTATAGATTTTAAGACATGCATGAATGCATTTTTATTTATCCGGAAGTTCTTAATGAAACTAAAAGTGGAATTGGAAAGATTAAATTTTGTAATTAAATAAAAATAATATCTCTTGCGTGCGATCATCAAGATTCATAATGTCGGATTTATCTCTTATTATTTTCCTATGAACTCTTTCCGGAATTGCACCGCTTTCTTCATCACTGTCTTCAGTCCACAATGCAACAGAATCCATTTTTTTTTTAATTTTTTTATTTATTTTTTCTTTTGGTTTCAGTTTTTATTAATATTAAATTTCTGTAAAAATTTTTGACGTTTATCGAAAAGTGCCGCCAATCTTGACAGCCGCTGTCAAATTTAACGATATAAACTTGACAGCGTTTTGTTTGAGCCCTTTTTTCACATATACAACTCTGTGTGCAATTCGATCATAATAGACAATACAATTACATTTTCGAAACGGAAATTGCTTTCGAAATGTTATTCATTTCGAATCGAATTACACGATAACCCCCCAGTTATCATACCCGGTCTTATGGTCTACCCGGCCTTACCCGTAAAACTAGTCAGTGCGTACTTTTCTAAAAATAAATTTAAAAAAAAATACTTTTTAAATTTTTTTCCAAAAAATAAGCACTTCTGCAAAAATAAATGCCGGTCCAAAAAAGTACCTTCCCCAAAAAGTTTTTTTTTACAAAAAAATAAAAGAAAGTACTCGTAAGTATAAGTACATTTTGCAAAACAGTACTTCCTGTAAATAAAAAAAGACCGCGATGTTTTCATGTAAATATATGGAAGACGCAGCACTTTCTGAATTCTGTTTTCTTTTTCGGAACTTTTAGTTCTTAGTCGAATTTATGTCTAGACTATTTTTGCAAAATTTTAATCTATTTGGAGCTTCGGGTAGAAACGCCTTACTACTACCCGAAAAAGACCGTGATATTTTCATGCAAATATATGGATAACGCAGTACTTGCTAAATTGTATTGAGTTTTTCGGAACATTATTATTCCACGACATGCAAAAATTTCTATAGTATTTGGTCAAATTTATGTCTAGACTATTTCTGAAAAGTTTTAATCCATTTTGAGCTTTGTTGTAGAAACGCCGAACTACTACCAGAAAAAGACCGTGACATTTTCAAACGAAAATGTAATTTATTATAGTTTTTTGTTGTATTAGAAAAACACAAATCATATAAAATCAATTGTTTTTAGGATTTTTTTAAGTACATTAAAAAATTTAAAAAAGTACTTTTTCAAAAAACACTTAAAAAATAATCTGTTTAAAAATGTATTTTTAGTCTGGTTCAAGATCATAGAAAAAAAAATTTTTTTTTTATGCAGAAAAAGTTATTAGACACAAGCTTAATGGAATGCATTTTCTGTTCCGTTACGACTATCATCAACATTATTCGTGGCTTTAATATTTTTTTTTAAGTACTTTAAACAAAAAGCTCTAAAAAAATTATTTTTTTTTACAAAAATTACTTTTTTTGAAAAAATACTTTTTTACAAGAAGTACTTTTATACAAAAAGTACTAATTCTTACAAGTACTTTTTTAAACATTTTTTTTTTGATGAAAAAAGAAATTATTTTGGAAAAGGAACTTTTTAACTTTAAAACGGCACTTTAAAACGGCACTAGTTTTGAAAAAGTGATTTCATTTTGAAAAAAAAATTTAATAAGTATTTTTTTTTTAATCTTGTATATTTAAAAAGTACGCACTGACTAGTTTTTACGGGCAGACCGGTCTACCCGGGTTTTCGGTTTACCCAGTGAGAACGAAAGACTGGTAGACCGTAAGACCGAAAATACCATAATACCGGGAAGACCGTAAGACCGAGTTTCAGACCGCGTAGCCCGGGTAGACCGTGTAGACCAAAACCCAAGTAATGGGGAGGCTCTAGTTTTTGTTAAAAGATAAAAATGGTTAAAAAGATAAAGAAGATCTAAAATGTTGTTCCCCCAACATACATGCAACTCAACTTAGTTAACTCCGATTCACGCAACAGTGCTTTTGACAGTTATTTGGCAGAAATTGTAAGAATCCTATGGATATGTTTTATATATATATATTATAGGAGGTAATTTCAAACACACACAGTCTTTTATACACTCTCTGACATACTCTTTATAAACTGACAATGAAAAAAACTTTATTTTTATTTTCAATTCATGAAAGGTTGGAGTTTTTTCCGTTTTTTTTTCTGCCTTTTTGACACAGTGACCAGAAAAAAATGAATTGCCAATCATCTGTAAAAGAAATATGAGTGGAAAAAATGTCATTGCCAAAAAAAAAGCTCCATTGAGTTGGTTTAGCAAAGGCATTTGTGTGTATGGGTATGTGTGTGCGCCTGCATAAGTATTCATTGTGTCTGCTACTGTTGAATGTGTGTGTGTGTGTTCCAATGGAAACCATACAGCAAATATGTCATTCTCATAATTTAGGATTAAAAGGTTCTGAACATAACAAAAGTTAATATAGAAAACTGATGAGACAGAATTTTTAGCAGCCATGTAAAAGATATTTTTTTTTCCTTAATTCTTTATATTTATATGTATATATAATAGAACTCTAATAAGATGAACACCGAGTGAGCAGAAAAGTTCTGTGTCATATTTATAAAAACTTCATAAATATGATAAAGAATTGATGACAAACCATTTTAAATCTATTTCACCGATATGACGAAACTTTTTTCTTAAGTGTAGAACTATCAGAAATAGTTCATTTTAAACGAACCTTGCCTTAAGCATGTTCGTATTAACAGTTAACCGAGGCTTTGTCCTAAGCGTCTTCGTCTTAAATCGGTTTTACTGTATGTATAATAATTCTGATTTTCTGATATTGTGTATCTTTATTAACTTAATGTAACAAAATGGTCAATCGAACGATTGAGAATAAATCTATGACCAAAATTAGTTGTGTTATGTTGTTCACACTTAACATGAAAAAGAAAAAAGCAATGAAATATATTTGTTATCCTTACATTGTCAACGTTGAAAATTTGTAAAGTGTTTACACTTAACATGCCCATTGTCAAATTTTGTATGAGTTTTCCTAACACCTATAGGAACAAAGCAAGCATACATATTATCAAAAATCGATTGAACTAGAAAAAAGAACCAGGTCTATTAAACAAATTGCACAAGGAAGAGGGCTATCCAAAACGAAATAAAATGCCTTCATATTACCCAAGCCCGAAGATGAAAAGCACTCACGTGCCTCATTTACCACAAGAATGTAAAGAAAATTAACATGCAGGAGTGATAGGAGTGCATCAGTGGACTAGGTCCTACCAGCCTTCGTGCTGCTAATGTAGATTCGCCGATATCTTATTCAGCAAACCCTCAGCTGTCGCCTGCTCATTTTTTTGCTTCAAATTAATTTGACAGGCTATATGGCTGCGTGCTGTTTCCAAATACTGCGCCTCGACTGAAAACTCTGTAGCCGTGCCCCTTTTTTCTTCTGGAAAAAGATGCGGAAATCGTCTTAGCTGGCTTAGTAGTTAACCCTTTCTCCTAGCAACAATCTGAAGCCAAGTTTTAGCAGGTCCTAAAACCCAGGTCATTAGGCTTCTACAGCAGCTCATAGAATTCAACAGTAAAGGCGAAAAAGCGGCATCTTATGGGTGGCAAGATATAGTCATATAACTCTGGATACAAGTACCCCCATCGTCCAGTTAATTATATTTTTGAATCATCGTTATTTAATATCGTTGAAGGATGAGTTGTCAAACCCATTATTTAGTTATGTCGATAAATGCAGGCAAAGTAATTTGTTTGACCGCCAAGACTTTACCCAACACCATTGTGAATTGATAAACGACTGTCACTTTCGATTTTCCTGATTTTTAGGTAAACAGAAAATTATAACTCGATTCAAGCCAAAGGTAGGTTTTCGTAGAGCACTATCCAAGGCCTTCTTTATTATCTCAAAAAAAGGAAAAAAGGTGAGACTTAAAGTTCTATCAGATTTAGGCAGATCAACCGCTTTTGGTAAAAAAAACACTTTGGCCTCGCTCTAAATTGTCGGTTTGCAGCTGGATTCAAAGATCCCGCATAAATGTGGGAAAATTTGAATATCCAGTAAATGTACCTAGGTCTGCTATGGAGTCTTGGTGTAAGTGCCTTAAACGTAAGTGTAAATGCCTTTAACGTCAAAAACATTCAACTATCGAGAAACTTTACATTTACATCATCTGGTTCTTACCACGGTCGATAATAAGTCATCGACATCGAAGACGATTTCCTAAAGCTAAAGATCAACTCCCTTGAAAAGTTTTCTGATTGGGATCGAAAAGTTTGCCCATGTACGAAATACCACTATACCTAAATACTAAAATTTAAGGTATCTCCGGTATTACACAGTGAAATCGATGTCTCTGAGGGGTAAAAATAAGGCCTAAATCGCAGATTTGTTTATATAGAAATTGTTTTATACTTTGAACTTTCCTAATTTTCAAAGCAAAATCCTTTTTCTGGCAACATGTTTTCAATTTTAACCCTCTAAAGTAATATCATAAAAATCTTCTGAAATATATTCAACGAAAATCGTGACTTATTTATAGAAAATTTCCAACTTAGCATTGTGACTATATAATACATAATTTTTATTTAGATTTTTTATAAAGCTTGTTTTGATTATTATTCATCATTTCTGCAGTTAAGTTGTCTCTTTTTTAGCATTGTCTCCACATTTTGGTCCTTACTCAGACTTCTTGTGTTGTACATAATTTTGTACTACATAGTTGTGTGTATGCCGATATGTAGTTTGTTGTGTAACCGTGGTTTTCCCGCTGTTCGTTAATACTTTATGTGAAACACAAACAAGCAGACAGCCAGTCAAGCAGGGATGCAACCGAAACCTTTACGTGTAGTATGTATGCATGTGTGTATTTATTGGCACAAACACGAAGTGCATGTCATAGATGCCACGCTTGTAAACCAAATGGTGTGGCATTTTGTACAAGAGTTGTGTTAAAAATATTATTCAACACTTTATACGCCACTCACATTGCAACAACTACGACAAGTGCAATAACAACTAATACTGCTTTAATACACGAATTTTAAAAAGTTTACTACATTGTTCTAAAATTTTTAATCTTTTATAGAGAACTTCACTACTCACGCACGATCATGTGAGTAATTTCAATTTTCGCTAACACTCACGAAAAACGAATTGAAAAAATATTTTGAATAATTAAACATAAAAGAATTTATTTTATCACTCAAAAAATTGAAAGAATCGTAGAAATAAAATAAACGAATAAATGGAATGATCACGAAAAATCACGACAAAAAATCGACTCAAGCACGCATGATCACGTGAGTAATATAAATTTTGGCTAACGCTCAATGGTGATTCACAAGAACAATTTGTCTTATTTTTTAAATTCGATGAGATCAATAAAATTTGTTTCACCTGAATTGCGGAAAATCATATAAACAAGGCTAGGACCGGTTACGCGACCTTTATAGTTAAACATTAATTGTACAAACATAGGTTAGGCTATGAAGATAAAGAGGAATCGAAAATGGTCCTGTGGTCCAAAAATAGGATATAGACTCTGGTAGTAATGTGCTCTTATATCGTGATGGTTCCCGCTCCCATCTATTCCAGGAACTCCGTCCTGTTGGCAAAATTCCTTTATCTCATCCAGTCCATTCCACTAAGTTGGAAAATTGTCGCCAGATAAGTGTTGAAACAAAATCCTTGCAATGGCCTAACGGCCTCAAAGGTAGTGTTCTAAGGTCTCGTCATCCTTCCCACAGGCCCTACAAATCACTCAATCGAAATAGGTGTGCCCTCAGTGTTGAATAAAAATACTTACTATCTTATCAATGTCCTTTTGTCTAAATTAAAAATCCCTTAGTTTTTTCACTATCCGGAAGTACACATACAATTTGAATTTTGCCTTCAGTGGATAAATATTTTAACATTTTTGTTCTAGAAAGTTTATTATGCAATACTTCTTAAGGCACAAGGAATTTCGAAAAATTTAATTTGGGTTGTTTATTTTTCTTTTAAAATTCATTATACTTTTTGAATACAGTTTACAACCATTAACTTATAATTTGAAACATATTTGAAAATAGTGTCAGGCTCTTGATCTTTTGATATCAATTGCTGACACCAAACACTAGCAAATAAATATCGCAATGATACACGTACAGAAAAGTTCGAGTATATATTGTGAAGGATGTATCTAATATTAGCTGTGTTCATGCGGATTGTTAGCTTGTGTCATTCTCCTATAAATGTGTCTTAAGTAACGTTAAGCGTTAACACTAAGCCCAGGCTTTTGTCAAATTTTTATGGGACTGACATAAGAAAACTTTGATAGCTTGCCGCATAAACACAGCTAATATACTATGTTAATTAAATATATATACGTATCCACAGAAACGGAAAAGGAAGAAAAACTAAAATTAAATTTATAATTATCCTTTAGTTTTTTTAATGTTTCTTCTATTTTATTCTTCAACAAGTTTTAATTTATCATACACAATAAAAAAGTACATCCCTGAAACACACAAAAAATGCCAACACACAAAATGAAACCATCCCAACTGTTCTACATCGATTTTAGTGAAATATGAATGTGTGATATATCATACATGGGACCAATGCATTAATTGGACTAATAAATTATTGATTTCTTTACCATTACATTGACAACAATGGTAGTGAAATAAATTTCATTACCATTATTTGAATAATTGGTAACGATTTAACCACCTGATTTCATTGATCAATGACAATGTTTTTGAATTTCATTACCATTACTAATGAACCAATTAAAAGAAAACATTAGCATTATTAACCGTCATTTTATGTGTTAATATTAATGTTAATATTTATTTTCTGTATAAAGCTACTTTGATCATTTTCAAATCGTATAAACTTTTTTGTAAACAAATGCTTTTTCAACCAATTATTATTAGGTTTTTAATGCATTTGTGCATTAGTAATGAAATTTTTTTCATTTGCATTAGTGGCAACCATTAAATAGTAATGAAATTTTTTTCATTTGCATTAGCGTCAACTAATGTTAATGAAATTTCAATGGTAATGAAAAATTCCCAAGTATGTGATATATTTATTGACTTGAAATACTTTATTATTTGTATTTAATAAATATTTTAATATCCTTACATAAATAGTGCAAAACCCGGAATATAAATATATCGATAAGGACTCATTATCAGCATTATTATACCCTCCACCATATATGGTGAGTGTATATATTCGTGATCCTTATGCAATCTTAAGTCGATTTAGCGATGTCCGTCTGTGTGTTGAAATGGCGATCACGACTCGAAGAATATTGGACATCCTCCAGAGCAGTTTGGTATTGATACTGAGCAAAATCGGTCCAGCTGTTCAAAAGTTATGAGTGAAAATGTGAAGGTGCCTCTAAATTTTCCATACAAATTGGTACAATTTTTCTGTTAAGCTTTGTTGGTTTTTCGTTTCATTCCATAAAATGTATTTTTTGTTTTTGTAACCAAAGACATTTATACATAAAGAAAGAGCAAAATACATAATTGCTTAAGTGCCGCTACTTTTGAATAGGTGGCGCTGAATTAACAAAAAGAATACCCTGCCCCATGGCTAGGTCCAAAGAAATTTATATAAAAACAAAGAGCAAAATGCATAATTGCTTTAGTGCGCTACTTTTGAATATGTAGGTGGCGCAGAATCACATTAAAACTATACCCTGCCCCATGGCGATATAGCCTTGAATTAGGCTTTCAATTAATTTATTTAACAAAAATATTAAACTAACTACATACTTCAAATTCTAATGCATTCAGATGTTACTAGTAGACTTATTACATAATTTTAAAGTCAATTTTTCAAATGTTTCACATTTTTATGTCAAAAAAAGAAATTTTCATAGAGGAAAATAGTATTTTTTTATTCCATTTGTATTTGTATTTTTGAGAATTGAGGGATTGGCAAATGTATATTTATGTTAATTTTTTTCTTTCATAAAAAAATACACATGAATAAAGTGCAATATTGTGCTCTTAAACATCTAAATGAAGATTGATTAAAAAAATTAAGGTATAATATGCACATAAAACATACATATATTTAATATATATTTTTATAGTTTTTGGCAAATATTCATTTATGTTACGAAGAAAATAGAAAATCAATAATACTCTACTGCATATTGTAGCACATTATGGCTAATGAAGACTAGCTCTGCAGCAAAATATGCCTAATGGAGAGAATGCACCTAGTTATTACTGTATAGCCGATTTTCAATTCTCTTCTTTACTCCCTAATTCTTGAAAAACATGCTTTAAAATTCTTTTTCTCTATAGTATCTAATTTTTATCAAAATCGGAGTGTAAAAGTTGGTATGATTCCCTCGTCAGACACACACACACTTATACAAATTTTATTTTGCAAACCGGAAATTATGTATAACTTTTGATATGATATTCATATTTTTTAAGAGTAAAAGTACAAACTAATGAACAGTGATTTGGTTGCACTTCCATCGGGTATGAGCATTAACCCTCAAACCGAATAATTTCACAGTTTTTGTTTGCATTAAAATTTAAACTAACGTGAAACTCGAGTTTGTTCTCAATTTTACTTATCACCAACATTAATTTATAGACATTCAAAAAAATTGAAGTAATGTGTGTTTCTACCTTAGAAGGTGTCATGACTTTTCCTTTTTGGAAAGTGCGAAATCTAACTCCCCCTTATAACGGCATTTTTGGCTGTATTCTAACAAATTGTAAAAAAAACACCCCGAAAAAGGGGAAGGGCGGGGATGAAATGTTCTACAAAAATGTTGCCCATAAAATTCTACTATATATGTCATAACACACCAAAACCCAAAACTAAGCACAAACATTAAAAACCAATCAAATTAAAGATTGTCCATTAAAGGTTTGACACTCAAATACCGAATACGTTTATATCTACGGCACTATACATTTAGGTTTGTAGCTAACCTTCTTCTTCATTTTATTGTTTTCACGTTTTCCCACTCAAAATTGAAGAAAGGAAATTTGATTCCGATGCGTTGGCTATAGCCAGGAGAGTACAACGAGGCTACATGCTATGTTTGCCAAAATAGTGGCGTAATGAAATTAAATAGGCATAATCGAAAGAACTTTTTGTATAAAGGCGTGCCATCAGCTTCCAGTGCCACATCCGGATGTGCTTCCGGTACCTGTACTACCTGTTCGCAATCCAAGACTTCTTTGGGAACCTGGTACAACAGCCGAAACCGGAACGACCGTCTCTAATTTGCTTTCACCAAATCTGTACCAGGGCCTTTCGAAATGTCCTTAGACGGTAAAAACAGAAAAATGTTTAGTGTATTGGAAACTATCATCTGTCACATAAACACATGTTAAACTTCATTTCGATCTGGAAACTAATTCGCATAGTAACAGCTGTTGAAAAAGACGCTTCAGCGATTTTTTTATAATGGACAAATTAGAAATTCGTGGTGTCATTATATATTGACTTATGTAAGGTTTATCGAGACAAGAAATTCATAATGATATGGTAAAAGTGTTAGGCGAAAGTGCTCCTTCACAGTCAACTGTAAAGAATTGGGTTGCTGAACTTAAGCTTCGTCCTACAAGCATTGAGGATGAAACACGAAGTGGTCCTCCAAATACAAAATAGTCAATCGAGAATTGAAAGTGCGATAAATTGGTAATGTTATAGGCATCTCAAATAATCAAGTCCATTTTATTATGCACCAAGAATGTCAAATGAAAAAGCTTTCTACAAGATGGGTGCCAAATTTATTAACAGTTGATTAAATATGAATCCGAATAACAAATTTCTCAAGCTTTTTTAGATCAATTTTGAGGAAATAAAATGGATTTTAAGCGTCGTTTGTTGATGATAAACATGGAACCATCACTACACACTAAAAACAAAAGAACAATCAAAACAATTGACTAAAGCTGGCGGAAGTTTACTATGAAGGCAAAAACAATTCAATCGGTTGATAAAGTTCTACCAACGGTTTTCTGGGATTACAAAGTTATTTTATTAATCGAATATCTTCAAAAAGGTGAAACAAAAAATTCAGACTGTCATAGTAACCTTTTGGGTCAATTGAATGTGAAAATTCAAGAAAACCGATCTGGTTTACAACACAAAAAATAAGTTTTTATCAAGAAAACAAGATTGTTATAATAATGATAAAAATCAACGTATTGAAGTATGAATTGCTAGGCCACCTACATTATTTTCCTGATTTAGCTCCCTGGGACTTATGTTCCCAAAACATAAAAAAAGCAGAGCTTCGGAAAAATTATTTTAGTTTTTCTTTGTTAGGCTAAGAAAGTTTCGAACTGCCCTCATAAATAGACAGACTCCAATGTTTCGAGAGTAACGCTATCAGGTTCCTGGTGGAACGAATTCTACGAAAGCCATATTGTTCATCACTAAGAAGTCAGATAGACTCTAGAAAATTAACAAGATCGTCCTCAACCATGTTCTAAGTAATCTTCGAGAGTACAGATCAGAGTAAATAAGCGGAAATTATGAGGGTTGCAACGGCACCTTTTTTGAGATTGGCTGGACATTGACAACTTTCCAACACGTTCGTTTATGATACGACGTGCTAAAGATGGTTGTCAGTGGACGGGATAGCTCCGAGTAGCACTGTTTAAGTTTATAAAAAATTTCATTAGTATGATAAAAAAAAAACTTCATAGATTTTTGTCCAATGTAACGCTTCAAAAATATTGTTACGATTTTATCTTTTAAGATCGTTGATTTATTTTCTTTAAATAAATCTATTGCTTTTTATATTGCAAATGATAAAACACAGTTGAATTGTTTTATAGCAACTCTTTATTTACACACAAACTTAAAACCATTTACACAAGAGATTTTATTGAAACTCTATTAAGATACACTTTAAAAGATTACACAATTTATTCAATTAATCTCCAATAAAATAACTCAAAGAGGCTGCATTGTCCGGAAGTTGTATACGGGAAACTTCTAGTGTTTCTTTTGACGTTGACAAAAGAAACACTCAAATGCAACCCTAGTCGTGGTGAAGAGTTGCCACTGATGTCAACTGTTTTACATTTCAGGGCTGGCATATGGGAATTTATATTTCTACGAGTAAATGGAAATTGATGAATCGAATTTCCGTAACATGATGATGAAGCTGTTTCATAAAAGTCCATAAAGGTTGGTTTTAGTGATCCTTTACATTAGAGGATTAACTAAAACACCTCGATTAAATTTACGCGATATTTCTGTACGCCAGTTACATCGCAAACCACTGTATAAATTCAAATTGTGATAGCAAAACATAAATATAATCTTTTATACTTTATTTAGACTGGACAAAAACTAGGTAGATTATGGTACAAAGCTGAAATACAAAAGCCACGTCAGTTACACTACTAGTTATATATTTTTTATCTGTCATGTTTTTATTGTAAAATTAATTGATTAATTAATTTTATTGTAAAAAATATTAACACATTTACAAATGAATTACAACACACAATATTTAATTACAAAAAAATACCACTTGCTTTTATATTCATTGTAACAGGGCATATTAAAAATGCACATTTCCTATATTTTTACTTGATTTTTGCCAAAAACCAGATGTACTCTAAAAATTAGCCAAAAAAAAATACTAGTTTTTGTCCAGTCTAAATATAGTATTAGATTGTACGAAAATATGTTGAAGAAAAAAACTTTATGCATCATCTCATCACCCTTAAAAAATGTTTTTTTTTTTATAATTCTTAGTAAAAAAATATTTTTTTCTTCCATTTTTATGCTTATGAGTTTTTGACCTCTCTGATTTAAATACATGTTATTTTCAAATTTTTTATAATTTTAATAATTTTGGTGAAACTAAAAAATTGTGGTATTAAGTAAAAAGTTTCTTTATGTTTATTTTTGTTTTCATACCATCATCGACCACAGAATGAAGAAGTTTAAATTTTTCACTTCTTTTTTCCACCCTCTTAAATGTAGATTTAGAATGCATTTTTATGGTCTCCTACATTAATCACTTCTTTAACACATTTAAAAGTTTCGACATTAAGTATTTCAAACATTGTACTCAGATTTGGTTTTTTTATAATATTTTAAGAATCTTATGAAAATCTTTAGAAAATAAAGAGCAAACGTGATAATTCATCAGATAAAACTTTCTTTTATAATTATTTGTAAGATTCATTCAAAAATATTAAATTATATTTTTTTATAAATCTTTCAACTTGAACTGCTATTTATAGAGTGGAAAGAAAGTATGTACAGCTTAAGAAATAGTAAGAGGCAATTTACACGGTGAATTTCTGGCATGCATTTATTGCGTGCAAATCTTGTTTGGTGGCGAACGGGGTAGAGAAGCAAGCGGGATAACAAAAAATGCACGGTTTTTGTTTTAAGTGCATGTTTTTGTTATTTCTCCTTTGCACACAAAATCAACGTATAAATTGACATAACATATAATCAATTTCATCGTATGAATTGGCTCTAACTTGTTTTGTTGCTTGTGTTGCAAATTCTTTTATGCGAAATTTATTGAAATGCTTAATTTTGTTCAATGAAGTGCTAAAATTTTTATTACAAAGTTATTGATTTTATACCAACAACATGTATTTGTTAACAAGCAGTTAATATGACTGATGACTAAGGGCCAAAAGTACCAACAACAAGTAATAGTATTGAGTTTATATTGGATTCGAACGAATTTAATATAACTCTCACAAAAGTTATATTATTTGATAATCACTTCTCTCTCAAAGGCCATTTAGTCTGAATTTCACAATGTCCGTTAACTACTAACTGAAACTTCGACTTACATAGTTATTGTTGTATCGTGGGTTTGTATGGATACTTCGTAGGTGCAAACGCTTTGTTAGTTCTGCCCTATCCCCCTTAGTTTTTGAGATATGGGCCATTTTATAAATTTTAACTTTCCAAGGCCTCATCAAGGTCGTTTTTGGTTATAAATCACCTTTCAACGGGACACCTAAGCTTAATTTTCAGTCGTACAATTCAGTGGCGTACCTCTTTTAATAAAGTTACATCGTTTTAAATATATATTTGAATTTTAAATTTTGTATTGACTCAAGCAAATTTTGTATTCTATTTTAATGAAAAGACTTTAAAAATTCTTTTGCAATCACTATTTTTTTTTTGTGTACTTATAAACTATTTATTAATATTATTTTGAATTTAATCTAGAAGGTAAGGAGTTATTAAAATAACCACAAAATAATGATACCCCAATATTGATTCTACACTGGGATATGTTTAATTGGAATTAAAGTACACCAATACGACGTATACGTAATATTTGCTCTCATAATACAAATCACTCATACGACTCTCGGGTAAATTACACATAAACAGATTTCAATCACTTATACCTTTTTCTTTTCTGAATAAACAAAAATCGCTTGAGTCAATACAACTTTATAATCTTAATGTCTTTCTAAAACGATGTAACTTTTCCAAACGTGGTATACTGCTGGATTACGCGACCTAAAATTAAGTTTACATGCTTCGGATTTTCGTGTGTAATTTCAAAAGTTTATATACGTAATGCCCAGGTTTTATTATAGGGTCATCAAGTTATTCCAAAAGCTACCACCAAAGAGGTTCGCAAAATTTTTTTAAAATCCGAAATAGTACGTAGATCAAATAATAACAAAAAGCCATATGAGTATGTGTCATATGAGTATGTGTGTCCGACAGAGAACTGCAAAATCAACTTTTTTCTTGATTTAATCATACACAAAAATTCTTGTTCACTTTTAATAATTCAACAAAATTCACTGTAGAATAAAATCAGCATCATGTTACTGAACGCGTAATTGGAATCAGTGTGAATCATGTGTCGTTTATGTTTTATGCAAATGTAATCACTTAACAGTGTTCAGTAACATGATGCTGATTTTATTCTACAGTGAATTTTGTTGAATTATTAAAAGTGAACAAGAATTTTTGTGTATGATTAAATCAAGAAAAAAGTTGATTTTGCAGTTCTCTGGTGTCCGAAAACTAATACCCAACATTTTGGAGATTTTTACGACAAAAAAATTAAAAAAGTACCAAAAATAGGTATAAGTAAAAAGCTCTAAAAATTCTTAAAACTTAAAAATTAAAAAAAAAAAAACAAAAGGGGTTAAAATTAATTTTTGACCCCTTAAAATTCCTATGTGTTCCAAAATCTTAAAGAATTTCATCAAAATCAGAGTATTTAGATTGGAGTACTTTCCTTGTAATTGTAAATAATTTTAATACGCTGATATAAGTTTAAATAAATTGAAATGTTTAGGAGTTAAGCTAAATTTAAGCTTTGACGTGTTTTTGTTTTCAAATAAATTGTTGACTCATGAAGTGAAAAATATTTTTTTATGGCATGTTTCTAGATAACAAGTTTCTCAAAAATATTGCCCAATTGAGTATTAAAAATTAGTTTGCGGTTCTATAATACAAATGTCAAGTTTTGTTGAGGGAAAACGTAAGTCTAACTCTTTTTGTGGTTTCTACATAACAATTTAAATTGTCAATACTGTCAAAAACATACAAGTAAAAAAAGTAATTGTGTGTATCACAAAATAGTATTTTATTGGTTTTTTTTTGTTGTTTTCTTCATCTACATTTCTTTTCAGGAGCTAGTATGTGAGTGGTTCGATATGCTGCTTTTAATCTTGCCTGTATATCATTAAGAATCATTGAAAAACTTCCTTGTTGATGCGAAATGTAGCAATGAAACTGAAAAATTACATAAATGAAAAGAACTTAAATTTTGTTTTGTTTTTACTCACCGCTCTTCCGGTAATCCATAATATTTGAGGCATCTCGGATATTTCTGCGGCATAAACGAATGTCTACACCGTCACCGTCACTTGAATCACTATCAAAATGTAATTCAATAGATGGAAACATTTTTTTCCTTTATTTTTTTAATAAATAACAAATTTTATTAACAAATAATTATTCATATAAATTAACTTTATTTTGTAATTAAAAAACAGCTTTTCGTTTATATTTGTTTTAGAGTTGCCATTTAGTAATGAAAGAGTTGTATTTAGCATAAAAAAAGTAAACAAAATACAAAACTATATACTATGGCAATAATGTAATTTGACAATATAAAAAAAACAACGTAACAAAACGTAAGTAAGACAAGTGTACTATAAAAACTCATTAGCTTACGTATTTGTTTGTGTACAGCTTGTCTGTTTGAGAAATTACTTGTTATGTAGAAACATGGTATTATTCTACGGTATATTTGTTTCAAATTTTAGCGCCACCTATTATTAACTATTAAAACAAATTCCACGATCATGGTTATATATAGTGAGCACAATTGGTTGTTGGCTTTGCTAAAGCTCTTTATATTCATATTAAGCAAAAGCAAAGCAAATATAATTTAACCCTGAAAAACATTAACTTGAAACAGCCCAACAAAACTATCCGTTCCAAAAAGCCAGTTCTAACACAGTTTTGTTTGCTTCTGAACCTGTTTTATACATACATACGACATTTTATAAAACAAAACATATTGGCATGCAATCATAGTCCCGCACCAAACTAAAAATTAATTGAATCTTTTAAAAAATATAATGCAAAATCCTTTCAATATTTTGCAATTCAAACATTTTTCTTTCACAAAAATTTTCTTGACGGAAAGCAACTGTTTGGAGGTGTTGTAATTTAATAAAAGCAACTTCAGCTAGTTTTAATTTTAAAGCAGACTTTAACGATTACAGTATACTTTTACTTGTCTATACCCAATAAGCATTGACAAGTTAAAAATTCAAGTGCTTTAAATATTGCTTGTATTGTGCTTTTAATTTACAGTCAAAATCAAGTTCATACAAATTAAAATAATTTGATTCATGTTTTTCGTTTATTGTCAATATCTTAAAATAAAATAAAATTATTTGTTGAAATTTACAATTTTCCTGTGAAGATTTTTATAAAATCTTAATTTTTTCAATGGATTTTAAAGAAAAGGTAAGCCATATTTATTTGGAGCTCTATCCTTACATTATATTTTTTCTTATTTCAAGAAGATTCTACAAATTTCTACGCTTCAAAAAAAAAGTATTAGTGGAAAACCCATCGGAAGTCAAAAAATCAAGATTAAATATAAAAAACTAATATTTTAAAAATGTACAGGTTGATTGAAAGTTCCTGCGCTCGAAATGAAAGAATACTGTTTTTGTTACGAAATATATTTTTTTTATTCAATATAATCTCCTAGAAGCTCAATATACTTGTTCCAATGATCTTCCAATAATTTTATCCCATCCTTTTAATGGTTTTTCCGGAAGCTCTGCAAAATAACCGTCTACGGCATTCGACGAAAAATGCTTTCCACGAAGGAATTGTTTGAGATTTCTAAAGAGATAGTAGTCACTGGGAGCCAAATCTGGTGAATACGGTGGATGTTCAAGCAATTCGTACTTTCTTTGAATTAAGCCATCGTCAAAACACTTTTGTGAGCAGGTGCATTGTCTTGATGAAAAATGATTTTTTTTCTTCTTTAAACCAGGTCTTTTCTCACGAATTTTTTCATCCAGCTGATCCAAAAGGCTGCAATAATATTCAGAGTTGATTGTTTTACCTATTTGAAGATAATCAATCAACAAAATCCGTAACCTTCTCTGCTGATCGTTGTGACTTCACCTGCTTTGGAGCTGAACAACCAGCTTCAGTCCACTGTAAACGTTCTTGTCTCAATTTAGGATCATGGTGATAGATCCAAGTCTTATCTATAGTTATAAAACGACGCAAGAAGTCGGTTTTATTCAGCTTAAAACGCTCCAAATTACGCTTAGAAATTTGTTTTCGATCCATTTTTTGTTGAATTGTTAATGTGTGCGGCACTTACTTTCCAAACAGTTTTTTCATACATAATTCTTCATGTAAAATATGGAGTACTCGTTCGTCTGAGATGCCTATGGCATTAGCAATTTCACGGTTAGTCAAACTTGGATCTTCACTAACCATATTATGTACCTGCTCAATGATTTCTGCTGTGGTTGCAGTTTTTGGTCGTCCTTCGCGTGGATCGCCTTAAGGCTGGTACGACCGAGTTTAAATTCATCAGCCCAAAATTCAACGGTACGTTTTTAAGGTGAGGACTCCTTATACACTTTTAACAATTGTTCATAAATTTCCTTTGCTTTTAAACCCTTCAAAACAAAGAATCTAATGACTGCACGATATTCAATTTTTTCCATATTAAAAAAAATCAATGACACGTCAATTTCAAATGGCTTGTAAACAAAGAAAGAATTGACAGAATGACTTGCAACTTTGCATGTGTTCTCAGGACAGTTATACCAACAAAAAAAGATTGGAGCTAGCAGTGCCATCTCTTGGTGAGCGCAGGAACTTTTCAACCAACCTGTATTTATGTTAATAACTTGTACCATTATCGTGTTTTTATGGCTTTGTTTAAACTTTAAGTTAGGGCTTCAAAACAAGTGTTATTAATATGTTGTTTGAACTTGAATTGAGCTGTGATTCAAGGCTTGAATTAAAGTATATTCTCACTGTAGTGTTCAACTTGAATTCAAGTGTCTGTTTTGCTGGAATATGCTATTGAATTAAAGTGTAATTAATAAATCAAAGCTTGAAATTGGAAAACATTAATTGAATAACACTTGATTTTTGCTTTAATTCTAGCAAAAATGCTTAGTAGATAGTATTCCTAAAGTATACTTTAAAGAAAATTATTAATTTAAATTACCAACATTAATTTTACACTATTGTAAAGTAATAATACAACAATACAACAGATCCAACAGATCCAACGATACAACACCCGTTGTGAATTGAATATATGATTAGGCGACATTAACACACATTTGTATATGCTTAAAAATTTCGTATTTTTCCGACATCGCCTGGCTAAATAAAAGTATACTATTGATTTAACAAAACATCTCTCTATATTAGTAAGTATACACTCTAATAAGCTTCTGTTGAAATTTGCTCAACTTATAGTAGGAAAAATTAAATAAAAGTTTAAAAATAATTCGCAAATACGCATGAAATGACTAAATATGCATTTTTATATGCGTAAAAATATAAAAAATATGTTTACTAACGCAATGGTTTAAATTATACTGCACAAAAACATTTTTTTTATAAGAATAAATTTTATTTCTATTTTTTTTTTTGACATACATATATGTTTTAATAATAATCAATTATGTGCAGTGATGGTCACCTTTAATTTAAATTGTAGTGTGTGGCATTATCCTCTTCTCCGCTTTAAAGAGTAACCTTTCATATAAAAGATTTGATTTATCCGTACTTACACATAATGGAATATGTGAAAATATTTTGACACAATTTGGTTGTATGTATTTCATTTTTTTTTTTTGGACGGACTTATAACTGTTTTTGGTATTTGACCAAATCATTAAATATAAATAGTCAAAAATAAATATTATGTTTATAAACTTTTTTATAATTTTGAAAAATAATTATTCGTTTTCAGTTTTTTTTATTTTTTTAATATTTTCCATTTTTAAAATGTCAATACATTTATAATCATTCTAAGTTATTTACAAAATTTGTGGGTAAAACTTTAATTTAGCAAAAGAATACTAATTTTAGGCACAAAGTGTTTAATTTTAAATGCATTATGTCAAAAAATACTTTGTGTGTGTGTATTATTGTATATGAAGATGTGCACAAAATAATTTTACAAATTTAGTGTTTATATTTACCGAATTTTCGTAATATTACATAAAAGTTTACCCATTTTATTGTAGTAAATTTGCAAATATTTTTTTAAATATACATGAACATTATGGTGCCCCGATAAATTGTATTTTTGTGAATTGTTTAAAGTAGTAGCACTCCAAGCGTTTTAATAATCTGAATACAGAAAAATAAGCAAAACCATTTTGAAACGGATCGTTAATTCTTTGCCAGCGATTGAAGTTTTCGGCATTTTGTATTGCATTTTGGCAAAAAAATTAAAATTTTTTGCGGCAGGGTACTTTAACTGTATCTTTCATGCATGTTTTGTTTCATAAAAAAGCATTAGTGGGTCAAAACTTATTAAATAAAAATATAAAACATTCTTTTTATAGCGGCTTCGTCATTACGCAAATTTTTTTAAATATTTTTTTTACCAATAAAAAGGGTGACTTTATAGCAACTTTCTTTTTGGCAACACTGCTTTTGGAAGCTTAGCTGTTTTCGAGTAACATGTTACTGTCAAACATGTTCAGTTTGATCTTTAATTTGACCATGAATCGATTTACAAACGAACAACGCTTGCAGGTTATTGAATTTTATTATAAAAATTGTCTTCAGCGACGTAGTTAATTTTACGCGCAATGGGTTCATCAACAAACAAAATTGCCGAATTCGGTGTGAAGAGCTGCCAGAAGCATTGCAAGAACTGCCAATGCATCCCGAAAAATGCACTGTTTGGTGTGGATTATGGATCGGTGGCATCATTGAACCGTACTTTTTCAAAGACGACGAAGGCAGGAAAGTTACTGTAAATGGCGAGCGCTAACGTGCGATGATTAAAAACTTTTTTTTGCCCAAAATCGAAGAGATAGACTTGGCTGACAGGTAGTTTCAACAATACGGTGTCACCTGCCACACAACAGATTTTTTTTAGAAAAATTTAAAACTCTATTTAAAACTCTATTGAAGTTTTAAATAATAATAAAAATAATTTAAAAAATATTTAAGTTTTTAAATCATCTTGTGGCAGCCCTAGAATGATAATTAAAAATTTTTTGTTGTCGTTTTAGTCAAACTTTTAAACTGTCTTATGATTTTTACTGCACTGTTATATAAATTACCGATCTGAATATATTAGTTCGTGTAGTTGTGTCATCATATGACGACACTAGGATATTAAGGGTTAAAATACACTTAAAAAGTTTGTCCGTAATATCTACTGAAGGTACAGTTAAAACAAAGGTATATAACAATTGAGAAGTCCCCGGCCTGACACATAGATAGCGCTACTAGACTTAAGCCGATATGATTTTTAGGTAGCCCTAACCTTCAAAAGACACGTGTATAAATTTGACAGCTGTCGGATAATTAGTTTGTGAATTATAGCATTTTAAGTGAAGCAACTTTTGTTATTGTAAAAAAAATTCATAAAAAGGAATTTCGCGTGTTGATAAAATATTGCTTTTTGAAGGGAAAAAATACAGTTGAAGAAAAACTTGGCTTGATGACAAGTTTCCGGACTTTGCCCCAGGAAAATCAACTACCAATAATTGCTATGCTAAGTTTAGACGTGGTGAAATGAGCACCAAATGAGGTCAAAAAAATCTACAAAATGATTTCGAATGACCTAAAATTTAAATTGAATGAAATAGCAGGTACTCTAAAGATATCAACTGAACATGTACATCATATCATTGACAAATATTTGGGTATGAGAAAGCTCTGTGCAAAGTGGGTGCCGCGCATGCTCACTTTTGACCAAAAACAACGACGAGTTGATGATTCGGTGCAGTGTTTGGAGATGTTCAAGTGCAATAAACCCCTCCACCATTTCACTCCAAAGTCCAATCGACAGTCATTCGAGTGGACTGCACGTGTTAAACCAACTCCAAGGCGTGGAAGGACGCAACAGTCGGCTGGCAAGGTTATGGCGTCTGTATTTTAGGATGCGCATGGAATAATTTTCATTGACTACCTTGAAAAAGGAAGGACCATCAAAAGCGACTATTATATAGCGTTATTGGACTGTTTGAAGGACAAAATCGCCGGAAAACGGCCGCATTTGAAGAAAAAGAAAGTGTTGTTTCACCAAGACAATGCACTGTGTCACAAGTCAGTGAAAACGATGGCGAAAATCCATGAATTGGGTTTCGAATTGCTTCCGCATCCATCGTATTCTCCAGATCCCAGCGACTATTTCCTGTTCTCAGAACTCAAAAGAAGGCTCGCTGGAAAGAAATTTTCGTCGAATGAAGAGGTTATCGCCGAAACTGAGGCCTATTTTGAAGCAAAGGACAAATCGTACTACAAAAATGGTATCGAAAAGTTGGAGGGTCGCTATAATCAGTCTATCACCCTTGAAGGGAACTATGTTGAATAAAAAAAACGAATTTTGCCAAAAAAAAAAATGTGTTTTACTATGGTAGGCCGGGGACTTTTCAATTGACCTGTTATATTTAAAATAGTTAAAAATTTAGATATCTTAAGCTGTAAAAAAAAATAACTAACAAACGCAATTGAAATAACTAACAATGCCGTAAAAATAAGAGATACACTTTTGCTACAAATATTTTGAAACAACTAACAATAATTGGTAAGAACTTTTAATATTTTTCAGCATTTTAATAAAGAAAACACTTATTTTCTGTCTACGTACCGTTTTCTGGATCCGTCTACGGACTAGAAAACGGATTTTAAGGAACATCGAAACTGATTCGAATCCGTTTAAAGACCGTCAATGACGGACCGTTTACGCACCGGATATATCGGATGAAAAACGTCAATGACGGACCGGGTATATCGGATGAAAAACGGAGTTGTCCGTTGAAAGTCCGTCAATGGCGGGCCATTTACGGATCCGTATTCCTACGGTTTTTTCAACAAAAAACGGATTTATGTAAATGCCTAAATTTTTTAATTTGGAATAACAAATTATAGTTTTTTTTCTTTAAATTTATTTATATAGACATGTTATAAAATAAAATAACAAAATAAAACTTTTAAAAGTTTAATTAAATGAAATATTCATCTCCAGCATAACAGCAGAGATACTCTCTATCCATCACTGCGGTTATGGCCCATTGAATATCATGAAAAAATAAAACAAAATTTTAATTTTGGTTTAATTAGTGGCGTTTACGAAATGATGTAGCATTTAACGCAAATTTCCAAATTTTTTAACAACATCTATTATGAATTGGCAGACAATATTTTTATTTGCAAAATTGCATAAATTTGCGCACGTCACCGTAAAACTTGTTTTAAATTTCATATATATTTACCTCAAATTAAATTTATTTTCCGTGTATCTGTTTTTCTAAACTTTAGCGCGCAACCCGTGTAATGATCACAGACATGTTTCAATTATTCGTTGCTGACACCGAAACGAATTTAAAAGCAACGGAAGAAAAACAAATGAAATTCGAGGAAGTCCGTATTTGACGATACAGAAACGGATGTACCAAAACGGAGTCAAAACGTGCTGTTTTCGAAAATTCAATTATACGGACCGTTAATGTTCCGTTTACGTACATACTTTCACGGAAACGTATTTACGGTCCGTAAACGTGCATTAGAACCGGATTCATGAACCCGTTCATGTCGAAGAGTCCGTAAAAATGTTTCTTGGGTAGCATTTTCGGTTGTAGCTACACAACCATTTTCAGTATCCATGCCCCTTTTGGGTTAATGCTTTAATGATTGCCTATTTTATATTGAGTCTTTGGAAGCAAATTAACAAGCCCGAAAACAACACGCAATTAGACAAACATTATCGAAATTTAACAATTTTATATTTAACCTCTATTTTTACAGTTTTTGTTTTGAACTTAATTTCAAATGTTTGTTCTAATCAATTTTAAATATACAACATAATCAATGTTAACAGTTAATGATTACGAATTATTTTTGAATTATAATTTTTCACTGCCATTTATAAAAATGAATTTATAAAATGAATTTTTTAAAAAATTCGTATAATCAATACAATACACAATTCGGTGGGTTCTAGTAAAACCCTAATTTAATGAAATATTTGATTAGGTAAACCGTATTTGTAGATGACACTTTCGGATATCCAAAATTTTTCAATAAATTTGATAGATTGTACCAAATGTCTAGTATATAATTATTAAGCGAATTTTATTTTTAAAGTTTATTTAAAAATACCAATAATTAGATAATAGCATTGTTCTTTTTAGTTCCTTTTAATTCCTTTTAATTCCCAATCGATAGTTCTAAATAAAATATCAAAAAATTTTTAATGTTTTTGATCGAATTCAAACCAGTTTTTTTTTCCTGGGTGTACTCAAATGAAAGGTAAGTTAATGTGAAATTTAAATTCCAAAATCTTGTTGAGTAGTGTTATTGGTTTGAGCTATTGTCAACTCTAAACATTTTATACTTTAAAATACAGTATTATTTTTTTGTTCTTTCTTTTATATGGGTGTTTGTATGCATATTTAAATCTTTTTATTTTTATAGTTCGAGAACAAAAAAGTTATTGCTAGTTTTGGTAAATTTTTTACTTTTTGTATTGCATAGTGAATATTAATTTCATGACCATTCTGCAATGCAGAATACACAATTACTTTGCAGTGATGTCGGTCGACGCACAAAATACTGTTCACGTATTAGATGGCAGAGAAAGATACTATTTAAAAAAAGCAACATATATTTAATAAAAAATAACGATTAATTTGAATAGTTCTTTTAAAACACCATGCTACATTTTTTATCTTTTGCTCTTACACATAGAAAAATCGTTATACACTAAAAATGATGTCACTAGTTTTAACAAATTTTTAATAAAATTTTTTGTGAATACTGTGTTTAAAATATAGATTTTAGTTATACTAATTTAATAAAATAACAAAAATCGAAGTGCTTAACCTCCCAGCAAAACCACACATTACCAAATAGTGGGTAAAGTAATGCATTGCCATAGGGGCCGATGGATTACTTTACACCTTACTTCATTGATAAATTTTACAGGCGATGAGCCTTAAAGTAATGTATATACCAATTACTTTAGAGGTGATAATGTAAGTGGTTACTTATATGGTTATGAGAATGTAAAATGTAATGTGTCTAAAAATAGATTTTTAAAAAAGAGGAATTTTTGTTAAAAAAAATTATTACAAATATTTTATTTTAAATATTTGTAATTAAAAATAATGTGGTCAAGATGGTAATCGAACCAGGGAAATCTGGTTGCCAGCCAAGAACTCTACCCACTGAGCTATCGACGCATATAGTATTTAATTGCTTTAAACTTAAATGAATTGTTGCGCTTCGTTTTTTCGCTAGTGTTATCAAAACAAACATACATTACCCTTTTGCTTACAAAAAAAAACACAAAGTAATGTATCTAAAAAAAGATTTTCAAAAATATTTCAATTATTACTTTACATTTATAAATCATATATTACGTAATCAATAATGAGTAACTTATTACTTTATGCTTGCAAAAATTGAAAAAGGTAACGAGATATCATTACAAGGTAACGCATGCGAATATCGCACCCATTACCAAAGTTTTGCTGGGAATTAATTCGTTGTTGCATATTTTGACAAAAAATTTATATTTTGATATTAAATGCAATTTTTGTTCTTTTTAGTGCATATTTTGTTCTTTTTAGTGCATATTCATGCATCGCATTAATTCGTTGTTGCATATTTTGACAAAAAATTTATATTTTGATATTAAATGCAATTTTTGTTCTTTTTAGTGCATATTTTGTTCTTTTCAGTGCATATTCATGCATATTTTTTATTTATAAGTACAATTTTATAGCTTTCCGAGTAAGAAAGTTTAGATATAATCATATGTGGCCTCATCTAAAAATATATGATCATATGTACAGTCAAAGGCTGGTATAACGAATACTCAGTATAGCGAAAATGCGATATAACGTACGACCTAATTGTTTGCATTAACTACCTTAGTTAACGAATTTTTCTGAAAATTTATAATCGATATAACGAACCTTCTACCTGAAGCGTGCGTCATTACTGCAGTCCTTTTTCAAATTTTTAATAATCTCAAATATTTTAAAAATGCCACAAATGTGTGGCGATTCAACGAATATTTCGGTATAACGAATGGGCCTTGTAATATATCATTCGTTATACCGGGATTTAACTGTATTTACATATGTCAGTATGCATTACCATTTATAATATATAACCACATCTAGTTATATATTGATCTATATAATATAATTCATATGATGATATTGTATATATTATATCATATGGAATTATATATAACACTATATATAAATTTATATGCCTTACACGAGACCATATACATATACTTATATCTGTCTTATAGAGAACCATATATAATTATACATGCTATCTAATATTTGAGATATAATAATATATGGTCCATTATCAAAAATATTTATCAATATGGTATAATATATAATTGTATATTATTCATTATATGGATCAATATAAGAAATATTTTTTGATATGGTATAATATTTGCAAACAAATTTTAGATATTGTTATATATAGTTGCATATCCAACGTATTTTTTATATGATATAAGACATAATTAGATATAATTATATGTGGTTTCATATCAATGGTTTCGAATTTCTTTTATATTAATATTTTTTTTACAAAACTTTCAAATTTAAACTCATTTGAGGACAACCCTTAGAATTTGATATTAGATATAATTAGTTTATAACAATCTAGGTACATATAAAATTATATATGATCTTTGTTTCCAAAAAATCCTTTAAGTGGTGAAAATCTATGTATTTTTTTGTTTAAAATATAATATATCTACATTTTTCCCAGTCCATAAGATATTATTATATATAGTTATATATAATTATATAAAATCAGATAAGTACAGAACCAATTTAGTCTTATTAATTCCGCTATGATATGTAGAAATTTTTCCCAAATTTCCGAATATATAACACAATTATACGAAAAATTTAGTCTAATAAAGTCAGCCACACACTGCTGAGTGCTTAAATCACTACAATGCTGGCTGACCGAGCTCAAACCCTGGCGAAGGCATTGTTTGTTAAAAATTTAATATTTTGTAATTTAAAATTTTTTAATACGTTTTTTAAAAAACTAGATTCAGAATATGTATTATATTGTGGGAACTAATCTGAAACAATTTAATCTGTCATTTTAATTTGTACAGATAAATTTAGATCCTTTTAAATCCCCAAATATATCGCTGGATCAAACTTGACCTACCATTTTTCGGATCAATTTGAATCCTTCTAAATCCCCAAATATTTGACTGCATCTAATTTGATCTGCCATTTCTCGGTTTAATTTAGATATTAAGAATATAAAATTGGATATGATTAAATATTGTTCAAAATCAATTTTTTTACTCGGCTTGCCAAGAAAAGTGTTAAAAATGCACTACATTTTCATATTTTGATTCAAGAAAAATATTTTTATTTTGTTTTAAAAATCATGCCTTCTTTGCAATCTTAGTGACTTGAGGATAAGCGTGAGATTTTGTGAGTTTTATGAAATTCCTTGCCCTATTTATACGAGTAACTAATTTTTAAAAACTCATTTATTAAATAGAAGGTAGGAATTTTCAAAATTATTTTTTAGTGAATCCGGTAACTATGTTATCTTTGGTTGGTCCACAGGTAAAGCAGATTTTGACAACACTCAAAAATTACTACATAAAAGTTGTATTTTATGAAAAAATACCATAAATGAAAATAAATATATAAAAAAAATGATATCACAATTATTGAAAAAAACTACCTAACAAAAAGTATTGAATAAATTGCAACAAATGTTTAAAGCAGTTATTTTTAATATTAATAAAGTTTGACTACAACAAACAACAAATCATGCTAGGTGTTCATCAGATTTTTCATTGCTATCATGCCCGCTGTGAACGGGTACCCAAATAAGTGTTACCTTATTATTGGTCGCCAGTTGGTTGAGGACCTTACGGCATTCTAGCACCGATCAATGGTGATAGATGGGGCTTTTCAGGGCCTTTATTACAGCCTGGCTGTCCGACATTAAGTTTATCTTTGTTCTCACAAGATGCCTTTTCAGAAGTGTGGTCGTTGCTGTGCAGATAGCATACACACAAAAAAAAACTATGGTAATATTGCCTAAAATTATAGATTGATATCACCTATTTTCAAGGGCAACATAGAGTTTGCTATGTTTTACGCCAATATAACAATAAAGAATAGGTAATTTAAACTTGACTTTTATATTTGAAAAATCACCTATAATTTTTGTTAAATTAACTGACTAAAATAGGTGTATTACCAATCCTAATTTAGGCAAAATATTGGTAATATAACTTGGATATTAGGTAGATTTTTGTTACAAAAAGGCCCGCTAATAAAGAAATTTTTTTTTTTTAATTAAAATTTATTTATTGTGTTAAAAATTATAAATTTTTTTGGCTTACTATAACAACACAACATTACCGGTTTTATATAAGAAAAATCCTTAAAATCTAAATATTTCTTTGGGAAAAAGCTCACAATATTTCATGGTTTTTTCTTTCAGAAAAAAGTACTCTAATTCCTTAAGGATTTTCAAAACAAAATGTCTTCAGATTATGTGGCAGAAAATTCCAAGTCTAAAGACTTTTCTAGAAAAATGTCGTCAAAATATTAGGGTTTTCTACAGGAAAGAGTCCTCAGAACTTAATGGTTTTTCTTTAATATATATTTACAGAACTTGAAGGTTTTTCTGCAGAAAAAGATTCTATTTAGTTTTTTTATAATGAAACATTATATTCTGATGAAAAACTATCAGTAATTTTTCTTCAGAAAAACTAAGATTCATTTTTCTATGAAAACATCAGATCATGCAGATTTTTCTAATCACAAAGAAAATAGGGGATCGTAGCCCTTTTTAACATTTGAAGGATTTTGAGCTTCAAGATCAGCCACCTCTTAGGAAGTTTCTTCCAACTCGAAGCACACAATAGAATTGAAAATCCAACCATATAATAGTGGAGATGGCATGATTTTTATTATTGTATGGAATTTCTAAAACAAACTAAAAAGAGGGACATAAAACATTGGCAAACATTACAGGTAATTCCAAAAATATCTTACCTAACGTTTTATTTGAATTGTCAGTCATAAATAAAGTAAAATGAAATGAACGCAAATTAAAAACAAATTTATAAAAATAAATAATTTTAGAAATTTTAAATTGTAAAAAAACTTCAAAATATTTTCGAAGAAGTATCTATTTTTAAATATAAAATTAATATTGCCAATAGGTATAATCACAAGGTATGAAATACCTATTGGAATAGGTAATAAAACTATTTTTCATAGTATCAAACAAATATAGGCTACCTATGCAAGCCAAGGCAATATGCCCTCTAGTATTTTTTTATGTGTATAAGAAAAGTCCTTAAAATCTGAATATTTCTTTGGTAAAAAGCTCACAATATTTGATGAGTTTTTCTCTCAGAGAAAAGTACTCTGATTCCTTAAGGATTTTCAAAAGGAAATGTCTTCAGATTCTGTAGCAGAACATTATAATTCTTAAGTTTTTTCTATAAAAATGTCTTCAAAATCTTAAGGTTTTCTACAGGAAAGAGTTCTTTAGAAAACATTCACAGAAATTCAGGTTTTGTCTGCAGAAAAAGATTATAATTAGTGCTTTCATAATAAAATTAGTGCTTTCAGAAAAACTAAGAGTTATTTTTCTATGAAAACATCTGATCATGCGGATTTTTCTAATCACAAAGAAAATAGGGGATCGTAGCCCTTTTTAACAATTGAAGGATTTTGGGCTTCAAGATCAGAAACTTCTGTACCTAGGTGCGTATACACCGGCTCCAACTCCGCATCTTCCTTCAGCCATGAGGGATTAAGTTCCCATTATTCTCTTGTTGGGATTTGAACCTTGTAATCTCTTCCCAGTTCAACCACTGGATTTATTTGATCAATATATACTTTCATGTTCTTTATGAAACTGTGTTGTCTTTTCCCACCATATGACCGATCCGTACAATACTGGGAAGAAGTATACTAAATGGTATCCCAAAATTTAAACAATATTTGAATTAAATAAAAATCACAGTTTTTTCTTTACATTGTTTTTTTTTATTGACTCATAAAGTACACAGAATAGAACTTTTTTGGCACATGCGCACTATTTCTGATCACCGAAACGTGGGAGTACACGACCAAGAAATATATCATGCAGTAATTGAACTGTGTATGAATTGTGGCACTGTCTTGTTGAATCGACATTTCGCCCATATCAATATCATACAATTTAGGTAGAAAAAAAAAGGTTTTTTGTTGATATTTGGTTTGTTTCAATACAATAATTATTTATTCACACTGTATTGAATTAAACACTTGTTCTGTTTTATAAAATTATAGAATAGTTTACTTTGAATTGTATTTCTGTTTAATCAAAATCAAAATGAAAATAAAATATTTTATTGAGTCTCACAATTGTTACTGAAAAGAAAACACCACGATTTTTTAACTCTGCTGACAGGTTATGGGCCCAGTTGGTTAAAGGTTTAATAAATAAGAGTTGGTCACTGTTAGTTATTGTCGTGGTATTCAGATTATTGTATTGGTTTCAAGAACGTTTTTTTTTTGCAATCTCAAAAATGGAGGATTTCAAGATAAACAAACTAGAGGGCGCTGAAGGCTGGACTCTGTGGAAATTTCAGGTAAAGGTGGTACTACGGGCTAGTAACCTTTGGAATATTGTAAGTGGAGACACAATTAAACCCGCACAGGCTGGTAAGGAATTAGAAAATTGGATTTCCTCAGATGCTAAGGCTCAAAAGATATTGGTAGTATCTATGGGGGAGGAATCTATGTTACACGTGATTAATTGTGATACAGCAGCAGCAATGTGGTCGATGCTTGAAAGCATATATGAGCAGAAATCCGAAACGTCAATACATTTGCTTCAGCAACAATTTTTTCAATACGATAAGGCTCCTGAAGATGCTATTTCCGTTCATATTTCTAAATTACAAAAGATGGCTAGGCAACTGGAAGATCTTGGTAAAAAAATTTCCGACAACATGTTAATTACAAAGATTTTAATGACGTTGCCTGAAGACTTCAAACATTTCTTTGCATCATGGAAGCTACGAGTAAAGAAGAAAGAACCCTTAGAAATCTAACGTCAATATTGTGTATGGAAGAATCAAGATTGGGAATTCAACCCTCAAAGTCCGAAGCTTTCGTGGCAAAACAAGAATTTATTAAGAATGGACAGCAAAAAAGAGGTGGTAAAAGCAACACAAAAGGTAAATGCTTCATTTGTAACAAGTATGGACATTGGAAGAATGAATGTCCTAACAACAAAAACCGAAAAAGATCAGGCGAAAGTAATGCTTTTGTTGGAGAACATTTATATGTGGTTACTTCTGATGAATCTGCTTGGTTTGTAGACTCCGGTGCAAGTGATCATATGTCAAGCAAGTTAAAGTGGTTCCGGAACTACATCAAGTTTGATACTCCAAAGAATATTAGAATTGGAAACGGCGCTATCATTCCAGCAATCGTTAAAGGTGACATATTTATAGAAGCTCTTGATGGTAAGGTTTGGAATGAAAAATTTCTGTCAAATGTATTATATGTTCCAAATATAAAACTAAATTTATTTTCTGCAAATGTATGTTTGGACAAGGGATACACTATGGAAGCTGAAGCAGATGAATGCGTATTCAAACGTGATGGTAAAGTTTATTTAAAAGGTAAAAGAGAAAACTCAAAACTTTTTAAGCTGTTGCTAAAGGTGCAAGAAGATGCAGGTTAAGCAAATGTTGCAGTCAGATCAAATTCTTTGCAAACATGGCATGAAAGAATGTGTCATCAAAGCAAAGATCACATTAAAAAAGTGTTGGTGGGTCAATATATTAAGTTTTTGGATGGTAACTTTTTTTGTGAAGGATGTGTAATGGGTAAGCAACACAGAATGCCATTTCGTGATAGTGTAAATAGGGCAAAAGATGTTGGAAGTCTTGTGCATACAGACCTTTGTGGGCCAATGCAAGAAAAATCATTTGGTGGTGCTCGATTTATGGTTGTATTTCGTGATGATTTTTCCAATTATCGATACGTTCACTGCATTCAAACGAAATCTGATGTTCCTCAAGTAATTTCAAAATATATAGATCAAGTGGAAGCAGATACTGGCAAGCGAGTAAAAATATTAAGGTCCGATAATGGTACGGAGTATGTCAACAAAGAGGTATGTGAAATTTTACGTAAATATAAAGTAGTACATCAGAAATCTACACCCTACACACCGGAACATAATGGTAGAGCTGAACGTGACATGCGAACTATAGTTGAAGCAGCTAGGTCAATGATACATAGCAAGGATCTTAGTCTTAATTATTGGGGCGAGGCAGTAAATAATGTTGTGTTTACACTAAATAGGACAGGAAAGAGCCCGCAGAAAAATAAAACTCCTTTTGAATTGTGGTTTAGAAAAAGTCCTGACATTTCTATGCTTCATATTTTCGGTTCAGATGCATATGTTCATATACCACAGGAAAAACGTAGGAAACTAGATCCGAAATCCAAAAAGGGTATTTTCGTTGGTTATCAAGAAAACTGCAAAGGTTATCGCATTTGGATACCAAAAGAAAAAAGAATAGAAATTTCACGAAACGTTATTATTAAAGAATTTGAAAAAGGCATTATAGTGCAGAATAATACTTTAGAATGTAATGATAATGGCATTATGGGGAAGAATGAAAATACAATTGAACCTACAAATGAACCTAGAATAGAAACTTTATCGGAAGTTGATTCTGCAGAGGAATTTGAGGATGCAGAAAATGATGTAGTTGATCAAAATGTAGAAAAAGACAATGAACATATTATACAAGGTAATCGTTACCACTTACGTTCAGGGAAGCCAGGTCGAGTTCAAAATGAAATAAATTGTGCATTACTCGCTGATTATGATGAGCCACAGAACTACCAAGAAGCAATAAATGGTAATCTTGGGTTGCAGTGGAAGAGTGCCATGGATGATGAGTATGGTTCTCTTATGAGAAATGAGACATGGAATCTCGTACAACTTCCAAAGGGAAAAAGGGTTATTTCCAACAAATGGGTATACAAAGTAAAGAGAAATCAGGTTGGAGATGTTGAACGATATAAGGCGCGGCTAGTTATTCGGGGCTTTACTCAAAAACAAGGAATAGATTACGAGGAAACATTCAGCCCCCTGGCAAAATTTACTTCTATTCGAATGATTTTAGCCCTCAGTGCATCTTTAAACTATTCTCTTACACAATTTGATATCAAAACAGCATTTTTGTATGGCCATCTTGAGGAGGAAGTATACATGCATCAACCAATTGGCTATAGCGATGGTAGTGATAAAGTCTGTAAACTCAATAAAAGCCTTTATGGGCTTAAACAGGCTTCTAGGTGCTGGAACAAGAGATTTACAGAAATCTTAAAGAAATTTAATTTTGAAGTCAGCACTGCAGATTGTTGCGTATTTATTGGAGAAATCAATAAAAAGAAAATTATATTGGCTATATACATTGATGATGGCATAATTGCTGCTGAATCTAAAGAAGTATCTGAAGAATTCATAAAAAGTTTGAGGGGTCAGTTTGACGTAAAAGTTTTTAGCTCACTTTACTATTTAAGCATGGAAATAATACAACAACCGTCCAAGATAATCGTTCGTCAAACCACATACATAAGGAAGATGCTTCAGAAGTTTAATATGCAAGATGCGAGACCACTAAGTACACATGCCGAAAATGTTCTTACTGCAGGTACCGTATCAAATAAAGGTAAATTTCCATATAGAGAGGCAGTCGGGTCTCTTATGTACTTAGCAATAGCAACAAGGCCTGATATTGCATATGCTGTTTCGTATGCAAGTCGTTTTATGGATTCTTATAATGAAGAACATATTGCTGGATTGAAGCGGATTTTTAAATACTTATGCGGAACTGTTGAGCAAGGAATTGTTTTTCTTAAAACTAATGATTTATTTTTATACTGTTATTCAGATTCAGATTACGCTGGCGATGCTGAATCCAGACATTCAACTGGTGGTTATGCTATAATGCTATCGGAAGGTCCGATTTCATGGTCGTCAAGAAAGCAGCAGACAATAGCGCTCTCCACTACCGAAGCAGAATATATGGCTGCTTGTGAATGTGTTAAAGAACTTATTTGGGTTCAACGTTTATTACTTGATTTAATGGGTGATAATCTTCAATGTCCTATTTTATGTTTGGATAATCAGAGTGCCATTAGACTTGTCAAGAATCCGCAGTTTCACAAACGCACTAAGCATATTGAGGTGAAGTTTCATTTTATTCGTGAAGTATATGAAAACAAAGGATTCCAACTGAAATATGTGCCAACCTCGGAACAACTGGCCGACATTTTCACAAAGCCTCTCTTAAAGCATCAGTTTAACAAAATTAAGAGATTGTTAAATGTTATTTAGTGTAAATGGATGAATAATTATTGAAACAAAAGTGGAAGTGTTGATATTTGGTTTGTTTCCATACAATAATTATTTATTCATACTGTATTGAATTAAACACTTGTTCTGTTTTATAAAATTATAGAATAGTTTACTTTGAATTGTATTTCTGTTTAATCAAAATCAAAATGAAAATAAAATATTTTATTGAGTCTCACAATTGTTACTGAAAAGAAAAAACCACGATTTTTTAACTCTGCTGACATTTTTAGAGGAAAGATCTTAAAGTATCGCCTAAAATGTAAATAAGTTTAATCTTTAACCCTCGATATATTAAAAACTTATGTGGAAAAATTTTTAATTTCTTCTTCATTTTATTAAAAAAAAAAAAAATCATAGGTTTATTTTTATTACGGGGGGAGCTCACTGCTGTATAGATCCCATAAATTCCATAAAGCTCGAGCAATGACTAAACAGAAATATTCTCTTGATATTTAATTTTATTATAATGCATTGGAAGGCCAACTTTAATATGTATATACATATAGGGTCCGCCAAATAACTTTTTTTTTGAAAATGATATAAAAAAAAACTACTGAATATTTTTTCAAATTTCTTTTTTTATTTGAAAGTACAATCCTTCCGGTTAATAATGGAAAATAATTTCATTCAAATGGCTTCCTCGGCTGGCCGTTACAGTCAATGGCGATCGTTATCGGGCCATGTTGAACGAATTTTTCTTCACCAAAATTGAAGAGGAGGATATTGGCAACATTTGGTTTCAACAGGACGACGCTACGTGCCACACAGCCAAAGCTACACTCGATGTTTTGCGCCCTGATTTTGAAGATCGCATTATCAGCCGCAGAGCTGATGTCGTTTGACCACCTCGGAGCTGCGATTTGACACCGTTGTACTATTATTTGTGGGGTGCCGACAAAGATAAGTGTTACGCCGACAAGCCAGAGACAATTGACGTTTTAAAGGACAATATTCGTGAAGCCATTGGTGAAATATAGCTGCACACAATCGATAATGTGCTTAAAAATTGGACCGATCGTGTAGGCCGGCCGAGGCAGCCATTTGAATGAAATTTTTCCATTATTAACCGGAAGGATTGTACTTTCAAATAAAAAAAGAAATTCGAGAAAATATTCAGTAGTTTTTTTTTATAGCATTTTCAAAAAAAAAAGTTATTTGGCGGACCCTATATATTTTCCAACTCAATATCATTTTGTTTTCTTAATTCCAACAGATTTTTAATATAAAAAAAATTACACCATTTGTTTTCTTAAAATACACATAAAATATATTTTACACATTAGGGACACTTAAAGTAATAAACAGTTTTAAAAAATATAATGAATCTTTTTGCTGTACAACATATGATTTCATGGATCAGTCTGTCTATTTCTTAATATTTTAAATACAATACAATGAAATATTTGCTTCCTCAAAAGTTCTTCATCCATTTTTCTTAAGAATGAATATCTTTATAGTGATGCTCATTATTTCTATCCAATTTAATGGAATATTGACCGGTCAAAGAACCTTGAACATCAGCTTGACCATCGGCATTAAATTGTGGACCATCACCGATTTCGTGCATATCTTGCTTGACAACACGATAACCATTTTCATCTGCTTCATAGTAGACGGTACGCATAATGAAACCGTCACTGTAAGAGTACATGCCAGTAACCTTAGAACCATCACGGGTTTCTTCGCGTGTAATCATATTGTCATTGATTTTATCCTGAATGTCTGAGTTGAAAGAATATTGAGCGGATTCATTTTGTACCTTTTCCTCACCAGCTTGTTTTTCGGCTGCTTCGCGGGTCTAAGAAATGAAAGGAATAAAGAAAATTGAGTTTTAGTAAAATGTATATCGAATTTGAGTGCATTATTCATAATAAAAGCTCCATGCCCCACAATGCTCTGTCTACGATTGAACACCCAGAAAAAACATTTGGTGTCCCAATCGAATTTGTATCCAACCGAATCGTTCAATTGCTGTAATCGAAATTCCCAAGTGAAACCGAATTAGGTTGTGATCAAAGATCTAACTAACTTATTTTTTTCACACCGAAAATTTAAATTGTTGTCATAATCCACGAAAGGGTTTATAAGGTTGAGAGCGAGCAAAAACTTCAAAGCAAATAAAATCCAAAGCAATTTTTGTTTTGTAGTTAACGAAATCGATACAATCATTAAGAATTTTTGTTAGACGATATCGATTTATTAGCCAATATTCTTTTATTTTTACAAAAATTACATTTTCGAATAAATATAATGTGTTTTGGCCATACTTGGGAATTTTTCATTACCATTGAAATTTCATTACCATTAGTTGGCACTAATGCAAATGAAAAAAATTTCATTACCATATAATGTTAATAAAATTTTTTCCATTTATTGTAATGAAATTTTTTCCATTAAAAATATCATTAGTAATGAAATAGCACAAATGCATAAAAAACTAATTATAATTGATTGATAAATCATCTGTATACAAATGTTAACCCACATAAATAAATATTAACACAGATATTAACAAATAAAATAACGGTTAATAATGCTAATTCTTTTAATTGGCGCATTATTAATGATAATGAAATTCAAAAACATTGTCATTGATCAATGAAATCAGATGCTTAAATCATTACATATTAATTCAGACAATGAAATTTATTTCATTACCATTGTTATCAATGTAATGGTAATGAAATAATAATAATTAGTCCAATCAATGCATTAGTGTCTTTCAATTATTCGAAATTTTTATTTTCAACTATTAAAGGATCAAACAAAATTTTGTCGAACGACTAAGCGATTAATATTTCAAAAAAAAATTTTTTTTTACTTTATTTTATTAACCTGTTTGAGAAAAATTTTATGATGGTAGATCAAAAAGAGACTTCATTTTTTTAACTTAATTGATCATGGATATAATTATTATAATTATAATTAGTGTTTTTGTACCGATTAATGGAATAAAATTATAAAATAAATAAAATAGAATGAATAAATAAAGAAATAATATAAAAATGTTCAAAATAACATTTTATTTAAAAAAATTAAAAAATAAAATTCAGTAACACTGAAATTTGGATCAATTCAGATCGTATTTTGTAGGTAAACACATTTCTGTCTCTTCTCTTACATATTCAAATTCTCTGAAAGACGGTGAAAACACACGGCAGACCCATTTTATTAAATTAAGCTGGGGCTAAGTCTGACTAATGTATTCAGGGCGGATAACTCCCTTCATATGTGTGATTTTAGTGTTGATATTGTCATTAATTTGGTCAAATTTTTTATAAGAGTTTGTTTAATTGACTTCTACAGTTCTCATAACTGATTCGTTTGCAAACAATTTATTTGTAAATAACATTTTTTATTTTTTATACTGCATATAAAAAAATCTCTAAAGATAAAAGAAAATAATTTATTTATCTGTTTAATTCGCCCTTTATTAAGTCGACTTTTATGGCTATCGATAATAGCTTTTATATTATAAACGCAGATTGGCAACTTTTTTGATGAAATCGAGCCCTAACTTTAAAAAAATATGTTTTGCCGCTGTGTGTCGGTCTTGGCCAGTACCGTGTTATTATGCATTCGTTTTAAAAAAATTAAAGAAATTTACATATAGTTAAAACATATTTGTTATTTTCCTAACTGATCTCTATTTAACATATCAATTAGTCGTATTGAATTATTTTAACTATTCGCTATTCGAAATTTGGATATTCTTTAATATTCGAAAAATTGTTTAAGTATTGAAAATAATTGCCACAAATTTTTTTGTAAAAAAATCAAATTGTTAAATGCCTGCATTCCCAATTAAAATTAATGTGGTTACTTAAAAGCTATTCTGTATTTTTTTTTAACATTTGACAAAAGATACCTACAATAGCTGTTAATTTGATTTTATTTGCTTTTATATTTCATGAAGTAACGACAAAATTCGTTAATTTAAACTTCAAAACAATTTCCGTAGATAAATTAACTATTTAATATTAACTTTTAACGAATTTTGTGGTTGATAATCATCTTGAACAGATTGTTGGGTGATACCGAAACTTCAATATAATCGAATAAAAGTATATAATTTTAGTATATTTTATTTTATATAAATTTATTTTATTTGGTCCAATTACACAGAACCAATTTCATTATCTAATTGGAGCTGATTTTAAAATTATTTGCCTGGTTTATAAAAATTATTCTTAAGTTATATATTTTTCCATTAATTCGTTTTTTCTAGGAATAACTTCGTCTGGATTCTTCTTAAAATAACTTGCATAACCTTAATAGATATTAAACAACAAAACAAAAAGATTGGTAATCGATACAAACTTCTATTACCTCGGAAAATATTTGTGCAAATAATGTTCAACATTTTTGTCTATAACACCGCGCTATAGGGAATTTATAAGAAATCGTTGGCCAAAACGTTAATTTTTATGTATTTCAAAATAATTTTATGTGAGGCCATTATAAAGGCAACTGTTTAGAAGTAGCCTGGTACATATTTTTTTCACCAAACCAAAAATATTTTATTTTTTTCTTTAATTTTGGAGGGCAAAACTAAAATTCAATTTTACTTAAAATACTATTGTAAAATCTTTTAAAAATTATTTCAGTTAATAGAGTAAATAAATATCTATACATTTTAAAATGCAGATTTACATTTTTTACTTATTTAATTTAATTTATTTTTTTTTTTTTTTAATTTTTAAATTTAAATAATTTTGGATTACCCATGCGTCTCCATAGTTTAAAAAAGGCTTAATTTCCATATATATATTTTATTATTTTTTTTATTTATAGCAAGTTTGTTGTTTTTAAATAAATTAGTAAACTTTGAAGAATTAACATGAAAAACTACATTCTATTAAACATATAAAATATGAGCTAACGTTTTGCTAGATTTTAAGTAGATGGGTCAACTTCTCCACGAGTAATCGTGCTTTTTGATGGCAACTTTAAGGTCGACTCCTCCACCATAATATTTTTTGAAATGGATAAATACATTTGTTAAAAAAAGTATTTTCTGCACAACTAATATTCTAAATATGAGCCAAATAAATACAAATTTTGGGAATACCTCGACCCCAGCTTCACCAGTAGGACCAAAAAAAAAAAAGTTATGGAAATCGGAGGACTAAACGAATATATGGTGGATAGCTTTAATGGTTCAAGAATTATACGCAACAACGAGTTTATATATGTATATAGGAGATATATTTCTTTTTTTAATCGTTACCAGCAGCCATAATCACGTTCGGTACGGGGCCTAAAAACTTCACACCAAATATCCTTGCCAAATTTCGTTTTAATATCTCGTTATCTAGGGTTTTGACCATAAAATCCCGAAAAATTCCCCACAGTGCAATGGTAGGCGTAGGCTGCACCTTCAAATATGTTTAAAATTGCTTTTAAAATCACTCTTACAGCTTTTTTTTTAATTTTGTTTTGATAACAAAGTAAATGACTGAGAAAACTTGTTTTGGACAAAATTTGAGGATTTTGCTTACTAAACGGGTAAATTTAAATTAATAATACTATTTGTAAAACAGTTAATAATCTAAAGAATTTTAAATATATTTCCGTGCCTTGATTAATATTAATGAAATTTGAAATTCGGACATTTTTGGGTACATTTTTGTTCTGGCAAAATTTTTTTTTTGAGATCGCCTTCACATTATCTTTAACTCTAGGGGTTGACCGGCACAACTTTTTTTTGTATGGAGTGCGACCCATTCTAGTGCTCACTCTCTAACTTCAAAATAAATTTTCAAAATATCTTAACGCAGTTCCTTCTTATCTTTATTTAGCTATAAATTTTTTCCCAATCGGTTCAGCAACATACAAACTGCATATTTATTAACACTGTTTTATTGGCTTGAAACTACTTAACGGCAGTAATAGACTGATTTAATTACCGCAACGAATCTGTTTTCGCCGTAAAGCTGATGTGCAACTATTTGACAAATATCAGCATGCAGATACAAGAAACCCACTTAGATACATTAGAAATACATAAGAAACCGGTAATATAACAAATTAACTTGATTTTTTGCATTAATTACTAAAAACTTTCAACACTTTACCAAGTATTAAATATATCTGATTCCCACCGATCGCAATGAAATTTGGATATGCTGCAGAGGAGAACAACATTAAGAGACGTATTTTTTTAGCAGTATGCCCGTTATTTAAAGGTTATAAGCTGCGTTAGAAATTACCCCACTTTTAGTTTTTTTTTTTTTTCAATTATCAAGCAGTGATTTGCTTAATAGTTGGAAACCGGTGCCCCCCGGGCAAAAGTTTTTCTTTATTATTGGTTTTGAAAAATATCAGGTTTTAGGATTTATCAATCCCAAAATATCCAGGATTTCGTAATTTCCCATTTGCCACCCCTACATACGTATTTGCCATGG
Source organism: Eustalomyia histrio (assembly GCA_949748255.1). NCBI lineage: Eukaryota > Metazoa > Arthropoda > Insecta > Diptera > Anthomyiidae > Eustalomyia > Eustalomyia histrio. The sequence continues at coordinate 101,262,934 of OX456525.1, forward strand.
GTTACAAACATAACCGAAGAAATAAAAATAAAAGTGAAGCTAAGATTTGATAACTACCCTCAATCCAGCCGAGCGTCGGCTAAAGCAAGTGGGCGCCATTTAAAGCATTCTGTTCTTATAAATAAAACTATTTATATATGAAAAATAAAAATTTTCTAGAATATATTTTCCAATTGCTAAAAAGCATTGGAATTGAGTGAAATTATTATAGCCGTATTAATAAACAAATATTAGCATGGATTTAACATGCATGTTATTTATAACGCCTTTGTTATCCCCTCTGCTAAATGCATGTTAACGAACTACCAAACACGTACCTAATGTAAAAAACAGCTGTTTTGGGTCAAGTGATTTTGTAAATAAAGGTGAAAAATATATTAAAAAAAGTTTTTTGTGCGAAATAAAGATTTGTCATTTATTTGATCATTGCAGATATTTTAACAATTTTTTTTCTTTTTTTTTCCATACATTCTTCACGAAGCATTTTATAGATTGGGGGAAAAACTTTGATAAAAATTTTTTTACATCTTTATCAGATGTTGACATTTCAGTTAAAAGGTTGGCAATAATGAAAAAAACACGTTGATTTACAAACCATTAATTGGCAGATAAAAAATCATTATAAATAAACTATATGCTAACTCTCTACTTAGCCTAATTGGTAGATCGTTGGCTGAGATGTATACATTGTGTTTAAATTTTCGTTATACATGTATACGGCTGTTAGTGTTTAATATTTCATGTAAATTGTGTCTGAAGTGTGACGAATCTCTGAAATTTTTGTCACATATATTTTCCTACAAGGTTAAGAATTGTTCATAATAAATTCTTGAATTTTCTTATTCTAATCATTGTTTACAAAATATTTTTGTGTTATGTACCATGCATCTAAAAAAACAACTTCTCTTAATTTTGTTTTAACTTAATAATAACAATTTATTTTATACATTAAGGAAACTACAATAAAAGAAACAATTTCATGGATCAGTCTGTTCTATTTCTAAATGTTAGAAATACAATGAAATTTTTGTTTCTTCAAATGCTTAGCACCCTCCTTCTTAGGCACGGATATCCTTGTAGTGAGCGTCTTCATGATCCTTATCCAATTTAATGGAATATTTACCAATCAAAGAACCTTCAACATCAGCTTGACCTTCGGGATTGAATTGAGGACCATCACCGATTTCTTGAGTATCTTCCTTGACTACACGATAACCATTTTCATCAGCTTCATAGTAGACGGTACGTTGAACGAAACCATCGCTGTAGGAATAGCTGCCTTTAACTTTAGAGCCGTCACGAGTTTCTTCACGTTGAAGTTGTCCATCATTAATTTTATCATCAACATTGGAGTTGAATGAATATTGGGCAGATTCATTTTGAATACGTTCTAACTCGGCTCTTTCTTCAGCTTCTTCTTGGGTCTGGGGGTGAGGTGGAAAAAAGAGGGGAGGAGAAAAGTATAGATTTAGTATAATGTGTAATGTGTAAGTGTAAAAAGAAACTTTATAACAAATAGGAGTTTTAGGAGCTTTTATTTGTTTGTATGATTTTAGGATAAACTATTTGTTTTAAATAACTAAAAGTGAATAGATCTCTATTTTTAATGATTTTAAATATTCATAGTTGCTTTCGTTAAACAGTTTTTCTCGATATGGAAAATATCAATTTTAAAAAATGTCGTAAGTTAAGCCCACAATTTTTAAATTAAAAGTAATGTTCTGAGTTGTTGAAATTATTCAGTGTAATTTAAATGTTTATCTTATGAAAATGTGCACAATGTTTATTTATATTAAAAAAAACTTGTATGATATTTTAAAATATTAATGCTAATAACACATTATGATTAATGCTGACGCAACAGTTTTGTAATTCTTTGATTGATTGACACGATTAACATGATTGTGGTTAAAAGAAGTTGTAAAGGTAGTTTTTATTTAAGATGGCGGTTAAAGCTATGCTAAGACTACAAAAACATGGCTTAATAGACTAATTTTAATTGATAATTTTTTAAAATCACTGAATATTTTTTCAGGGAATCGAATTTCTACCTTTGAATTAAATTTCAGTTGCTACAATCGAACTTTTCGACGGCAATTGCTTACTGTAAATAATGTCGAAAATTTAAACAATTTGAACGTAGTAAAATATCATTTAAGATATATACATCTGTAGTGCAATTCTCTAACTTTCTTAACGATTTTAATGATTTTGTTAACTAACGATTATTATCGATTGAGTAACCGAAAAAGTTATTCTGTATTTTTTGAAATTATTGACAAGAGATACCGACAAAAGTTGTTAATTTAAAATTTACTTGCTTTAAAATTTTATAAAGTAACGACAACAATCATAAACTTGAACTTCAAAAAAATTTATGAAGTTAAGAAGTTAGAAAATGTCTTTTAAAGAATTTTATTGTTAGTTATCGAATTTTGACAATGTAACTACTGAATTTTTTCGTTAAAAAGTTACGGAATCCCACTACTGAAAATAATATTTCAAATAGTATATAGACCCCAGTCTATTGTAAAAATGAGCGGAATGCTTAAAATGAACTACCTGGAAGAACTATTTTGTCGGCAGAATGCACTCGTTTGTTGGTACTTCACTTTCCCCTAATATTTTCAGAGAATTCAATTTTAATATTGTAATTTTCTAAGTACTCATGTAAAAATCGAAAAATATATGAACATACATGATCATACATGACATATATATGACATATATGACAATACATGATCTCATATATGATAAAGTATTTTTGGATCCGAAATTTGAGGGTATATCACCGCATATTGTGATATATGCTCATATATTACCCATGTATTCAAACATATGATCATATACGGTCAAAATTCGGATCTGAAGATATATGATCATGTATGTTCATATATTGAACTATGTATGGACGTATATAACCATGTACGATCATATACAAACACATGTATGATCATTTATACTCATACATATTTTGATGTTGTTTAATTTCCTAAAATGTTTTTTGATTTCCTAGATATTATTTGATATTGATTTTAAATTTTGTGGAATTAAAATAGAATTCATTAAACAACAATTTTTTATAATAATAAAGAAGTAAGAAATAAAATCCACTATTGAGAAACTACAAAAACTTGTATAATTTACGTAAACAGATTTTTTAAAGAAAAATTGGAAAACTCTTCAGAATTATAAAACAAGGAATTATAACAAATACAATTATCTTTTTGTGGGCTTATAAAATTTATCCAAAATTACACTCAAAATATTTTTGAGTAAAAAATTAAAAAATATTCCGAATAAAGATGAGAAAATCAATTTAAGTTACAAGTGTAATTATGTAAATATGTGTAATGTTCATAAACAAGTGTGTTTTGTGGAGATGTTAAGAAAATTTTCTGAATTACTACATTTTCATAGAATATCTTAAAAACTACATTCAAAAAAAATTGAAGGTAAAAACAAATTTTATTTAGAAAAAAAGAATTACGAAATAAATAACTTGTGTAATTAGTTTGAACTTTCTGCAAACTTGTGTAAATTGTGTAAACAAATATGTTGTGGAAATATTGGGAAAATCCCCAGAAATAGTTGCAACAACAATGCACAATAAAAAATCGAAAACTTGTTGTGGTTACAATTGGATGATGACGAAGATAACGAAGACAAGGATAGTGTTGTAGCTACTGATGATGACGATCATGATGATGATAATGATGATAATGACGATTGGTTGTTAACCTTGAAGTTAACTTAAAAAAACTTGTGAATTGTTTGGTAATACACAAATAACTTCATAAGTTGGTTGTTATTACTAATTTGTTAAATGTTATTATTGTAATAAGATAATATTTTATTGATATCAATCACAATTAAATTAAATTAATATAATATTTTTTTATTTTTTTGGGTTGGCATGATATTAAAATTATTTCTTTTTTTTAATAATAATAAATATTATTTTTAAATACAACAGTTATTTGGGGACTTAGCCACAACCACAATTTTGTAAAGGCGATTTTTTTTTTAATTTCTGACTACTTTACCAAATTTTTGTAGTCATTAAATATATATAAATATTTTTTTTTTGTCTTATACAAGACATTATTAATACACTTCACTTTATTTGAATTTTTTATTTAATAAATTTATCATTAATTCTAAAAAAAAATGTCTACAAATAAAAAAATTCCAACTTAAAAAAAAATCTTTTTTGTTTAAAAACTTTAATGAAAAATTTCACTCACAAGTGGTAAAGCAATGGCGGCAGCCAATAGACAAGAAATTAACACAAATTTGAACATTTTGTATTGTTATTTTTTGTTTATAGATTACTGAACTATGATCGATTTTGAGCTGTTGATGTGCACGTTTCAAGTGTACTACGGACTATGTTTTAAAAACGTGCAAATATTCTTCTTTTATACGCACACCACTTGAAATGTTAACTGCAGTTTTGTTGCTGGTTTCTTGGTTGAAACCGAAATAATATGCTGTCAATGTTACCGGCAAAGTTAACTACGACTACAACTCTATGCAGACAAGTTTTTTATATTTTTTTTTCAGCTGGGAGCAGCATTAGTAGTTTCAGCAACAACAGCCGCATTAATACAGTCAAGATTATTTGTTTAGCCGCATTTAAATTTGATGCATTCGTTTTTTAACATGATAATTATTTGATATTTTTATATAATACGTTCATATCAAAAGTTTACACAATGTATAATATTACAGTTATAGACCTCCTTAAAGGCAAAATAGCGGTACTTTTACTTCAACATTTAATTAACACTCTAATGCCCAAGATCGCTAAAAAGTGGTCTTCAGATTTTAAGTAGTTATTGGGTAAATTATGATTTTTAATTAAAGCAATTATATTATATTGATAGCAAACAAGTTATTAATACTTTTCCAGAACTCACAGGACTTTAAACTTTCAAAATTAATTTATTTTTAAAAGGTAACCTAAACATAAGCTGTACAATCGCTTAAAAGATTCATCTTCATTATCTTCGAATTTCGTTAAGATCGCAGGAAACTTATCGGGATAATTTTTTTATTATTCTTTATTATACTCTAATTAAAAATTTATTGGACAGCAGAGCTACATTCAAGTAATTCTGTAATTGATTCAATTAAAAAATTATCTAAATTTCTATTTTATTTTCTTATTAAATCAGTTATACAATTAATTAATAGACTATGACTTTTTTATATAAAATAAAAAAATAAAACAAGTAAAACCATTAAGCTCGGCTTTAACTTTTTTTATACCCTCCACAGTGTATTTGTTACAGATAAAATAATAATAATGAAATTGGAAAATAATTTTTGGGTGGGTGTGAAAGCAATTTTTGTTGCGCCAAACATCTTATGCAAAAATGTTTTTGGTAAAAAATTGAGATACAGGTTGGTTGAAAAGTTCCTGCGCTCGAAATGAAAGAATACTGTTTTTGTTACGAAATATATTTTTTTATTCAATATAATCTCCTAGAAGCTCAATACACTTGTTCCAATGATCTTCCAATAATTTTATCCCATCCTTATAATGGTTTTCCGGAAGCTCTGCAAAATAACCGTCTACGGCTGCTATGGCCTCTTCATTCGACGAAAAATGCTTTCCACGAAGGAATTGTTTGAGATTTTTGAAGAGAGTAGTCACTGGGAGCCAAATCTGGTGAATACGGTGGATGTTCAAGCAATTTGTACTTTAATTCTTTGAATTTAGCCATCGTCAAAACACTTTTGTGAGCAGGTGCACTGTCTTGATGAAAAATGATTTTTTTTTCTTTTTAAACCAGGTCTTTTTTCAAGAATTTTTTCATCCAGCTGATCCTTTCTGAAGATAAGCAATCAACACAATTCCTTCTGCATCCCAAAAAACTGATGCCATAACCTTCTTTGCTGATCGTTGTGACTGCACCTGCTTTGGAGCTGAACAACCAGCTTCAGTCCACTGTAAACGTTCTTGTTTCAATTTAGGATCTACCACATCCAAGTCTCATCCATAGTTATAAAACGACGCAAGAAGTCGGTTTTATTCGGCTTAAAACGCTCCAAATTACGCTGAGAAATTTGTTTTCGATCCATTTTTTGTTGAATTGTTAATGTGTGCGGCACTAACTTTCCAAACAGTTTTTTCATACGTAATCCTTCATGTAAAATATGGAGTACTCGTTCGTCAATTTCACGCTTAGTCAAACTTGGATCTTTACTAACCATATTATGTACCTGCTCAATGATTTCTGCTGTGGTTGCAGTTTTTGGTCGTCCTTCGCGTGGATCGTCTTTAAGGCTGGTTCGACCACGTTAAATTCACCAGCCCAAAATTCAACGGTGCGTTTTGAAGGTGAGGACTCCTTATACACTTCTTACAATCGTTCATAAATTTCCTTTGCTTTTAAACCCTTCAAAACAAAGAATCTAATGATTGCACGATATTCAATTTTTTCCATATTAAAAAAAAAAATGACACGTCAACTTCAAATGGCTTTTAAACAAAGAAAGAATTGACAGAATAACTTGCAACTTTGCATGTGTTCTCAGGACAGTTATACCAACTTGAGAAATAAAAGTTTGAAGCTAGCAGTGCCATCTCTTGGTAAGCGCAGGAACTTTTCAACCAACCTGTAATTTTTGAAGTGAATTTAAAACATTATTCACCTTTGGGCATCTAGTGAAAAACTATAATAAACTGTTTTATTCACCCTTCACTAATGTGAAATTGTACTAACATACACAAATTTGTACGGAAAACTTGTAAGTACTTTCACATTTTCATTTATAACTTTTTAACTGCAGGACCCATTTTACTCATTTTTAATGGCAGAGTACTTGGAAGGATACGAGTAACAAACAATCTGAGAAAAAAACCGCTGGCGTCTTCTCGTTTTGATCTTAGAATTACATAAGGCTTAGCATTACATAAGGACCATACACATACCATAGGGTCTTAGCCCTATATTTCGATGTGTTACAAATGGAGTGACAAACAGATATTAAATTGATGCAAATATACCACGCAATTGAAAAATTAATTTTTTATATAAAAATTGGTAGCTTTTCTCGCAAAAGTACAAACAGAGTACCGGGTTTAAATAAAAGCACACGATTTAAACGAACTTACAAACAAAATTTCGTAAAATTTTTTGTATTTAAAATAAACTGCTTAAAATTTTGCAATTTTGTGCTTTGGAATATCTTAAATATACAAACCGTAGATCGGCCATTCAATGAAATATAGGCCAATAACTGAATTTTTAGCTTTTGGTCTTCTATTTTTATTTACATTTTTTATGTTCCCAGCCGGTGTTTTTTTTGTTTAATAAATCTTAAACGGTACAATATTTTTTAAAATTAAATTTATCACATGAAAGTTTGGTATATAACAACTATGTATGAAATATAATATCGGCTAAATGGACGCCTCTGGCCTGTGTGCTCTTTTAACCATATTTTGCACAACATTTTGGCATATAACGGGTGTTATTGTTCCAATTTCTTCAATAATGTTGTTCTTTAGCATCTGAATTGTAGTTGGCTTGTTGCTGCAGACCTTTCCCTTCAAGTACCCCCAAAGAAAGTAGTCGGAAGCAGTCAAATCAGGAGATCGAGGAGGCCAATCGAAATCTCCCCTATTTGACATAATGTGGACGGGAATGAGTTCTCGTAACATTTGAGGGTGTAAAGGCCGTTGGTGTGTCAATTAAAGATTATCAGTTTCACAGTAGCGGCTATTCTGTTTATCAACAGAGTCCATAATTATTTTTCGCCAAAATTAGGAGTTTTTATATTTTTTATATTTTTATAACTTCAACACGTTGTTGGTGCTTTAGATGATTCATATTAAAATGTTATCGGATGCTCTGCGCAACTGTCAAATACAAACTGACACATGTCAACCAAACAAAAATGGCTGGCGCTCATATAAAAATTAATAAAAAATTATTTTAAATAAATAATGAAATTTATATGCCGCTAAGCTAATTTCAGTGAATGCAGCAACAACATATTGATGTTTTTTTTTTTTTTTTAATTTTGCATTTAAAAGTGGGAAATGTCAGCGGTTAACCCATCTTTTTGTATGGTTGATGTGTATCATACACATTCATACGTTCATACAAAATCAATCCAACAACAATTTGTAAACCCTACCTACCACTTGGTTTAAGCCATATTTAGACGCGTTTACTACTACGCGTAAGATTTTTTTTTTTTATTTGTTGTTGTTTGTAATGCTATCATATTCACTTGAGTTAAATTTTATGTAAAGTCATTCAGGTTTTCATATTTATTATTTGGGTGAAGTTGTTGTTAAAGGGAATTAATTTTTTTAAAGTTTTGAAAGCCGCATTTCAATTGCGATCAATTTTGTATTTCAATGTAAGTCTAAAATTATATCCAAGACTACTATGGATTCTTCAGGATCATGGAAAGGGGAAAAACTTAGTTTTCCGAGAGTCCTGGGGTGGGAAATCTCGGAATATAAAAAAGTGTTTCTTTCGACAACGTACTGTATTTTCATGCCCAGAATATCAAGAGCCTATAAATACTTTTGCTTGTTATAAATTAGACAATTAGGTCGACGCATCACATACTAAAAAATGCTTGGAAATATCAATAGTGCTGACTCCACATATTCTCAGACCGACTTTTACAAAAATCATACTGTCTAAAAATTTCTGAAGAGTATAAAAGTCTAATCAGATTATACAATGGGTAGGCGAATTTCGAATTCTCGGACTCTGTAAATATGTTTAAGTTAAGTTTCGCGATATCTATTTTAACTATCTGAGAGCAAACTATTTAAAGAAAAAACTAGTAAGAAGATTAAAGTCAGAAATGCCGACGTAACACCAATTATAATTTGAGTAAAATTTTAGAAATCGGTTAAAATTCCGGGAAAGTTTCAGATCCTTCAGATCCCACAACAAGTCGGTATTCATTCCCATTGGGGCTATGGCTATTTTGTATTCCGAAACATTTTCGGTCGTAATCCCAAGGAGAAAATTAACATAAAGCCATAATTAGGATAGGTATTCCCATAGTATTTTCGAATTCGAATTGTATTATGTTCACCGACTACACAGAGAAAACAGATTCATTGTGACAACCAAATTTTTTGCCACCCGAATGGTTTGGTTAGATTCTCAATATATTTGTTTGTGGCAACAGAAAATCGGCTGATACAATAGAAATCCGGGTAATACAACAGATCTTCGGTTAAAACATATAATAATTCAGCTTCTGCAACAATATCATTCAGTTGGTAAGAAATTGGATTGTCAGAATGAATTTGTTTTCTGTTCGGCCTTTAGCCAAACCTATGAGTTTTCTCCTCTAGACTATGTTAAGTACCGGCTTAACAGATGAACGGTATTTTGTATAGACGGCCATCGGCTGGGCTTGAGGGTTTTCTTTTCTGACGTATGTCGAACTCTGGTATCGCTAACTATAAGTAATATAAATTGTATTATGACCGTTGCGTAAGTGGTACAAACTCCAGACATAATGCTACAAACAGCAACACTTACTCATTATACCCTGACCGTGAATTGTGAATAAAGGGGCTTTCGATTGAGTATACTAAACAAATTATTAATATCTTACGAAGGTTCGTTAGAATTACAGTCGGGCAGTATTGTCAATATCTAGGAAAAATATAATTTATTATTCGCCTGGAAACAGTTCTGAAGGGATTCCTGTCAACCTTGGACATCATATTACTTATCTCTCGGAGAGACTTATGAAATGGACCAAGTTTCCATAGGCTAACTTTCATGCTGTCCTTAATTTTTTTTTTTTTTGCCTTCCTGGCAAACGTTCTAAAAGGTCAAAAATAAACTTATAATTAATATTTTACCCATCCTAGTATCATTTTGTTTCCCAATTTTAACAGATTTCTACAAAAAAAAAATTAGACCATTTTTTTTTTCTAAAAATATACATAAAATTTATTTAACACATTAAGGACACTAAAAGTAAAAAACAATTACAACAAATATAATGAATCCTTTTGATGGATCAGTCTGCCTATTTCTTAATGTTTAAAATACAATGAAATCTTTGACTATTAAAAAGTTCTTCATTGATTCTTCTTAGGTATGAATATCTTTGTAGTGGGGTTCATTACCTTTATCCAATTTAATAGAATATTGGCCAGACAAAGAACCTTGAATATCAGCTTGACCATCGGCATTGAATTTTGGACCATCACCGATTAGGTGCATATCTTGGTTGACAACACGATAACCATCATCATCGGCTTCATAGTAAACGGTACGCATAATAAAACCATCACTATATGAATACATGCCAGTGACTTTAGAACCATCGCGAGTTTCTTCGCGCGTAATCATATTGTCATTGATTTTATCCTGAATATCTGAGTTGAAAGAATATTGGACAGATTCATTTTCTCTATCTAACTCATCAGCTTGTTCTTCGCTGGTCTGCAACTCATCAGCTTGTTGTTCGCTGGTCTGTAACTTATCAGCTTGTTGTTCTCTGGTCTGTAATAAAAGGGAAAAGTAAACCATTATAAAGTATTAAAAACGCGGTGAAAATAATTCATCGATGTTCCCAAAAAGGCATTTCAAAGTAAAATATTTAAATATTTAATACAGAAGTAATAAGGCATGATTCAAATGTCACCATTTTATTCAAAAAGATAAGATGAGAGTAATGCGAGATAAGGCAAGATAAGGCAAGATGATAAGATGCTAAGATAAGATGAGAGATACTCTACAAATGTGTTTAATAATTAGTAAAATGATATTTACACAGAAAAAATTATTGGCAAAAAAAATTTTAACCAATTTTTTTATTTTAAATTAATTTTCAATAAAAAGTTTAATCATATCAATTAAGTTTTTAATTGATATTGAACTTGGTGTAAAAAATATTCTAGTTTGCAATAAACACTTTTGTTAAGTAAGAGTACCACAGTCATTGTTTAAATTTACAAAAACAGCATACAGGCCTGCTCTGAAAACCGTGTGATTTTAAAGCACGGACCATAAAAATGCCCAAAATACTGCGAACGCACAAAACCACATTTCATACGCAAAAATAAACGTCAAATTTATTTATATTAAAAAACAGCTTAATTAATAAATATATTTGAAATGGTAAATATCTATTTAAATTTTCAAATGTATTTTTTTTTTGTTATTAAGAAGGAAAAGGTCTTTATAATAAATTTTTATTTGACTTTAATTTTTTATTTCAAAAATGCAAAACAGCATATTTATTAGCAAGAGCTGATGATTTGACAATTTTACCACTTTACCCAAACAAAAAGTACGGGTAAGTTCTGGTAAAATGAGAAACACACTTACTCTCTCATGAACGCTCTCATTTACCCAATTTTTGTTACAAGAAACGCTTGTAACGTACGTCGAACACACCTAATTTTAATTTAATTATATTTGTAATAAAAATATTAAATAGAGAACTTTAATGCAATTTTCTTAAATTTAATGTACCTTTAATTTAATTTAATGTATCTTTAAATTTACACAAAAAACTTCACTATTATTGGCTATTTTCAATTTGAATTAACAAAAAATAGTTAAATTTTGCCTTAAATGGTTAGTTTATTTAAGCAAACAAATTATTTAAATTTTTCGGAACCATAAACTTTTGTGACAGGCAGCTACGGATATATTTTCGAGAAGAAAAATCAAAAAACATACAGTTTTGAACAAAAGAAGCAATGTCTTTGAAAATTTTTTATGTGTAAAAGCCCAATCGTATTACGAAAATCAATTAAAAACAAATCAAATTATGTTTTCAAGTAATTTATTATTAAGTTCACAACAAAATATTGTACTTGCAAAACATGAGCAAGTGATTTCTAACCGCAGTCACTTTTCTAATCGGTTTAAATAACGTGATTTTATAATATTTATGTGCAAAACACCTTTTAAGTGAATTAAAATCACTTCGGCGTAAAGTAAAATAAAAAATAAAATTTGGATAGATTTTTTAGATCGATAATCGTAAGCCGTTATTAATTTTTTGAATCTACGAATACATTATAATAACTTCAAATCAATGAATTGATATTGTTCAATTGTTCGCGAACCATTTTTGTTTACCTTGATTTGTTAAAATTTAATCAATTTGCTTGATTCTATTAAAAGAATTTTACTTATCGATTATGTTTTATAGGTCTAATTTATTATGTTTTTATAGGACTAATTTAATATATAACCTGTAAAATGAGGTTTGTTAAAATTTGCATAATTTTATGAGGCCACCCATTTTTCTAGAATATATATTTAAATTTTTTAACAAAAAAAAAATCAGCGAAAAATCATTCTAGAAAAATTAAATTTCGGCTATTCAACAATTTGTTAAAGATTTTTGGGTAATTCAACTTGGAAAATGGGAACATAAGAACAAACTTTTCTGGCAGTACTGGAGACACGCAATCACTTGTTAGTTTACCTTGAAATCTCGACCGTTAAAGATAAATAAAAAGTGATGAAATAAAAAATATTTTCTTGAAAATATTGAAAATTGATTATTTTTTTTAACAACAAACTGCAAATTGTTAGATTATATTGATTAATAAATTGTGAAGCATTAGATTTCATTCAGCGATTTTATTTCTACAATGATCGTAACTTTTGTTAGCTAAAAATTAAAACAACATATTAAAGAATAGTTAAAAAATTTTTTGAGGTGAAAAACTTTTTTGGATGTTAAAAAAATTTTGTGATTGAAAAAACTTTTGGGGTGAAAGAAATGTTTTGAGGTGAAAAATATTTTTTGAAAAACTTGTTTGGGTGAATATAAAAAACTATTCAATTCAAAGGTACTGGTTAAAAAACGCGAGAAAAAATATTTTACTTGCCAGTCGCTACTATGAAATTGTACATTCACGTTTTTTTTAACCGCTGGACCGATTTTGCTCATTTTCAATACCAAACTGCTCGGGAGGATGTACAACAATTTAGGTAAAAATGAGCAGCCCCGCTTGAGTCTTCGCGCCGTGATTGCAATTTCAACAGACAAATAGACAGACAGACGGACATCGAGGGATCGGCTTAAAATTTCATAATTATCACGAATATATATACTTTATGGGATCTTAAACCTATATTTCGACATGTTACAAAAGGAATGACAAACTGATATATATGTACTAAATATAACAACTCCAAAACGTAGGGTGTACTGTTTTTTTTTTTATTTCTGAAATACAATTCACTATTTCTGGAAAACAATTGACTATTTCTGAAATACAATTGACTATTTCTAAAATACAATGGACTATTTTTGAAATACAATTGACAAATTCTGAAATACAACTGACTATTTCTGAAATACAATTGACTATTCTGAAATACATTTAACTATTTTTGAAATACAATTGACTATTTCTGAAATACAAGTGACTATTTCTGACGTACAATTGACTATTTCTGAAATACAATTGACTTTTTCTGAAATACAATTGACTATTTCTGACATACAATTGACTATTTCTGACATACAATTGACTATTTCTGAAATACAATTGACTATTTCTGAAATACAATTGACTATTTTTCAAACACAATTGACAAATTCTAAAATACAATTGACTATTCTGAAATACAATTGACTATTCTGAAATACAATTGACTATTTCTGAAATACAATTGACTATTCTGAAATACAATTGACTATTTTTGAAATACAATTGACTATTTCTGAAATACAATTGACTTTTTCTGAAATACAATTGACTATTTCTGACATACAATTGACTATTTCTGACATACAATTGACTATTTCTGAAATACAATTGAATATTTCTGAAATACAATTGACTATTTTTCAAACACAATTGACAAATTCTAAAATACAATTGACTATTTCTAAAATACAATTGACTATTCTGAAATACAATTGACTATTTCTGAAATACAATTGACTATTCTGAAATACAATTGACTATTTCTAAAATACCATTGACTATTCTGAAATACAATTGACTATTCTGAAATACAAATGACTATTTCTGAAATACAATTGACTATTTCTGAAATACAATTGACTATTTCTAAAATACAATTGACTATTTCTAAAATACAATTGACTATTTCTGAATTACAATTAACTATTTTTGAAATACAATTGACTATTTCTGAAATACAATTGACTATTTCTGACATACAATTGACTATTTCTGAAATACAATTGACTATTTCTGAAATACAATTGACCCATTTTCAAATACAATTGACTAATTCTAAAATACAATTGACTATTTTTAAAATACAATTGACTATTCTGAAATACAATTGACTATTTCTGAAATACAATTGTCTATTCTGAAATACAATTGACTATTTCTAAAATACCGTTGACTATTCTGATATACAATTGACTATTCTGAAATACAATTGACTATTTCTGAAATACAATTGACTATTCTGAAATACAATTGAATGTTTCTGAAATACAATTATAAAAGATGTATTATTTTTCTAGTGAAAAAGTGACATTTTGGGTTTATTGTGATTGTGTCTTTCTTATAAAATAAAAAATATATTAATTTTTTACAATTTAAATTACGTTATTGTTCGATTATAGTTCCCGAAAAATTTTTCCACGAGAAAAACAATTTACTATGTTCCATGTTCATATTTTAAGAATTTTTTTTTACAAAAACAATTTTTGTTTTTATAACATTATATCCAAAAATAAAAATTTTCCTAATTTTGTTTAAACTTCGTAATATACAAACACATACAGGTTACCAATAACATACGTATGTCAAAGAAAAATTCTCAAACCGTATGGTTATTTTGACATTGCAGTGATTTGCAAAATGAGATGGACCAAAAAAACTCTATATAAATTGTAATGTACATAATTGTTTCTATATCTATCACTTTTTGTATATCACCGCAATCTGACATTTCCTTTTACTGCTTTTCTAGCCGCCATTTTGATTCAATCAGGTGTTTCCTGTCTGTGTAGTCTGTGATACAATTGTTTTCCATATTTGGGTCATGAATCCGTCTTTCTAAATGTTTGAAGTCTTTGTTTCTTCGAATCCCCCGGACTCTCCTTCTTATGCACGAATATCCTTGTAGTGACCGTCTTCATGATCCTTATCCAATTTAATGATATATTTACCAATCAAAGAACCTTCAACATCAGCTTAACCTTCTGGATTGAATTGAGGACCATTACCGATGTGGGGGTGATGTGGGATGATAGTGTAGATTTAGTGCTTTGTGTAAGTGTAAAATGTAGAATGTATCATTTAAAGGAGGCCTTTTTTCTTTTGTGAATCATTTGAAATATTATTTTTGCTCAAACAGATTTGTTCTTACTTGGATATATGGGTTTATGGGTTAAAATCCAATTTCCAAAAAGCTTTAACCCAAATATTTTTAAAATTGACACTAAGCTAATTCTTCAATCACACTACCAGCTTTCAAAAATTTTGTTCAGTGTGCGAAATAACATTTTGAAATTTATTTTTTTTTTCGCCAACCAAATGTTTGCCATCTTGTTAAAATTGAAAGGAATTTAATTTTTAAATTGTTTTTATAAAACAATTTTTTTCTGTTTTTAAAATAAAAATTTTAAGTTTTCAAAAATTGACAACATAATTAGCATTTCAAATAATTAAGTTCAGAAAATACCCTGCTGGAAAAAAAGGGTCAGTTGGAAATTGGGACCTGTCCCGGGATAGGTTAAAACTGAACCGGTTCCGAAAAAACATATCAGGAGATAGGTGAACAGAGCACCGGTTCCTAAAGTACCTATCACGTAACCGGCTTAAAAGTCACGACTTGTCCTTCTAAACCAGTCCTGTGACATGTCACAAAGGGCAATTGAGGGGGTCAAGGACAAGCCTATGTTAAAGTAATCGGTCCCGTGACCGGTCCCTATCACAATGACCGGTCATGTGACGTGTCCTGGGATAGGTCCTTTTCCCGCAGGGTATGTCCTTTAAATTGCGTTACAAACTTTTTTTATTCAAAACCCCTAAAGCAAAATAATTGTTTTTCACATGAAAAAAAAACAGAACTTCAAAGAATTACATAGTAAAGTATACAATTTATTATGTGCGAGCTACAATAACAGGTTACGCATTGCATTACTTTTAAACATAAAATAATTATAAATTTTTTAGGAAATTTATTATTAGACACATTATTTATGTATTTTTAACGAAGGGAATTGAGAGAAAAAGTTGACTTCTTGGAGCATTAAACGGAAAAGTTAATTACTTAGGGTAGTAAGTAGAGTATTCAAAAACCGAAAACCGGTCAACCGGTTTCTTTTTTTTTTAAACCGATCGGTTTCGAATATTTTGTAAATTCGAAGAAAACCGAAAACCGGTCGTTTTCGTTCGGTTAACCGGTTTTTTAAATTACATCACCAACTGGGTAACTTGGTCTCTTTTATTTTTCCCGAACACTTTTATAATCGTTTGTTTGGTTATGAAGATTGAGATGTAAGTCCGATAGATTCCGATGAAGTCTTAACTTTGGATATTCCAAATTCAAATAGTTTCATTTCTGATATAAATAACACAATAAACAGTATTCAAAATCCTAAAAAAGAGACTGTACAAAATCATTGAAATACAATAAAAAAAATATTATAAAATATTATTTTTTTCAAAGAATGTATTTTTTTATTTTTATTACTTTATATATTAATTTTTTTTTTGTTTGTAATAAAAACAATTAACAAATTATATAAACTTTTAATTCAAATTACAAAAAAACAAAAAAACCGGTTGACCGAAACCGGTTTTTTTTTAATTCGATTTTTCGAAGAAAACCTAAACCGGTTTTTTCAAAAGGCCGGTTTTTTGAATACTCTAGTAGTAAGCGAACTAAATTATTTGAAAACCTAAACTAAATGTGTTCTTAAATTTTGAAAACTGAACATATTTTGTGTTGAAAGTTGAAAGAAATTAACTTCTATAATTTTTTTGTATTCCAAATTAAATAACAAATTTAAGAAAAAATTAAATTGAAATTTATGAAATTTTGTTTTAATTAGTTTTTGATGAATACCCTTAAATAGGATTTAATTAGTTGTTACTAAGAAAAATAAAATTCGTGGACTTAATTGTAGTGGAATAAGTCGTTACACATAGAACTTAATTCCCTGGTTACATGTGGCGAATAAAATAAAATGTTACCAGTAATGACTTTACAAATTTAAATAAATTAAATCTTGTTGAATAAATAAACAAAACTGCTTTAAACTTTATCAGTAGCTTATCAACTGTTCAATTGACAATGAAAATGGACAACAATTGTTTAAAATCCGCACCATTAAAATGATACAATTTAAGCAATGTAATTTGTTTTTAATTCGCATGTCCTTAAAATAAGGAGTTATATAATACAATACCAATAACTTGTTATTAATTCAGTTTAGAAAAAAATTTTAAAAATTAAAAACTAGTGTAATTTGTGTAGTATGTAGTAAACTTGTGTAGTATGAAAGAAAGAAATAATTTCTGCAAACTTTTGTAATTTTTTTTATAAACAAATCTGTTGTGGAAATGTTTGAAAAATAACCACAAATAATTGCAACAATAATGAACAATTAATATCAACATATTATTGTGGTTTTAGGAGGATCATGACTAAGACAACGATAGTGCTGTAGCCAATGATAACAATGATGATGACGACAATTGCTTGTTATTAGCCTTCAAGTTAACTTAAAAAACTTTTTAAATTATTTGATAATACGAGTACCCAAATAATTTTACAAGATTGTTATTATTATTTATTTATGCAGTTTTTATTATTGTAATACGATAATTTGTTATTGATATTAATCACAATTTAAATAATATTTTGTTATTGTCAATAATATATTTTTTTTGTTTGGTTGACATAATATTTATATTTGTTTATAATTTTTTATCATTGGGGCTTTTACCACAACCACAATTATCCGTGGGGGATTTTGCAAAAATCAAAATAATTTTTTGTTTTTTCCAAAATTCTAAATAAAATTTTGTAGTCATTAAATTAATTTTTTTTTCGTTAAAAAAAACATTATTAATTGCACTTCACTTCATTCGATTTTTTTTTGCAAATTTATATAAATTTTATAGAAAATTTCTAAAACTTAAAAGTTTCCAACGAAAAAACACAAACAAAAAACTTAAAAAAAACGTTATAAAGAAATTTCACTCACAAGTGGCAAAGCAATGGCGGCAGCCAATAGACAAGAAATTAATGCAAATTTGAACATTTTGTATTGTTATTTTTATAGATTATTGAACTATGATGGATTTTACAGCTGGATATGAGCACGTTTCAAGTGTACTATGGACTGTGTTTTAAAAACGTGCAATTTTTCCTCTTTTATATGCTCTCCATTTGAAGAATTAAATGCAGTTTTTTTGGTTAAGCCCAAAATAATATGCTGTTAATGTTACCGTCAAAGTCAACTAGGACTAAAACTGCAACCGCCGCAGCTGTTACAACTCTTTGCAGACAAGTTTCGTGTTTTTTTTAAGGGCTGGGAACAGCAGTGATGTCAGCAGCAGCAACAGTTGCATACATATTACGTATTAATTTGTTTATATATTTTATTTTTGCGCTGGTCTTGTTCCATATAAAAGCAACAAAAATAATCATCATTTTTGATTTCACCCAAAACCAAATTTCATGTGGTGGTTGTACCCAGTACTCTTAAGATAGGTGCCAATTCTTAGATTTTTATCCTTTTTAAATTTTTATCCTAAGGAAATATCACCTAAATTTTGTTAAAATTGTCTTATTGTTATTGAAAATGCGGTTTAAATACCTAAACCTAGTAAAATTTTTCTAAAATGCGAAAAGCACTTGTTTTTTGCAACCGCAGTTCAAATCGCCGTATCTTTTTAATTTTCAAAAATAGAGTTCCTTTCTTATAAAACTGTTATAAATCGACAGTTTCAATAATTTTTCTGGAACCATTTAGGAGTACCAACTTGATTTTGGTCATTGGTTTTATTAAAAATAATGAATTAATAAAAAAAAGTAAAAAGATTAAAGTCGGGCGTACCGACTACATGATATCCGACACCAAGTATAATTTGGGTTAAATTTTGGATCGCGGTTCGAATTCCGCGAAGTATCCTTATCCCACGACAGAAAATAAAAAGATAAACCTAAATGGAATTGCCGAAAAGTTCATTTATGCAAATACCGGGGCGGTGCATTTATATTGGTACTATGTTCAGATAAGGTCCGATTTTCTGTAAATTAGAAGGCATGATTTTACATTCACAACACATTTTTCAATCAGATATCTATGGTTTTGTGGGAAAAAAAGATCTTTCCCTGCGAGATAGATCTGAATATGGAATATGACCATATTCAATAGGACTTGTTCTTGTTCCAAAATTGCACATTTTTATCTGCGACCTGAAGTTCAATTAAAGTTCATTTAACCAAATACCGGAAAGGTGTGATCATGTGGGGACAAGGTCCATATATGGGTTGAAATGTAGAGGGGTGAAATATCTATCCCATATAACATTCACAACCAAAATTTTATCCAGATATCTAAAGTGTTGTGTGTGTAAATTCCATACAAGTCCTAATCAGAAAGAACCTTTCTATGGAAGTTAAGTCTGTACATCGACCGATTCTATATAAACCCAACTGAAACTCTTATACCCCAAATTTCATCCAAATATCTTTATACCAAAAACAATCACCGGATGTTGTTTTGCTATATCATCTTTAAATTCAAACGTTATACTATAAATTTTTAATCTTGTTTTGAACTTTTAAGTTTTTTCCATTTATTTTTTAAGATGTAGGCGTTGCCATTCTTGATGATCATTTGAGCTCTTTCATCGCATTTGCCATCGTTCTGGAGAGAACTACGGGCGATAAGTTTTCTTACTTTTATCGAATGTTCTCTTGGATGCTTCCAGAATCTGCAGTTTGTTCACATAGACCCTTACCTTCAAAAAAACCCTAAAGGAAAAGTCTGGAGCGGTTAAATCGGAAATTGATTCCGCTTACTACAAAATCTGAGTGTATTAGCTGTACTTAATTTCAAAAAAAATCTGCTAACGGATTTTGGAGTTAAAGAGATGTTCGTAAAACGTGTTCTGACGGTGTCCTATGATTCCTGGAGCAAAAATAGTAACTTATTTTGCAAGTAGAAACTCTGTGCGTAAATATATTTTTGGCTATTTTTTTAAAATATTTTTTTTCTGTTTTAAAAAGTACATTCTTTTCAAATATACGAAATTTTGACTTTACATCTTTATCGCTTGAAAACCCTTTTTTGAACAAAAATAAATTTAAAGGCAGAAAAAGTAGTAAATTATGTTCTCTATCGATATCAAGTAATTTCTTTATTAAAAAATTATTATTTAATATCGGACAACCGATTTTTGCGGTAACGATCTTTCCAAAATAAATTGTCAAAAACCAAGCTTTTTTATTTCATTAATATGATGATTTTCCACAAAATTATCTGGCAGTCCTGCCTACCATTTAAGGCAGATTTACACGCATTTACACCAGTGGGTTTTTTACACGTATGATTTCTTTTTTTTGATTTGTTGTTATTTGCTGTGCTGTCATATTGATTTGAGTTAAATTTTTTGTGAAGTTATTCAGGTTTTTATGTGTATTATTTGGATGTAGATGTTGTTAAAGGGAATCGTTTTATTATTTTTTTTTGTAATTTTGAAAGGTGCATTTAAATTGAGGTCAATTTCATATTTCAATGTAAGTCTGGAATTATTGCAAGTACATAAAAATATTTTAAACCAATAATAATTAAGGAGTTTTGTAGTCATATTTGAATTAAAATATCTTTACAGTTCTGAGAATCGATCAAATATATTTTTTTTAAAAAAGCGCTTAAAAATAATTATAAAAATTTTTGCATTTTAATTATCCAATAAGGGTTATTTTTAAACCTTGATACAGATCTCACGTTTGCAGAAAATTGTGTAACAAATAACATAATAATTATTTTACAAACAAACTTTATTTAGGATTGTCAAGGTTTTTAATTAGTGCTAAACGTATAGTAAAACCCCGTTAAATTAAACAAATGATTACACAATCGGGAATAATGAGTTTTCGTTTTCGAGCAGTTTTTTAATTGAAAATTTTTGCAATGTTATAATATAAAAAAACGTCAAAGGATATTACAAATGAACTTGAATTTGTTCTTATCTTTTATGCATAAAAAGAATTCACACATTATCTCAATCTAATTTTGGATTTTTGTTTTGCATGATAATTTGTGTTATAAGCAGGGCAAATGCATGTTTGCAGTCAAAAGCACAAAAAAAAAAGATTTTGACCAAACTCTTTTCCGAATCAAAGAATTTGCAACAAGGAAGGAGTAGAAAAATGTTTTCTTATTGGATATTTTTATATATAAATGGAATTTTAATTTGAAGCTTATGTTTGTATTGTTAGGCTTTCTTTCTTCACTTGTTATTGACATTTACTCGAAAATAAAAAAATAGTGAAAATGATTTTGAAATCAGCTGTTTGGTATTTTTTATTGATTTCGAACCAAAGATGCAAAAAGTTGAAATTAAAAAAATGGAGGTAAGTTTTACAAAAAAAAATAATAAATCTTGTTAGTGTCAAATAAAAAATTATACCCTCCCAAAAGCAAGGGCTGGATCCGCCACTGTTTTAAATCATATGTTATTTTAACACTGATATTGTAGATTTTTTGTTAAAAATATTGACAATCAGTCAGTATCATATTCGGAGACGCTTTTTACGCTTGAACAACGTTGGGAAATATTGCAAACTTATTACCAAAGTGAGTGCTGTGTTGCCCAAACTGTGCGTATGTTGAAAAGAAGTTTTGGCCGACATGAAGCAACCACCGCGCTTGCTATACGCAAGTTTGTTCAAAAAGTTCGTGAGACTGGCTTGCTAGTGGACAACACTCATGGTCCCCGTCGTCGTACGGTACGTACCGATAAGAATGTGGCTGCTGTGTGGCCCAAAGTGTGCAACTCAATCCAAGAATATTACTTGCTTTCTATTTAAACAACTCGGCATTTCACGCACCAGCATGATAAGAATTTTGCACAAAGATCTCGGATTTTTCGCTTTCATGGTCCAAATGGCTCAGCAATTGAAGGCGTACGACCATACACTTCTCTGAAGAGGCACATTTTCAGCAAAATGGCCACACCTGGGGATCGGAAAACCCACAAGTCATTATCGAGAAGCTAATACATCCACAGCAAGTGACAGCTTGGATTGGTGGCATTATTCACCATTTTTATACCCTTCACTACAGGTGGAAGGGTATATATAAGTTTGTCATTCCGTTTGTAATTTTTACAATATTGATCTTAGACCCTATAAATATATATATTCTGGGTCCTTATGAAGAGCGAAGTTGATTTAACGATGTCCGTCTGGCCGTCTGTCCGTCTGTGTGTTGAAATGGGTTTTCCGAAGAACGCAGACATGATGAGGACTTTATTGTTTTTTATTTCTGTTACATGTGATCCATTTCTGTTTGCTATTAAAAATTAGACAGATCGGTTAATAAATGGCTGAGATATTAGCAAAAAACCAGGACTACCTCTAATTTTTTTTTTCGTAAAATCCCTTTGTTTAATAAGTATGTAGAATTTTACGCATAACAAACGCATCCATGTGTTAAAATTCTTTTCTTTTATCTCCACTTTTTATACACAAACAACACACATACAAAGATTTGTCGTTTAAATAAAAACTAAACAAATCTCTAATGAACGAAGACTTTTATATATGTAGCTCTATTGACGATGATTTTGTGTGAGCTTCAATAGCTCAGTTGTCTAGACGCTATGTCACAAATACTTTTCTTTCTCTAAGGCCGCGGGTTCAAATCCCGCTCAATTCACTTTTTTTTGTACATTTTTTTTATTATTTTCTTAAGACTTTTTTTTTGTTTATTTTTTGTTTTTTTAACATTTAATAATTAATTTTTATAAAATTTTATATTAATAATTAAATAATCCATAAACAGGCTAAAAACATCAACATTTTTATAAAAACCCTCTGATACAAACAAAATACAAACGTTTTTATAAACTTCACCACATGTAACATTTTTTTTTTTATTTTCTTAAGATTTTTTTTTTTTTTATTTTTTGTTTTTTTTTAATAATTAATTTAAATAAAATTTTATATTAATAATTAAATAATCCACAAATAGCCTAAAAACATCA
This sequence comes from Eustalomyia histrio, assembly GCA_949748255.1. Lineage (NCBI taxonomy): Eukaryota > Metazoa > Arthropoda > Insecta > Diptera > Anthomyiidae > Eustalomyia > Eustalomyia histrio. Next base: position 101,286,137 of record OX456525.1, read on the forward strand.
AAATTTTTATTAAAACCCTCTGATACAAGCAAAATACAAACGGTTTTATTTCTATTTTTTGCTCCGATTTAAAAGAATTTATAAAAAGATTTTTAAACCATTTGTTTTTCTCATATATTAAGAAGATTTTATACATAATTTCCCTTTGAGTGCAACTCATGACTTATAATAATTTATAAAAAAAATTATAAACTATTTTCCTTCAAATTTTTAAAATTAAGCTAAAGAAATTAAAAATAATAATTATTTATTTATTTAGCTAAAGATCTTTTCTTTTTTTTATAAAAATTCTTATTTTATTTTAAATATTTCGCTAACAATTTGTTAGCATCTTCAGGAAAACAAAATTTTTTATATAATTATAAAAAGTTGACAAACATTTTGTCATAAAAAATATTTAACATTTAAACAAATTAAATTTTTTTAAAAATTAAATTAACATTTAAACAAATAGAAGTATTAATTTTATAAACAACATTAACCTGTTAAAGCTCATAAAAAATATTTTCACATTGGTTTAATATTGTTTATGAAATTGAACATAACAAATATTGTTTATAAAATAAAATAACATTATTATTATATTATTATAATACTTTTAACCTTCCTAATTTTTTACTAATTAAATATCTATAACTCTGAGCTAAATTTTCTGTGTCTGCTTTGTAGTTCATTCTCTGTGTTAAAGGTGTATTAATGATTTCTAACATCTCTAACATGTAACGTTTTTTATAATTATTTTCTGTTCTTAATATTGAAACATTTTCAAAGTTAGGATAGTGGTTTAATATAGAACAATGAGATGACAATGCAGTTTTTTCCGAATTAATATTCCTATGTTTCTGGTCTGATTAATGTCCTGAAATTCTTGTCCTTAATTTATTCTTTGTCGTACCTATATATACCTTATTACAATTCTCCTGATCATTTCCCTGACAAGGTATTTTGTAAACTAAATTTGACATATCCCACTTATCAATTCTATCCTTAGTTTTACTAAATAATTTACCTAATGTATTAAAATTACGATAAGCTATTCCATATTTTTCTCTATCAAAGATGTTAGATCCTACCAATCTTTCCGATAATCCAGGAATATATGTCAAAGATTTAAAAATTCGTGGTTCAGTTATGTGTGTTCTATCTTTTGTCATCATATTTTTATATTGACCTATTAATCTATAAGATAACTCACTTGGAAAACCATTATCCCTTAATATGTCCCTAATTTTCATAATGTTCTTTCTGTGAAATTCTACATCACTTATTGCCAGTACTCTCTCTATAAAATTCTTAGCTGTGTTCATGATAATGTTCCTACTATGTTTTGAATAATAATTAATTATTCTTCCTGATGCAGTTGGTTTTTGATACCAATCTATTATTAACCTGTTGTCTTTCTTAATTATTAATGTATCTAAATATGGGAGTATCGAATTACATTCCCTCTCCATTGTAAATTTAATGTTGGGATCAAAACTATTTAATGTTGTAAGCATATCGTTAACTGCTAATTCTGGAATGATACAAAATAAGTCATCTACATATTTCGTCATTATTCTTGGTTTTACATTTAATTTTCCTATTGATTCATCTAACAATTTTTTCATTATTATATCCGCTATGATTGGAGAGGCTGGAGATCCCATTGGAAGTCCTATTTTCTGTATATATATATTATCATTGTACCGAAAATATCTATTATCTTCTATACAAAATTTTAAAATACGTAAAAATAAAAACTTTTCCATCTCTGTATGTTGTATTATAACGTCCCATTTCTCTTCTATAGTACTCATTGCTAAATCAACTGTTATACTAGGAAATAGTGAAACAACATCAAATGAAACTAAAATCTCATCATTCTCTATATGTTCTCCTCTAATTCTATCTTTAAATTGTAAGGAATTCTTAATATTGTATTTAGAAAATTTAGTAATTTCTTTTAGAATATTTACAATATATTTACATAATTCGTAAGAAGGTGAATTAATAAAGGAACAAATAAGTCTTAATGGAAAATTTTCCTTGTGGATCTTCGGTAGTCCATATAACCAAGGTGCAATAGCAATGTTAGTCTTTATTTTATTTTTCTCATTACTCGTCAAAATTTTTTTCTTAAATAATTCTTCAACTAAACTGTTATTTATCCTTTGTAATCTACCTGTAGGATCCTTATTTAATAATTTATACCTTGTATTATCACATACAATATTATTAATTCTCAAGTCATAATCATGTTTATAAATAGCTACAGTAGTGCTTTCAAATAAGAATATCCCTGTTCTTCTTTAAAAATTTTTCTGTTTCTTTTATTATATCTAACATAAATCTATCCCTGTTTGTTAGTGTCATAGGAATATTAATTCGGAAAAAACTGCATTGTCATCTCATTGTTCTATATTAAACCACTATCCTAACTTTGAAAATGTTTCAATATTAAGAACAGAAAATAATTATAAAAAACGTTACATGTTAGAGATGTTAGAAATCATTAATACACCTTTTACACAGAGACTGAACTACAAAGCAGACACAGAAAATTTAGCTCAGAATTATAGATATTTAATTAATAAAAAATTAGGAAGGTTAAATGTATAGATATGTTTAAATAATTATAATAATATAATAATAATGTTATTTTATTTTATAAACAATATTTGTTATGTTCAATTTCATAAACAATATTAAACCAATGTGAAAATATTTTTTATGAGCTTTAACAGGTTAATGTTGTTTATAAAATTACTACTTCTATTTGTTTGAATGTTAATTTAATTTTTAAAAAATTTAATTTGTTTAAATGTTAAATATTTTTTATGACAAAATGTTTGTCAACCTTTCATAATTATATAAAAAATTTTGTTTTCCTGAAGATGCTAACAAATTGTTAGCGAAATATTGAAAATAAAATAAGAATTTTTATAAAAAAAAAAGAAAAGATCTTTAGCTGAATAAATAAAATATTAATATTGAAAAAAGATCAAATAAAGTTATATAATTAAGAAATTAAAAATATTTTTAATAAAAAGCGAAATAAAATCCCAAATGCAAATTTGACAGCTAAATCAAACGTTTTTGTAGAAATAAAACACATGCAGTTCTAGTGATTTCTTTTAACGATTTGTTAAAATTCTTTCACCTCTTCACCTTTTATACACAAACAACAAACACTATTCCAGAGCTGTAATATGACCTATGGATACGTCTCATATAGCAAAAGATCGAAAATCTTTAGTAAAACATATTTGCTGGAAAACTCGGAAATATCGGTTCAGATACAAAAAAGTTATGCCCAAAACAAATTTTTTTTAAATACCTATTTTCTGGAATCATAAATCTTCCCGAGTCCAAGTCACCAAACTAAATGGTTAATTTCCTCTTAAAGGCGTCCGTATATAAATCTGTCCATTCCATATATGTCCATATATAAACTTCAGTTTTTTCCCAACCATGGTGAAGGGTATATAAGATTCGGCATAGCCGAATTTAGCCGCTCTTACTTGTTTTTTTTGTTTTGAAAATGCTGATGGAAACGCCATTTTAGTTAGCGGCGAGCGGTACAAATGTAAGATATGAACTTAGGTAATCGAAGCAGAGCCGCGAATAACGTTGTAAGCGACAAAATTAAAATTGTTGACAAATCGAAAAAAAAACGTTTTAGAACTTGTAGGTGTATTCCACTGACTGACTTATTTAGGTTGCATTTTGACAACGAAATCCTGCATTATTTTGCCTAATTTCATTTTTAAGTCATAAAAGAGAGTTATTCTAACGGTAATCTGGAAAAAACAGGTTTTGTAAAAATTGTCGCTTAAAACGTTATTCGCGGTTCCGCTTCAATCTTCGTTTTTAGCAGGATGGCGCATCATGTACACAGCTTATCAAAAAATCGATCTTTTGCGCACTAAGTTCGGTAATCGTGTTATCAGTCATCTTAGCTATGTCATCTGGCCGCTTTGGAGCTTTAGACTTTTTCTTGTAGGATGCAGGATGTGCTACTACAAAGCCAGCTGCGACAGCCACATGAATGAAATCGCGTTCCATAAATAATGGAAATATTTATTATTTCTAATGAAGCCAAATATATACCAAAAGAAATAAAGCTCAGTTCATTTTATTTAATTTTTAAAAAGATACTTATATTTGGACCATCCTTTATTTAAGGAGAGAGTTAAGGGACCGACTACAACTCTGGCAGGTGGGGTTGAAATCCTGCCGAGGGCATTGCTATTTAGAGTTTTAATTTTTTATTTTTAATTTAAAATTATTTGTTTTTACAAGATTTTTCTTTATATATTTTTTAATAAACTATTGTAAATTCATACATGATAATGTTGGATTTAACCTTTTATAGCCTCACGTAAAATTACTCTATACAATGCATATTTTTACATTTTTACATAAAAAAAATATGTAGTAAGATATATAATAATATGTGGCAATATGACAGTGAAGATGGACTAGATGACGATGATGATAGCGTTTTTTGCTGATGATGAAGAAAATACCGGGGTTGACTTAATCATTGAAGATATTGAAAGCAACGAACCTATGGAGGACCCAAAGAAACCAAACATGTGGGGTTATAAGATATTTGTTTTCAGTGGGGTTTCAGGATTTGCTTATAAAATTGAGCCTGAAACAGGAGCTGAAAATGTTGTGCTTTCCGAAGAACCATACTTAGGAGCATCATCAAACATCGTTGTGAGACTGGCGCGAGACATACCAAGACATAAGAACTATCAACTATATTTTGATAATTATTTCACCTCTCTGCCTTTACTGAAGTACTTAGCTAAAGAGGATATATTGAGTCTTGGAACAGTACGACGCAATAGAATTCCCGATTGCAAAATGCCACCTGACAAGGAACTAATGATAAATGAACGCGAATTTTCCATTGAATTACGTGGCTGATATGGATGGCATCGATATATCAAATGTCATGTGGAAAGACAACAAAGCTGTAGCGCTTGTATCATCTTTTGTTAGTGAATTACCTAAATCCCAAGTCAGACGTTACGATAAGGCCAATAAGAAGTACATCAACATTGATCGTCCTCATATTGTTGCAAGTTCCTCCAGTGTAGTGGCGTATCACAAATAATTTGCGAAAAATGCGATGTAGCATTATGCTATAACAGAAAAAATAATTGTTTTAAATCCTTTCATACCACATAAGTATTTTTTTACTTTTAACTCAATGTAACAGTAATGTCACAATCCCTAAAATGTCAAATAAATAATAAATAAAAGATATTTTTTAATTTCTAAGTAATACGTTTTTTTTAATTTACCTTAACCTTTCCCGTGCCAACAAAATTTTGAATTTTTAAGTTCATGGGCTACAAAGGGTTAATATAATACAATTGAAACTGCCATATTTTGGATCACTTTAGATCTTACGAAATCCCCATATTAATTGCTATATCTTACTTGATCCGCCATTTTTGGATCGAATAAAATCAGCTAGATGTTACATCACATGTTAAAGAATTTCAAATTGGATATAATTAAATATTGTGCCAGATTAATTTTTTTTTACCCGGGTAGAAACCCCAATATTTTGGATAATGTAACAGTGTTTGGCGAAATTTTTTATTTTTAAAAATAATTTTCTTTTATAAAAAATTTCGCAAAAACATTTTTTTTCTGCAATCAAAAATTACAATGTTATAAGTAATATTCAATAGAGTTAAGAAAAAATTTCGTCCGGAAAAAATATTGCAAAAGAAATAGCGAAATTTTGTATTTAACAGAGTTAGATTGATTAAAATTAATAAATGATACCAAAAGTATTGAAATTTTAAATCACGAATATCGAGAATACAAGCGCTATCTTTGAAAAACGGCTATCACCATTAAATTTAGCGTACCATAATTAGCTGTACCAATTAGGTGCTGGGTCAAATTCGATTTGATTTGATTGATTGATTTTAAATATTTTGAAAATATATTTATTATATTGAAAGTGAGTTGAAGTAAAGAAAATAAATAGAATGCAATACTTTCAATTACTGAGAAGAAATACATAAAATGTGGAAATTGAAACTTTTTCGCACATATAAATTGACAAGATGATTGTTTTTAGTATTGCTACGATACTAACAATTTTTGCCATATTTATTTCAATTTAAACATAAAATTGATCAAGTCATCTCTAGAGATTCTTGAAAATAGCTCATTAAGGGCACCAGGTTTAACAGAGAGATAATTATATAGAAATAGAGATAATACATACATTGTTTGAATATAAAAAAGGGTTTCCAAAGTGAAACAAGATTACAGCGAGGAAAATACTTAAGTAATTGTAAATGAAACATTTCAACCCAGTTTTTTTTATCTATAAAACTACTTTAATATTTTTGGTGTAAGTAAAAAAATATATACTTAAATGCATTGCATTTAATTAATTGAAGATATGTTTATTATTTCTTTTTACTAAAAGTTGTTTGGAGAACCAGTTGACCTTGTGCAAAATTACACAATATCTACCTGTGAATTGAAGGCATGATGAGAAGCAAAAATAAAATAAAATAAAAAGAAATCTTTACTGAAAAATTGATTATGAAATCCAAATATGTATTAAAGCCGGTATTTTTCTGCTGGAAACAATATTGTGTTTTGTCGTATTTAAGGGCTTCTTATTCATCTGGAAATATTTACATAAAGACTCATTTAATTTATCTGCGTGTTAATATATGAAAGTACAGTTTTTAGTTTCTTAAGACTGTTTGCAACTTGTATATATCCTGCAAATATTTATTTAAAAACTAAACTTGGGTTTAATAAACACATTTAAGTATTTGTTTTTGGTGCATTTAAATGAGATTGACATTCAAAAGACAGCTTTTGCAAGAGTTTTACAGAAATGTTTAATAATTATCATATTTCTCCACACAGTATATCTTAACATCACTAATATTTTTTTGTGATTTTAAAATTTTTAAAACTGTTGTTGTATATTTTGAAGTATATTATTACATTTCATCTGGTTTCCGTTGAAAATTATGAATTTTAACATGATCTTGGGTCAATATTATGGAAAATATGCATAAATCCAGCATTTTTTCCTCCTTAAAATTGTCAAAAATGTCCATAAATGGGCAGGTATACTGAAGATGGTTGTGTAGCGAAAATACTAGTATTCTATCCTGCTGCCTCTGATAGAATTTTCTTCAATTTTTATTCTGTATAATTTACTAATAAAATGTTCATGTTTTTTGCATTTAAACAACTTATAAGATAATATGATTAAATAATCTAAAATCCTACTAAATATCATTAATTTACTGATCAACAATACATAAAAACTTCTTTATCAAAATTTTTTTAATAAATTTCATAGATTGCACTAATTTTTTAGTACATTCACTAAATAAGTGGTTGATTCTACTGTACACAATTATTAACCGAATTTTATTTTTAAAGTTGATTGGAAATACCAATAATTAGATAATATGTGTGCTTTTTAGTTCCTTAACCCTTTTTTTTATTACATACCCAGCAAAAAAAAATGGTAGTCATTCTGTGACTATAACTTCTTTCATTGCTTCCTAAACTTCAGTTGGCATTCTTTTATGATTTTTTGGTGGTATTCTAAGGCACTTCCAAAAGAATTCATGTTTTCATATTTCAAACGCAGTGATCTGGATATAAACCCGATGCATATCTTAAAATATCACTCTTCATTACTTCTAAAGCATAAGTTATAGTATTATTTTTGATGCTAAAGCATTTACTCAAATTGAGAAAATAGTTCTGATGAACTTTTTTAATTTTTTTACTAAATCATTTTTTATATTTTAGTTTTTGTAAAATAATAATTAAAATAAAATTTTATGAGGTTTAGAATTTATGCAGTTTTGCAATTTTTATAAAAGTTTTGAAAAATCAAGAAAAACTGATTTTTTTGACTTTTAATTGGAATTGGCTGGCCTGTCATTTGCATTTTTTCAGCCTTAAATATATATATATAAAATTTACCAAAATAATTTTAAAATTGTGTTAAAATTATTTAAAATTGTTCAAAAATATTTTAAAATTGTCTAAAAATGTTTCCAAATTGTACAACCAGTTTTTAAGTTATCCAAAAATATTTTAAAATTTGTCTAAAAATTCATTAAAATTTTTGAAAAATGTTTAAAAAATGCTTTTTCACTAATGCAGAATTATTTATTTGTTTTAATAAAGAGTATTTGTATATCAATGCATAAATTTCGCTTCTTTAAACTTAATTTTTTGCATTCTTATGAATTGAATTTTCATCAAAGCTTAAATACTACAAAGTATATGAACATTTTCCACTCATGCATCAGAATACCTAATCATTGTATTATCATTGCTTCCTTAAAGTAAAGTATGAGTAATGCTACTAGCTACATTGGAATACTTCCATCCTATGACACGCTAATGTTAAATTCATCGATGAAGCCATTGCCATAGTAGTGATGCTTTTATTGCTTCTTTGGCAGCTTTATTTTTGCTGGGTATGCAATATTTTTGATCTGAGCCAATTTACATGGTGACTTATTTGCATGCAATTATTGCGAGCAATTCTTGTTTGGTGGCGAACGGGGTAGAGAACCAAGCAGGTAACAAAAAAATCACAGTTTTCGTTATTTATGCAAGTTTTTATTATTTCTCTTTCGCACTCATATGTATTCTTCTTTTGTTGCTTCATTCACATTCCGTTTTAGAGCAATCAAAACTTTGGAAGCGACTTTGAAAAGAGAATTGAGAAAAAAGCATGCAATCAATTGTATCGTATAAGTTGTCTCCTTATTAATGGATTATAGGTTATTCCCAATAAAATTACATCCTTTAAAATAAATGTTAATGGGTTGGATTGAAATCCAACCAATTTGTTCACTGTGTTTGGAAATATTCTTTATTAGAACACATAAATGCATCTGCATTAGTGAAAAAAACACTTTCGCATTGACGTTGTATACCAACGGCGGCCCTTCGTCGATTTTATTGCGGCGCTCGAAGAAATTTTAATTTCGTCTTTTCATTAGATTTTCCCCATTTTTCGTTAAATTTTTCCAAATATATTTTTATAAAATTTTTAGATTCAAAATTTATTCTTCACACTCTTTGCTTGGTTACATACTAGTTTTTAATATTTTTACTAGCTTAAATTCCTTTTGTCGTGAAACTCGAAACTTTTTAATGCAGTTGTTTTTAATTTATGAAAATTATTTTGTTCCTTCTAAGTTTACTTTTTTTTTACTGGAAATGTAAACAAAAAGACCCATTTGTTCAACTGAATGTTAGTTAATTCAACGGCCCTAAAATACTGGCAAAATTTAACTTTCTCATGACGTAAAATGAGTTGATTTAATTTTTTGTTGGCTGCTTAAAATTAATTGGAAATGCTCCACTGTTAAAGAATCTTACCCAAAAATATGGTAAAATCTAAAATTGCTAGAAAATAGCTAAATTATTAAATTATTAATTTCTGTTGAAATATAACAAAAAAATTTCCGAAAACTTGGCAAAATTTAGGATAATAATTTTACAACATTGCCAAAGAAATAAATATATTAAAAATGCTTAAAAACCAGAATACAGCCTTACAAAATATAGCTAGATTTATTTTGCTAATTTTTATATTAAAAAAATATTTTAAGAGTAAATTTTTTGGATTTTAATGTTAAGGCTGATTTTTAGAACTAAAAAACTTTTTATTTATTAAGTGGATGTCCTTTTTGTGGACATAAGTCGGTTGTGAAAAGTATTTTCACTTCCGATAACTTTTTTCATCCCATGTAACATTTTAAGTCAATGGTTTGAATTATTAAATTTGCATGGAATTTCTTGCGCTTCGTTCCAAATCAAATGATATTTTAACAAGTTTGTTTTATTTATTATTTAAACCAATACCTTGGCCGTAAGGCTCACATGAAACACACACAGACATAATTATTGCCAATGTTAATAAATTTTTATTTTTTTGATATTTTGTTCATTTTCAATTAAAAGTTTATTAATATCAATTAAATTTTTAATTTATTATGAACTTGGTGTAAAAAATATTCTACAATAAATACTATTGACAACATATAAAAGTCATATTATTTTGATTTATTTATATCTTATCTTTTATAACAGTTATTTAAATAAATTTAATTTTATGAACCTATGAATAAATTATAATCACTTCATATCAATGATTCCATTTTGACTCGATTAAATAATTTGTTTTGTGATTCTGTTCGGGAACGATTTTTGGTTCCCTTGATATGTTAAAATTTAATTAATTTGATTGATTCTATGAAAAGAATCAACAAAAATCAAATTGAGTCTCTGAGTTTGATATTAATTTAATAAAGTAGAAAAAAATACAAACAATGAACAGAATTTTGCAAATCGGTTTGTTAAAATTGAATTAGATTTAAAAATTAAACCAAGGAATCATGTTATTTTAAAATTTGAATTTGTTAAAATTTTGATTCTTTTATGATGCCAACCTTTTTTCTAAAATATTGTTTTGAATTTTTAGCAAACAAAATCTTCGAAAAATCATTTGTAGAAAAAAGGAAAATTTCATTATTTAACATTTTTTTAAGAATTTTTGGGTATTTATGGGAACATGAGAACAAACTTTTTTGGTAAACACTACGGATACGCATGTACCAGTTATGATAAAGTTGATACCATAGTATTTTTTGTGGTGCTATGAACAATTTGATACAAAGCATTAAGAAATTTTCACCTGTGATGAATTACACACATATGTATATTTGATAATAAAAAAAATATTGAAAATTTGATTCAAATTTTATTTAATTTGAATCTGGAATTTCAATCAAAAATTTTATTAAATTTTTAATTGATTTGATGCTGGAATGTCAATAAAAAATTTGATTCAAATGTTAATTGATTTTTTGTGAGAACTTTAATTCAAAATATAATTGATATAATTAAAACTTTAATTCAAAATAATGAAGATTTTTGATAAAAAATTTAATTGATATGATTGAAAAAATAATTAGGACACACACTAGAAATGAGCGGCTTCATATAAGCTTTGCTATTAGATACTTTAAGAATTAAAGTTCATAAAAAAAACTGTAAAAAAATAGAGGATAAACTGTAAAAAATAGGGGATAAATATAAATTGTTAAAAATAATAATCAATTTTTATTCTCTTGAATTTACTAATAAAATTTTCATGTTTCTTTGCAATAAAACAAATTTTATAAGAAAAGAATATATTATATGCTATCTAAAATCCTATTAACACGATTCATTTACCAAAAATAACAGATCAACAATACATAACAAACAAATTAATTGATATAAGAAATTCTTTTGCTGGTCCAAATTCAATTAAATTTTTAATTGTATTTACAAATATATTAACTGAATCTCGACTTTAATTTTTTCTATGTACATTTAAAATTTACACACTTTAAATTTTCAAGCCAAAATAAAAATTTTTGAAAGTGGATTAAAAATAATATGTACTGGCAGATTCTTTTCATATTATTCATTTTTCAATATATAACTCAAATTTGGTATAAAAAATACTGCGTCAACAGCATATTTCGGCTTCAGTCACCGATATTTTTTATAAATTTAATTTCGGTTAATTCCGAATAATTTGAGACCATCAGAAAACGAAATTGTTAAATTTTAAGTTATATTTACACGATATACTAGACTTACCATATTTACTTATTATACCCTTCACCACAAGTGGAAAGGTAAATATAAGTTTGTCATTCCGATTGTAATTTCTACAATATTGATCTTAGATATTCTGGGTCCTTATGAAGAGCGAAGTTAATTTAAAAATGTCCGTCTGTCCGTCTGTGTGTTGAAATGGGTTTTCTGAAGACCCCAGGCATGATGAGGATTTGATTATAATATATTTCTGTTACAATGGATCACATGTTTGCTATTGAAAATCAGCCAGATCGGTTGATAAATAGCTGAGATATTAGCAAAAAACCAGGACTACCTCTAATTTTTTCCGTAAAATCCCTTTGTTTAATATGTACATATATATGTTAAATTTTACGCATAACAAACACATCCATTTGTTAAAATTATAATCTTTCACCATTTCACCTTTTATACACAAACAACAAACACATAGAAAAATTTACAATTTAATAATAATTAAAAAAAAACAAATCTGTTTTATTTACCTCTATTAACGACGCTTGCGTATGGGCTTCAAAAGCTCAGTGGTCTAAGCGCTTTGTCACAAATAGTTTTTCTTCTTTTAGTCACGCGATCGAGCCCCGTCTATTCACATATTTTCTTAAGTTTTTTTTTTGTTTTTTTTAACATTACATATACGTACAGCACAGTTGACTTAACGATGTCGATCAGTTTTTCTGTAAATTTGGAGAACGGAAAGAGGAAAAGTTTCCAAATAAGGTGCAAGCATCTTGGTTATCAATACACAACAAATGTCGGCGGGATCCTTGAATTGGGCGTGGTACGGTAAGACCGTAATTAAATACTCCATAAATGGGCTAAAAACATCAAAATTTTTATAAAAACTAAAATTTTAGAGCTGTAATATGACCTATGGATACGTCTTATACAGCAAAAGATCGAAAATCTTTAGTATAACACATTTGCTAAAAAAAACTCGGAAATATCGGTTCAGATACAAAAAAGTTATGCCCAAAACATACATTATTTTTTAATACCAATTTTTTGGAACCATAAATCTTCCCGAGTACAAGTTTGGTGATACTAAATGGTTAATTTCCTCTTAAAGATGTCCTTATATAAATCTTTCCATTCCATATATATCCATATATAAACTTTAGTTTTTTCCCAACCATGGTGAAGTGTATACAACATTCGGCATAGCCGAATTTAGCCGCTCTTACTTGTTTTCTTCTGTACTCGAACGACAAAAAAAAATACTAAAAACTAGTAAATAATTTTACTGATTGTATTTCTTCCAGCAAAAACTGATAAAGTTTTCTTAGTTTAACAAATGATAAAATTTAATACATTTTTATGCAAATCGTTATTAAATAAACTAACTTGTGATTTGCTCTAACATTGGCACTCCGCGTATATTTTTCCGGTTTTTGTATTTTTTTTTTTTTTTTGTGTATTTACCATTTAAACATTTTTTCGTTCCAATAATTTTTTGTATTTTGACAACTTTTTAATTTTTTTACTAGTTTATTATCTTAAACTTGGTTTAATAACTAGATCATGTTCATTATTACTTTGATTTACAAAATAAATATAATACAAAGAACGTGAGTAATTTTTGTCTTCATCAAACGTCATTTAATTATTTGCCAATAACTTTTTTATTTTTTTTGGAAATATACTATTTAAGTTAAGGCTGTTGCATACAAAAAAATATTTTATTAATTTTATTATAGCTAACTATCCATTCATCATACTTATATACATGTGTAATTATAAATTCATATCAAATTATATCGGAAATCAATCAATACCACTTGTAACACAAGCAAGCATACTTGAACATAATATGATTTTTTTAATCTATGCCAAAAATATTATTTTTAATAAATTAACTTGTCATTTTTATTGCTTTTTTATTTAACACATGGCTGGTAAATATTTTTATCCCATTAACTGGGGTAATTCAAATTATGCAAAAAAATAATTAAAATGAGGCCAATAACGTATTTTGTTTTATTATAACATTTTTAATTTAATTTTAAATGAATTAAATATTTCACCGACCTAATGCTGGGAGCTAACCTTTTACAGAGTCTTAAAAGAATTCAGCCATCATATATTAAAAAATTGAATTATAAATCTTCTTATAAAGAAGTACTGCTTCATTCACACAGTTAGCAAATTCTCTTTATTAAAGACTGTTAAGCCACGTCTCTATAATAATATTAAATATTTTATGTTTTAAAAAAATTCATACGTTTTTTTAAGTTCTAGAGTTTCATGTAGTAAAGGAATAATGTGGATCCTATTAGGGGAGGCTGGCATCCACTTTTACCAACAAATCAGCTTTTTGCTTTCCTTAAGACCAATTATCCAGCACATTTTTTTAATAACGGTTTATATTGAACTCTCTGTGGCTGAGTACTCTAGATTTGATATTACACAATCTTACTTTCTATAACCGTCTCCCATCAACCGGTATTGAATTGGTTTTTAACAAACCCGTTTTTAGCAAAAGAAATATAAATTTTTCTAATACAAAATATCCGAAATTGTAAATTAACTCGAAATCTCCGTTGAAGGCAGACGAGTATAGAAGATTCTTTGATTTGTAAACGGCACAGAATAATGCACTTCGGCTCGCAACAAGATGTATCGAAATATCGACATGTCATTTGCCAAATCACCTTCTCTTCTTTCAAAGGCAACTCAGCGGCATGCCCATCCCCTGTTCAAAGCAACTGGCAAAATTTTAGACGATTTCATAATAACATTCAGAACGTCATCCTATCTAACATCGACAGACTGTCGAAAACGAATGCATAAAAAATGATGGCGGTCTCGGAAGCTATCAACGGAATCCATCTGGTCCAATTAAGATCTGTTTGGAGCAGTTTCCTCAACATCTACCATAGAAGGGTAATTCCTGGAACATTGATAACGTGTGCAGAACATCACAAAGGCCCTCCCTCATGACATAACAGGTGTACAACTGACCCAGTAGGCTTACTGCCCTATGAGTTATTTCCCAGACCAGCTAAGATCGCCCAATATCTCAGACTTCCTGTTGCTATGTATGTATGTAGATGTACTGAAAAAAAATTATTATCTGAAAGGAAAAATAACATCTGTTACAACAACAGTCATACGACACAAATGATTAATTTTTACACAGACAACCTTTTAAAATATCATTCTCAGCCGTTGCCTACCTTAGACTTGGTGTCCCGTGTTAACGAACACGAGTATGGGCGGCATAATCACATCGCTTTGAATTTATCAGAGCAAACTTCGGCTCGAATGAAAATGTTTGTTGAAGCCACTACCTCAAAAACCATAGGTTAGAACAGTGTGCAACCAATCAAACAGCCTAGGTTGTATACCCTATTTTCTCCCAGTTAACTTTGCTGTTCAATATTACACGAAAAAACTTTACAGAATTTGGCATTTCAAGGATGTAGCCTTTAAACTTGAAAGAACCAAATTTAGTAAGATCTTCTTATTAAAACAAAACACTAATTTAGTAATTTTTAGTCTTTAAATGATCAATAGTGTTGCCAACGAGGATAGAGCATAAAATTGTATTTAAAAATGTTAAATGTAAAAATGTTTAGGGAGTACCTATGTTTGCAAAGTTAACCACTTGATAATCGGATTACAAACAACAACACATGCTTAATCATCTTAAACGCAACTGAAAATGTCTTGGCATTATACGTCATAAAAAAACTCTATAAGATGACCCAAAAGCTGGTAAAGGTTAGTTTTAAAATTTTAGTATATATCAAACAGAACGTAACTGTGAACTTTTGACTTAAATTTCTGTATATTATAATTACTCTTATCAGAGAAGACCTCTTCTTCTACATTTACACCTAACTCCCTGTGGAACATAAGGCCTTCCAAGCTCAAGAATTTGGTAGAACACTTTCCATAATAATATTCGTAGAACAGTGGCGCTCAATCTCTCGACTATGATTAGAAAGTTCATGCATTTCCCTAAACTTTTCTAAAAATGAGATTGAAAACATTTTTCACTTCTGTGATAAGTCACAATGGATCAATTGTCCCTTTCCAGTTACAATATAAAGAGAACGATGCTGTGTCAGTTCAAACTTGGGTCTTAGGTGTATTTAAAAAAAAATTTATATAAATAGAACATTTTCAGTCTTAAAATTTTAATATCGTCATTATGCATTTTGTTTGACAAGAAGAAGAGCAAAATATACGTTTTAATAGATTTTTCTTATTTAATCTGCGACTTTTTTTAAAGACTCTAGCTATTCTTAAATTTAGGGGTTTGAAAAGATATTCTGATGGATCGAAATACGAGAGCAGTTCGAAATGTTCTTAGCCTAACAATTAAAAGCAAGAGCTGGATTTTTAAAATTATGTTTATTTTTCAATTACTCTTCTGAAACTTCAATACACTTAGTCCACCGCTTTTCTAGAAATCATACCCCTTGAATAAAATATTTTCCCGAAGCTCTTCAAAATAATCGTTTACAGCTGCAATTTCATCTTCATTCGAGGTAAAACGCTTGCCAGCAAGAAATTTTTTTAGATTTGGGAACAGGTAGAGCTAAATTAGAAGAATAGGTTAAAGTGGGTGCTCAAGCAATTCGATTTTTAATTCGCTGATTTTAAAACATAATTGTGTGCTTCGTAAACCAGGTTATCTATCTCGAATTTTCGCATTCAACTGATCCAAATGGTTACCATTATATTCTGAATTTATTGTTTTACCTTTGTGAAAACAGTCGATCAATGAAATACCTTTGTAACCTCAGAAAACCATTGCCATAACATTATCAGCCGATTGAATTGTGTTTTGATTTTGGTGCAAAATAACATAGTCTCGGCTATTTGAGATTTCTTTGAAGCATCTTTTCTGACCAGCTGTTACTATGAATATTGACTCAATTTACAATTTTTTTAAAATTTTAGAATATCATTTAAAAAACATTTCATTCTTTAAAGTTTTCCTTTTTGTTACTGAAAACTGTTTTATTTTGATCATACTAAATAATAAAAATATAATTAAGTTTTAATATTAAACCATAAAAAAAATGATAATAGAACGAGATGTCTTAATGTGGCATCTTTTGAAGTTTTTTTTTTAAAAACCTACATATAAATAATATTAGCAGCATTTTAAGATGATTAACATCAAATAGTGAATGAATGACGAATTGCGTTGGATTCCCTTCAAACAACTCATAAAGATGTTGATGATATTTGTCTGGATTAGTATGTCTATCTGTCGGATAGATCAGTGGATTTTTTACATGTTGTTAAACAAAGGTTGTACGGATAGTTTGCATTTAGTTCATGGTTGTAATAAATTAACACATTATACACTTATAAAAAAATGTTAGTGCAAAAGTCTGTTAAACGTCTACTAGTTCAGTTGAACTAATTGTCTCTGTTGTTTTCGTTTAAGTAACTTTAATATCTCGGAAACTAAGCGGGATAGAAAAAAATGAACAAAAATTCATTACTCTTTACCTACACAGAGAAATACAATCGAATTCTTCGTCAACGGCCTGGTTCGGTTACAGCCACAGATATTTTTGGCTGTGGAGACAGAAATTCGGTTAATAGAATTGAATTTAAGTTAAACATTAAATTTATAATTGGCTCAGGAAAACATTTGATTCAGAAAATAAAAAAAATTCGATTGCTCCAACCAAGCCATTCAGTTAGCAAGAAATTCGGTTGTCGTAATGGAACTAACTTTTGTGCACATAAACCACCTAAACTCCGAATAATAAATATGGACCCGTCTCGTTTTATATACGGAGAGTTCAAAAGCCCAGATTTTTAACGAAATTTTGGGAAACATATTTAGTTAAATCAAAAGAAAAAATTTTCCTAATATTATGTATGCTAAAATTTTGCCTAATTAAATTTAGCACACCATAATTCTCAACTTCAGTGAAAATTTTGCAGGCGCAAAAATAGATATTATTTTTTGTTACCTTAGCAGAATTTTCAACACTTTCTATGGGCTTTTTTTATGAGTGTACTTAAATGCTAATTTGATATTTTGTTGATATGTACTAAACAATATTACTGACCATAGAAACATATTTATAATTCACAGATCTTTGTTTTTGATCTTTATTTTTGAGGTGCAGTTTAATATATTAAAAATGCAAATCAAATGCGTTATTTGTTTATATTGTGTTCACAAACTTAGGCATATAAATACAAAGACAAGAAGTCAATTTAAATCATCAATAGTAACTTGGTCACTCGGTACGGGTCACAAATGCTAGATTCACAATATTACTGTAGTAATCCACAATTTTAATTTTTTAATTTTCATTGTACTCATTGAACTGGCGCAATATTTAGTCTTATCGAATTTGATATTCTTAAATATATGCTTTATATCTAGCTTATCTAAATTGATCCGAAAAAAAGAGATCAAATTAGATCCAACAATATGTTTGGGGAATAATTTAGATCTTAATTGATCCGAAAAATCGCAGATCAAATCAGATCCAACACTATATTTTGGGATTAAGTAATATCAAAAATGTCAAAACGAATTGTATCAGATTAGATCCAACAATATAATATATAAGGAATCTGTTTTCTTAAAAACTTGTAAATAAAATTTTAATTAAAAAAAAAAATATTATAATTCTAGCAAACCATATCTTCATATGATTTTTATATCTTATGGCATAAGAAAAAATGTGTATAGGTAATTATAATATTTATAACAAATAAAACATATAAATTTTCACCACTTACAGAACTTTTGTAAACAAAGATCATATATAATCCCTGCGGGAAAAAAGGGGTCAGTTGAGAATCGGGATCTGTTCAGTGGTAGGTGGAAACTGGACCGGTTCCGAATATACATATCACGAGATAGGTGAAAAAAAGGCCGGTTGCTAAAGTACCTACCACGTGAACGGTTTAAAAGCATATACCAAGTGATGGTTCTGAAAGTAACAGACCTGTGGTAGGTTGAAACAGGATCGATTTATAAAATACCTATCACGCGATCGATATACAAAGTCTCAATAACGTATTGGGTCTGAAAGTACTGGCCAGGTATTAGGCGAAAACATTACGGAATAATGTTAGAAAATTAAAGAAATATTAATATTTGTATCGTAGAAGAAATATTACACAATTTGTTAGAAATAATTTGATTTACTAGAGCTTTTAAAAAATTTGTAAAAATATATATTTATATCAAAATAATTTTAAAGTATTATAAATACTACCAATTAAATAAATATATTGGTAATTCTCCTGAGATATGTTCTTTGGGCTTAGTTGTGTGACATGTTCTTTTAGACCAGTGCTGTAACATGTCACAGAGGGCAACTGACCCCCTCATAGAACAAGCCCATGCTAAAGTATCCGGTCCTTTTAATATGAAAAAACCGGTACCGTGACCGGTCTCTATCATTATGAACCGGTCACGTATCCTGAGGTAGGTCCATTTCCGGTTTGATATTATATGTACCTATATATTATATCTTATCAAATATTTCTACACTCACAATATATTTCCCATTACCGACTGTATTTTATTTAAAAAGTAATACGTAAAGTTTGTTTTTAAATGAAGTATCAATTGAAATTCATAGAAATATATTTTTTAACTATTTGAATCAGTCATTCAAAAAATAAACTATAAAAATTCACAGACATTCAGTAGGAGTTGATATTTTCAGTTAAATGTAAAATTTTATGTTTTCTGCTTCAAAAAATAGAAATTTATATAATTCCTTTTTGTTTTTTTACCAAAATAGTTTGTATATATACAAAATTATTTCAATAAAAATTACAAGAAATTATTCAAATATACATACACACAAAGCCAATACAAATTTATACATCTGCATGTGTTGTGTTCTGTTTTGTAATTACATAAAAATAAAAAAACTTTTAATTTGAAAAACATACCACAAAAGTAGTTTTTTCTAACTTTTTGTCAGTAAAAATTTGATGGTTATTTTAAACGACTTTCTATTGTTTTTACTTTTGTCGATTATTAAACAATGATTGAAAATAAATAACAAAATGGGTTGAATATAATGGAAAATCAGTAATCCTCTTTTTGATTGTATTTTCGATTAATTTAATATGTATTTTAAGTTGTTTTTAACGAAATAATATTGTGAGTGTAGGTCTAGGATCTAGGACAACAGTCCCCAAATGGGTTGAAATTTGAAAGTTTTGTAAAAAAAAAAAATTAATATAAAAAAATTAAAACACTAAAAAAAATGTATTCCCCTGGCTGGGATTCGGAACCATTGACATGGAACCACATATAATTATCTTATATCATATCAAAAATACTCTAGATATCCAACTATAAATAACACTATCTCAAATTTGTTTGAAAATATTGTACTATATATAAGTATATCTTATACCATATTAAAAAATAATTCCCATATTGGACCATATATTAAATCACACATAATTTTATCTCATACCTTATTAAAAAATATTAAAAAATATACCATATAATATTGTATCACAAATATTAAATAGCAGATATGGTTGTGTATAAGTCATATATAAGTCTAAGTCGTATATAATTATATATATACCATGTTATATATAATTTTAAATGATATAAGATCAATATATAACAAAATGTGGTTATATATGGTACATTTTTTAGCCAAATTTAAAACAATGCAGCCACAACAGAAAGTAAATTATGTCCTTTAATTTGAACCAATACAAAATTTATTTAAGAAAAATTAAAAAAATATATTTACGTGTTTGAACTCTCTAAGACTAGCAGACTGTGTCTCTATCCACTGCACCAACATTAAATTGTTGTCAAATTTTAAATAGAAATATGTATATACTTATAAGAAGCAAAAATATAATACATTTCAAAATTTCGTCATAACAATATTTTATTATAATTACTAAACTTGTGGGAATTAATGTTTAGTAAATAGTTTGACATATTATTAAAATTGAGATGGACATTCGACTTCTATTGCCAATATTTTGTTCAAATTATAAAATTTTCGATAAATTGTTGGTTGTTAGTATTAATGGTAATGTAGAAAATAATATTTTTTTAATATTGATTAGAAATAGCAATATTTTGAATGATGTGACAGTGTTTCGGTTAATTTAATATATGTTTCTTTATAAGAAAATTTAACTATTCTGATAAAGAACTTTAAGTTCTGAATTTTGGTAGTTCCGATAGATTTCGAACCAATATACACACAGTATCTGCTTATATCTCTATGAATGTAAAATTTAATTTTTCATATAATCACACAGAAAAAATCTTAAATCGAGTTTGTTTTATCAATAATTTTTTCTCTTGGTTTTTTTTTTTTGTTAAAATTTATTGAAATTTTTAATTATCTTTTTAATCATATCAATTAAATTTTTAATCAAAAACTTTCAACATTTTCTATTAAAGTTTTAATTATATTAATTATAACTTTAATTAAATTGCTAACCGAAAATTAATTATAATTTTAATCAAATTTATAATTGAAAATTCAGCATCATATGATCAACGCATGAAAATTTCTTAATACTTTGTACCAAATAATTTTTGGAGTTCCAAAAAAATACTTTCATAACTGGTGCATGCGTATTTGCAGTGTTGCCAAAAAAAATTGTATTCATGTTCCCATTTTCAAATCTAAAGATTTTGTTTGCTGAAAATAAATATTCCAGAAAAAAGGGTGGCATTATAAAAGAATTCAAATTTTAACAAATTCAAATTTTTTAAAAGACCTTTAAAAACATGATTCCTTGATTTAATTTTTAAATCTGATTCAATTTTTAACGAATCGATTTGCAAAATTCTGTTCATTGTTTGAAAATTTTTCTACTTTATTCAGTTAATATCAAACTCCGAGAATCAATTTGATTTCTGTTGAGTCTTTTCATAAAATTATAACAAATCAAGGGAACCAAAAATCGTTCCCGAACAGAATCACAAAACAAATTTTTTAATCGAGTCAAAATGAAATCATTGATATGAAGTGATTATAATTTATTCATCGATTCATAACATTAATAATATGAAATAAAATGAATTAATAAGCTGTGCATTAAAACCAATACCTCATTATTTTAACACAGAAAAATCTTTAGATTATAGATTTTACAAATCTATCAAAATTTCTTGGAAAAAATAAATTTTTTTTTTTTTTGTTTAGGGATTTGGGATGCAATTTTGCAAATTAAATAACTGTATGTTTTATATGTTGTCAATAGTATTTATTGTAAACTAGACATATATTTTACACCAAGTTTATTATCAATTAAAAAATTAATTGATGTGATTACACTTTAATTGAAAATGAACAAAAAATTAAAAAAAAAATAATTCAAATTTTTTTGGCAATAATTTTTTGTGTGTAGATATGAAAGTACAATTTTTGATATGAAATTTTGTATGGTCAGATTAAAAGCAAATTTAAATATGTATGGTCCAATTCAAACAAAAATACTTCACGCCTTTTCCACTTTTTTTATTGTTGCAAGATAACGAAAATTTGTATTCAAAGCTTTGATGAAAAAAAAAAAAAGATTTTTTCAGTACGTCGGTTATTTCACTGACCAATTTTATTAAGATATAAAAAAACATTTGGGTATAAATTATAAAAAATCAGTATTTTGTCTGTTTTATTTTTTAATCAAAAGAACATATCAAAACGGTATAATGGTCCTTAAACTGAAAAATATTTTGCTTAGCCGCAAGCCAATTCAAGCAAATAGAGTAGAATGCGCCCAACAAAATTGTTCTCAGTGGCTATGCGGCTATTAGCTGACGGTTGCCACATCTTATCGAAGATAAAATCGCTTTGGCCAAAAAAGGTTTTAATATTAGTGTTTTCAATGCAAATATTTTACAAATTAGTCTGTGTCTCTTTATAAAAACACCCAATGAGACCTGTTCCAAAATGCATAACTGCTTTGCATCCGGTGTCAATCTGTGATTAGTTTACGATGCTGATGAATTAACCTTTTTGTGATGCATGTTTTACAGGTTTTTATGCATTATTTGCTTTATTGATGCATTTTAGAACATCTTATAATTGCAGTGTTGCCATTTGATGCTTTTGCAAATGCACGGCGCATCAAATGCAAAGCAGTGATATATTTCCGAACAGGGCCTTAGTCTTCTACCAAGCAAATGCATTTAAACATTGAATGTGTGCCTATCAGTGTTAACGATTACGATTCTACTGTCAAAATTATTCTGGATAACGTTGATAGGCATGCCAAACAGATACTAATAATGAGACTTTTGCGTATTAAAAAACTATAATTTATTAAAAAATTATAAAAATTATTTTAAAAATTTTCAAAAAATATTTTATTAAAATTATTTTAAAAAATTTTCGAAAATATTTTATTCATACTTAAGAAAGAATATTTAGTGTACGTACATATGTTACCAAAGAATTGCAAAAACACGACATATACAAAACAATTGGGTCAATTTATGTTGTTTTATTTAATTAAAAATGTTCTTCACGTGTATTATGGTAAACTTGACCATTACTATCGATGACTCCAGTAGTTTGTACAATATGACCAACACTGCCACCACCAACGTCATCACCAAAACGTCTAGCGAAACTGAAAAGAAAACAAAAATATTATTACAACATTTAATTAAAATAAACACACATAATTTTTGTTATAAATTTATTAATATTCCAAGAAAAAAGTCTTAAAATTATCAATTCAGTGTCTGGTATTTTTTGTTTTGAAAGGTGATTT
Organism: Eustalomyia histrio; assembly: GCA_949748255.1. Classification (NCBI taxonomy): domain Eukaryota; kingdom Metazoa; phylum Arthropoda; class Insecta; order Diptera; family Anthomyiidae; genus Eustalomyia; species Eustalomyia histrio. The sequence continues at coordinate 101,309,537 of OX456525.1, forward strand.
AAAAATTAAATTTTTAATTTTCGTGAATCATCGTCAGAAAGTTAGCAATTGTATTTTTCTGTTATTTCAAGATAAAACATATTGAAAATAAATAAAAGTACTCAAAACATGAAAAATATATATTTTTTTAAATTATCTTTGGACAATTTGTATTTTTTAAAACCAAGTTTTTAGTAAATATGAAAAATATTTTTAATAATATGATTTTTTAGAAATAATATACATTTAGAATATGGGTAATTCCACGTAAAACGGCCCTACACAGAAAAAAATTAATTTACTAGTTTTTAATAAAAATCGGTTAATTGTTGTCTACAAGATAATGATGATTATGGACATATGAAAAAAATTACAAAAATTTTTTTTTTATCAATGTGACAACACCTTTAAATGTGCCTATAGACGAGGTAGTGCAGAAAAGTTCTTTTTTAAATCAAAAAATACATAACTTTAAAAGAGCAGATGCAGTATATTTGCACTACACATTTATCTGAATTTAAAAAAATTACTTCAAAACATACTCGCCTGCAGTATTGTGCTGTCTATGGTAGTACAGATAGTGAATAAGTCTTTATAATATAATATGTGTTATTATTTTCTTATTTGTTTATCTTTAAACTGTTTATGAAATTAAAGTCAATAAAAAGTATTATTTCTCCAAACTTTTCGAGTTTTCATACTATGTCACACCCGTCACATAAAGATGACACACCCGTCACATTTTCTAAAAAGTTTTTTTTATGATTTTTTTTTTTTTGCAGACAGTAAGTATCTAATACAATCAAAAACACTAATGAAATAACTACATAAAAATAATTAAGCGCGTTCTACGGAAAATTGTACATAATATTACCTGAAAGGAATAATTCTTTAAGAGCTCATATTTGTAAGGTCACACCCGTCACAGTCTTCTAATGGTCATTCTGAGCAGAAAGCATGGAATTACAGTGCCAAGCTGTTATAAAACGTTATTAAGATTAAATTCCTTGGTAATCGCAGCTTTTTTTAAATTTTAAATTTTATATTCTTGAATTATAATCAAAAATCTGAGTATCGTGGTCACACCCGTCACAATGGAATTACCCATATCCCAAAATAAGCACTTAAATATTTTTATAGTATTTATAGTAAAATATGCATTTATTCCAAAATATGTTGAAATATGCATTAAGTGATTCGCAAAGATATTCAGTTCAAGTTGTTCTTCAGCTAACGACAACAAATATATATTTACATGTACTTCGGAGCCCTAGTTATTACTCATACAAAAAATATAATCAAATTAATATTACAATCAATAAGTATTAATATTTTAATTTTGTTTACTTACCCTACATCGGGTGTATGAGAGCTAATGGATTGACTACTAAAGTATACGGGACCACCATCTGTTGACACAGATGATGAGGAAGATGCTGAAGATGATGATTGTACTTGTCTGCGTAAACGCCTCAAGTAATGAGCAGTCTAAAATAAAATTCATAAAACAAAATAAATTATTTAATTAAAACCAATATGTTAATTAATGATGAACGATTTTTATGTTTAGTTTACTTTATATATATTATGTATGTCTTTATAAGAAGTGAGATCGAGAAACCCCTAAACACATTTTTGCCAATAATATTTAAATGTGGATAATTTAAAATTTATTTATTTTTCAATTACATTACTTTCCACAAATATGTCAAATATTATATTAGTTTTATAATTTATATTCGTAAATTTAAATACCATAAATAAACAAAAAAAAATTGATGCTGAAATAATGAAAACTTTCTAAGATTTTTTCTTGTGAACGTTTTTTCTTCCTCAACCATGTCTGTTATTAATTGTTACCCTGCGGGAAAAGGCCCTATCCCAGGACACGTCACGTGACCGGTTCATTGTGATAGGGACCGGTCACGGGACCGTTGTTTTTACATGAAAAGGACCGGTCACTTTAACGTATCACCCAAACAACGCAAAAGAATGACTTTTAAACCGGTCATGTGGTAGATACCTTAGGAACAGGTCCAGTTTTCACCTATCACGGGTCAGGTCTCAATTGCCAACTGACCCCTTTTTTCCGCAGGTCCTCGTCATATCGTTTAATTACCTTTAAAAAAGTATTACGGTGTTGTTGACAAGCATTAATGCAAGTTCATGGCTCTCAGACAAGAAAAAACAAATTTGCCTACTCTATAGAGAGAAGAGATGAGTCCCAGCCTAGAATTTCTTTATAAACCTAAGAAAATCACGTAGGTGTAGTTTTGTGAATAGAGTCCATACACAGAGAAAACTGATTAATCGTGACAACTGAATATTTTGGTTGCAGCAACCGAATTTCTTGATTGTCGCAACCAATTATATTCCTGATTCCAATTATATTCCTGTTGTATTAACCGAATTTCGGTCACTACAAATAAATATATCGGTGACTCCAACCAATCCATTCGGTTGGCAAGATATTCGGTTGCCACCATGAATCTGTTTTCTCTCGTCATCACCAAAAATGTTCAGGCTGGCTCTGGAAAAACCCAGATAGTAAGAGGCAAAATGTTCTGTCGTATCCTCTTCCTTTAGACATGACATACAGAAAAAATCATTGACAATGATACTAATCTATCAGTCTCTATAAACGGATATATCTTACAAAGAGTTGATAGAGAAGGATATGCTGGCGGCGTGGCCATTTACGTAAAAAAGGGCATAACATTCAACGTATTATGCAATTCAAATTCTATTGATTTGATCGAATATTTATTTCTCGATGTAATTTCCGAAGGGAAAAAATTACTTGTTGGTTGCGTATATAGGCCTGATAAATATATCTGTATGAAAGGTTTTTTAGCTTGGTTGAAAACCAAACTTTAATTTATGATGATGTTGTCATCGTTGGAGATTTTAATTGCAATACCTTGATTGATCCTAGCCTTACTACCAGCATGGCGTTACTAGGATTAACATCTCCTAACACAACTATGCCCACACATTTTACAACAACAAGCAGTACCTTACTAGACATGTTTTTTACTAGTAATCAACCAAACGTTTTACTCTACGATCAACTTTCGGCGCCTTGTTTCTCCAAACATGATCTTGTTTTTATGGCATATAATTTTAAACTGCATGTTGAAAATCAACTCATTACATTCCGTGATTTTAATAATATAGACTACATCCGTCTGGAAAATGAATTTTCTAAAGTTGATTGGCATCAATTATATTACATGATATCTGTGAATGATAAACTTTCTTTTCTTGAACGGAATATAGTAGATTTGTTCAATCTTTTAGTACCGCTAAAGACAAAAATAATACGTCCAAACAAAAATCCTTGGTTTTCACCCAGGATTCAACAATCTATTGACAAAAGAGAACTCGCCTACTCACGATGGAAAAAGTTTAAAACGGCAGAATTCCATTTTGAATACCGTGAAGCAAGAAAAAATTCACGTACGATTATTAAGTATGCCAAATCGAAATACTATGCCGAAAAATTTTCAACTGCCTTAGGATCGAAGAAAACTTGGCAAACAATTAGAGAAATCGGCATCGGCAAAGATGTGAACAAAGAACCAGTATCCATTGATCCTGATGCTGTAAATGAAAAGTTTGTTAATATTCCAATGGTAGAAGCTGACATTAAATTTTATAACAACTATTTTAATAATCACGATAACTTCTCAGTTGACCAGTTTAGTTTTGATTGCGTAAGCCAAACTGATGTTTTTACATGTTGTATGTCTATTAAATCTAATGCTGTTGGTGTGGACGAAATACACCCGAAATTTCTTAAAATTCTTCTCCCACAAATTTTGCCATTGATCACTCATATATTTAATCAAATTATAACAACTAGTTGCTATCCTTAAAACTGGAAGATCTCTAAAATTATTCCAATACAAAAAACGAAAAATGAATATAGGCCAATTGCTATCTTGCCTTTTTTGTCAAAAGCGTTTGAGAGAATAATTCATAACCAAATGTCGCTATTCCTGAACGAACATAATCTTTTAACTGATCGACAGTCTGGCTTTCGGAAAAAACACAGCTGTATTACTGCCCTAGTCGATGTCACTGAGGATATAAGAAAAGAGATAGATGAAAGTAAAACCGACTTTTTAAGTCTTTTGGATCACTCTAAAGCTTTCGATACTGTTGATCACAATATATTATTTTATAAGCTTAGAAATATGTTCCGATTTTCTAATACTGGTACACTTTTAATGTCGTCCTATCTTTGTAATAGATATCAATTTGTTCAAAGTATCTCTGTCAAATCTAAATCATTGCCAATTAGAAGAGGTTTTCCACAGGGATCAATTGTGGGGCCTCTTCTGTTCTCAATCTACGCGAATGATCTTCCGAATCAACTCCAGTGCTGTAAGGTGAGAATGTATGCTGACGATGTACAACTTTATATCAGCTGTGATGTATCACAGACTCAGCAATGTGTAACTGCTCTAAATGCAGAACTACAAAGGGTTAATGTTTGGGCTACAGCAAATGGTCTTAGTATAAACCCTAAGAAATCTAAATGCCTTGTTATTCAGCCGCGATTGAATAGAACAGTTTTGATTCCTGATGTTTATCTGAATAATGAACGTATAGAAGCTGTAAAATCAGCTAAAAATCTAGGAATTTTTTTCAATAGGACTCTCACTTGGTCCGACCACACAAATGATGCATGTGGTCGTACTTTTTCGATGCTTAGAACACACATTGTACACCTGTCAAAATTAGATCTCTCATTGCTAAAACCTATCTAATGCCAATTCTAATGTATGGATGTGAATTGTTTGCCGAATGCGATGCTGTCAGTAGAGATAAACTTAACTCCGTGTTTAGAAATATAACACGTTACGTCTACGGAAAGAAAAGATATGAACCCATTTCAACAACAACAACAGCCAAACTCTATGGTTTACAGTTTGATGAATTACTCAAAACAAGGGTCTTAATATTTCTACACAAGGTTGTGTACACTAAGCAGCCTGTATATCTGTACGATCGTCTCATTATCTCAAATTCCGAGAGATGTAAAAGAATAAAACCACTTAAACGTCGTAGTTTAATTTCCAACTGGCAATTTTTTATAAATGCAATCCGGCTTTGGAATTCAATCCCATACCAATTACAAATTATAAGTAACGCACAAAATTTCAGAACTAAAATTAATAGTTTATATGCTTTTTGATAATTACTTATTTAATTATATCCTTTTAACCAAGATATTGTGTAAATTTAAAATTATTATTTGTTCTAAATATTAGTTTATTTTTTACTTTTTTTATTTTTCAATAATTGTATCACACAAATGCATAATTCTATACTGTAATAAGAGACATTGGTCTTGTGTATAGAATTTCAAATAAATAAATAAATAAAAATAAAAATAAAATAAATATGAAAAAAAAGTTAGTAGGAAAATTTGTAAACGGTTTTCAATCCCACTTTACTACTTTTCTACTGACTTTTAGTAAAAAAATATTATTTAGTAAATTTTTTTTGCTATTTACATTTCACAAATTACAAAACTTTTACAGAATATTTACAAATTTTTGTTGCTAACTTCAGAAATTATTTTACAAATTTTTAAAAACCGATTTGCTGAAATTAGCAAAAAAAATTACTAATAATAAAAAATTTAATATTGAAGGAAATGTTATTTCTAATAATTAAAACTTATACATACAAACGTAAATTGCCCTAAAATGTTACATAGGTTAAAAAAAGGGGTCGGAAGTGAAGATACTTTTCACAACCGACTTATGTGAAAAAATAGGAATCCACCTGAGATAGCACTAAAAACTTTTGTAGTTCTAAAAATCAGCCCTTAAAACAATTAAAATTTGACATTAAAATCCAAAAAACTTACTAAAAATAATTTTCAAAAGAAAAATTAGCAAATTAAATTAACTATTTTTTTAGCCTTTGATTTTTTTTTTAAATTTTGTCTAAAATTTTTTTTGGAAAAAAAAATAAAAAATGATCGATAAAAAAATATAAATTTAAATATTCGAATTCGTAAGGCAATTACAAAAAAAAAATAGCAGTTTTAAAGTGTAACAAGTGTATCTAAAATAATTGAATTTATTTCTGAATTTTAATAATTTATTTTTTAAAAAATTAAAATTTTGCTATATTTTACAATTCATTGAGTTTACTAAAATTGAATTTACTAAAATTAAGTAGTGCTTACTAATTTTTTATACCAATTTGATTGTAGTAGTATTAATAATATTTAGTAAATTTGCTGATTTTAGCAAACCAATTTGAAATTCCTCTCTACAAAAAGTTTACTAAAATTTAGTAGCGGCTACTAATTTTTCTACTAATTTCATTGAACAGCAGACACGTGATGCTAAGATTAGAAAAAAAATACCGCTGGGCTCAAATTTTTTTTGGTGAGGCATATGAGGAGCACAGCCGGTGTGCCTCGTAATCAAGCCAGTAAGCCTGCGGCAGTCAGCTCTACTTTAACTGAGTAGGTATCCTGCCACATTCCCATTTTGTTTTCCTACAAAACACTTCGTACAACTGCAGTTAGTACCGTCCTACCACCTCTCGATGAAAACAGATTTCATATGTGAGGCAATCCAACGGACTATCCACGACATTCTGATACACAGCTGCGAATTAGATAATTTTAATGAAAAATCATGCACTTCGTTACTGAGTTCCAATATAAAATATAAAAATACAAAGGGCTCTAATAAAACCACTTGCGTGACTAGATCTAGACTAGATCAGTTATCTTACATTTAAAAAAGATCGACGTGTATTTTCACCTAGTTCCCATAAAAACTAACCTGCCCAATATTTGCGTAAAAAAACTTTTTTCGAAAATTTCATTCAGATTTATCTCTATATTTTGCGGCCTGTTCATAAAAAAAAGAATCAGAACCCTTTCCAAAATTTGACATAAATTATTCTCGGTGTAAGGTATCATAAATCATATTCTCTTATAGTTATAACATGCTTTTCTTTATAATCAAATTTTAAAGACATAGTTTTTTCAATTTTTGTTGAAAGATAAGCATAGTTAAAGTACTGGATTTAAAAACGGAACTATTTGGGCAAAATGTAATGAATTAATGTTGTTTGATTCAAAATAGTAAAATATACTTCATTAAAATAATGTTTCGTTTTGTGCTGCAAATAATGTTGGCGCATTACTTTTAAATATAATTATTAAAACATGATTACACATTTTTCCACCAACAGCTCTTGGCTAACACAATGAATACCAAATACAATTAAGAAACAACAAAAAAAAAAACAGCAACCAAACTCACGAATTGGTTTAAAAAGTAAAATGTGAAAGAAATTCAGTGCAATGAACCCAAATCGTTGCTCTATTGAACTAATAACTACAGCTGTACTTTCGGTCTTAGCTATCAACGTTATGTATTTAAAACAAAAATCCAAATTAAAGCTATAAAAGTTAAGAAAATTTTAAGCATTTTATCTTCACAATATTTCGGTGGCAGCAAAATATTTTAGAACTTAACCCTAGGAAGCCATACTAAAATTGGAAATGTATGAAGGTTGAGTTTTCAACGCTGAAAGTTAACCTGCATATGAGAATTAAAGTGTAAATTGTTTACCTAAAACTCATTTTTGTATAATTTGATTTGTTTTAATTTGTTAACGGTTGTACGTTAAGGCGAAGACACAATTTATTTTAAAATTTTCTGCTACATAAAAACTATACTTTTTGTTCAATATTCACAAAGTTGCACAACATATTTGTTAAAATTATATATTTGAATCCAGACAAATAAAAAGGTTACTGCACGAATATACTTACATGTGGATTTACGGGATGTAAATTAGATTTCTGACCATTAGAGTCGAGCATATAAAAGGCTTTAGGTATAAAATGACCAGCATCTAAAATTAAATACAATAAAAATTAAAAAAACTACTGTTAAATGTTCAAGTTCCAGGAAATATTTAAGATTTCAAGTTAGATTATTTCAAAAGAAACCACATAAATAGAAAATTAATTATTTTTTATCATTTATCATCATTCTCTGAATTATTTTATTATTATATTTTAACCAAATATAGTGATGATGTAATTTACTAAAATTTCAAAAAATAGATATATAATTCTTAATATAAACATCACGAAAAGTATGACGTTAACATCAACACATATAATAAATAATTATTTTAATAAATAAAGATTCATTATTTTTATTGTAGTTAAGAAAATAAGTTTAATTATGAGTATTACCAGAATCAGCCGCAACCACAGCTAATACAGCTACCAAACACAAAATGCACAAAACAAATTTCATTATTTATTAATTTTTAGTATTCTTTTAAAATTTCGAAAATGCAAACCTGAAATTATACAAGAAAACTAATTTAAATATTTAAATTAACTTATTTTACACGCACGCATTAAACAAAAGACTTAGGAAACAAACTCATTTATTAGATATTTCTATTTTAAGAAGATTCTATCGACTACGCGAAACAAACTTACACTATCTACTGTCTAACTTCAACTAAACCTTTCCAAAAGTGAAAAAGAATTTTTATACAAGCTTCAAGTTGAAGTTTATGACCAAATTTCGCAATGAAATATAAAAAACAAACAAACGAACGAAGAAAAACAATTAACAATCACAGATGTGGCCTTAAAGTTCTCCATCAACATATTGTAGCTTACAAAAAAAAAATTCTGTTGTGTTACCACAATGAATCAAATACACAAACACACAAAAATAATAATTTAATTAAAAATTTTTTGTTTGCAAGTTATTGCAAAAGCTACATAAAATATTCGAAAAGAAATTAAATAAAAATAAACCGTTTTTTACAACAACTGGTTTTAACAACAAATGGAAAGATTCGAATTTTTCGAAATTCGAAGGAAAGTCTTCTTTAAATTTATAAACATTTTAACCAAATAACTAAATTCAATTTTTTTAGTATTATCGTTAAATAGATATTTTTTATTAGTTTGCTACGTAGTAATATTACTTTCCATAGAGCAAATACAAATTTAGAGTGACCATTTCTTTCTTTTAGCATAATTATATTTTTGTAAGAGAAAAAATGTTTACTTTGACAGTATTTTACTTCGAAAATAACAAAAAATCTGGTCAGTTACAAAAGCATCATTTTATGTTCTGTAAAGACTCCTATAAGACTAAGAAGGGTGGGTGTGAACTGGCTAAATAAAGTACATTCCTATGAAATTGGAAAAAAATTTCAATGATTTCTTTTAGAAATTTCAAAACCTTTTTTCGAATTATAAATAGTTTAGAATTAATTTAGACACTTCGCCTAAATATTTTATGTTGAAACGCCATTCTATTAAAATCACAGAATAACATTCGTTTTTATTTGTATTTTCAGGTTTATGTTTAACATTTGAAAAATGCAACGATATACGCTCAAACAAATTTGGGATATATTAAAAACTTACTCCCAAAGTAGTGAGACTTTAACGCAAACTGTGAGACTTTAACGCAAAATTTTCGAGAAGAGATCGGCCTTCATCGACATCCATCAACATCAACTCGTCATCGTTCTCATGAACTGAACATTTCTCGCACTTCTTTGAGAAGAATTTTGCATAAACACCTCGGTATAAAGGCTTACAAAATTCAATTGGTCCAACAACTGAAGTCTCATGGACACCCGATGCGTTTTCGCTTCGCCCGCCCAATGGGCTGAAGATTGCCAGGAGATAAAGAATTTTACCGAAAAATTGTGTTTACAGATGAAGCTCATTTTCATTTCGGTGGCTATGTCAATAAGCAAAATTGCCGCATATGGGGTTCAGAGAACCTACACGTGACTATTGAGAAGCCAATTCATCCACAATGAGCCATTGTTTGGTGTGGATCATTCTTCAAAAATGAGCCGTTTCCGTCAACGATGAGCGTTACCGTGCCATGTTCAACGAATTTTTGTTTCCAAAAATTCAAGAGAATGATATGGACGACATTTGGTTTCAACAAAACGGGGCCACATGTCACACAGCCAACGCAACCATCGATATTTTACGCACTGTTTTTGAAAATCGAATAATCAGCCGAAATTGTGATGTCAATTGGCAGCCTCGGAGCTGTAATTTAAGCCCTTTGGATTATTTTCTGTGGGAAGCTATTTAGAATAAATGTTACGCAAACCATCCAGAGACAATTGAATCGTTGAAACATGAAATCGAAGTTGCCAGTCGTGGTAGTCATATGAATGATATGTGTTCCATTCTTAAATAAAAAAGTTCAACCTTTCCAATGAAACCAGAAATTTGAAAAAAAAATCAGTAATTTTTTTATAGCCGATTCAAATTTAAAATTTTAAATGGCCCAACCTGTATTATCAGGCACAAACGGCTAAAACGATTTCCCAGAAAGTTTCTGGACATATTATATCTACCTCCGGTAGAAGCTAAAGCCCATAATAAATCGTTATTGGACAAAGGGGCGTAGCGCCTCCCATATAACCCATATTTTAAAGATGATATTCGGTAATAGAACGTTTCCAAATAATATTTTGCAAAAACAAGTCCTCACACAATCCGAAATTTTAATTTTGCTAACATGGGCTTCTAATGAACGTATTTGCTCTGCTTATTTTAACATTTTTTTTTTTGCAGCACCTTATATTAATGTATTTTAGCACAATTTGGCACGAAGTGTTTTAACAATATTTTAAAACACAGAACCAAAAAGAGGCGAATTATTAATGCAGCCAACTTGACAAAACGAATGATGCAGAAGTTCTTTTTTTTTGGGGGGCTACTTTCACGTGCAATTCTCAGAATTGAGTCCCAAATCAATACGCTAAAAAATGTTGTAATTATGCACATAATTTTACAAAAATTGCCTTAAGCACTGTGTGAACATTATAATCACAATGTTTGATATGGGCGAGACACCTCTTTAACAACTCAAACTAAAAAATTTTCGTAAATCTGCTTGTTTTGAACTTATTTGAGCAAAGTTAAACACTCCTCAAAAGGCAGGGCATGGCGGATTCTAGAAAACCCTAAATTTTAAAAATTATATTTTTCTGCTTCTGTTAAATGACCCAAATACAATTTTGTGCGGCGGCTTTTAACAACTCCTTAGGGCATTGGATCAAGTGTGAAAGGAACTAGAAGAGAGGGCGTAGCACAACATAATATTTAAAATTACTTTACCTCGGCTTATGGTCAACATATTTGAGTAAAATTTTGGGTTGCATGAGAGTGTGCAGTATCTCGAAAACTTAAAATTGCTTTATTTCAGTTACTGTTGAACGTGTTTAAAGAAAATTGGCCACGACATTTTGTAATAATAATTTTTGAATAAAATTTGAATTTTTCTAAATAAATTTATCTGCAGATACCATTTTCAAATAAATTTATCAAAACAAAATTCGCAATATAGCTGAGTAAATTTATAGTCGAAAATTTGGAAACCACTGGTCTAAATTATCGCAAATGTAAAATATGATGAAAATATTATAAAATATTCTATAGACGAAATCTTAGGTGAAAAACATAATGCAAGTTATATGTCAGAGTCTGAAGACAATATTTCAAGGGTTTACTAACGCAACGTCGTATCTCAAAAACTATTACTTTTCAGGAGAGACAAAAAAGCTTTTTATAATAAGCTTGTGGCGTTGCTTAAAGTTCTTTTTGGAAATTTAAAATTTATCATTACTTTTTAAATTTATAACAAACAAAAATGATTCAAAAATGTCACAAGTTTTTTAAAAAACGTTTGTTTTTGTCTCTTCTGAAAAGTATTAGTTTTTGAGATACCAGGTTTTGTTAGTAAATTCTCGATTTCTAATGACTAACAAAGAAGACCTGCAGATTGCATTCATTCCGATTTGGATGATTTTTGGATATGTAATAGAGGGGATAAAAAAAATTAGCATTCAAATTTTTTAGCCGCCTAATCTCACCCCTTATTGATTTTTTTGATATTTTTCGTGTTTGCTCCAAAGTAAACTATACAGCAGCTCCTATATATGGACAAATTCCTTGGTCTCTTCTTTGATATTAATAAAAAAACTATTCTTTAGGCGGACATTTCTCGTAACTAAGCGTGCTAAAATTATGCAATAGGGGTCCTTCCAAAAATTAAAATTCATTTAGTAGTGTAAATAGCGACATTAATTACTCTACAAATCCTTTTTGTATTTAATATATTAAGAGCAAATAGTCTATGGCCGCCGTATTAGATACTACCCAGCAAAAAAAGATCTTGCCAAAGAATGGGTTTTAGAACGAGCAGTAACTGGTTGCAGTTTGCCTGCTAAGCTCATTATTTTAACATAGGGACGTCATTAGAGGTAGCTAGTTACCTACAACTTACGAGTAGGGAGTAAAATCAATAGGTACTAAAAGAGTGGCTACATATAATGAGTTTATAAGTCGCTACAGAACTGATAACAAGAAAGGAGTTGAATAACTACACCATTTCCTATTTAATTTCAGAAAGTACCAACTATTTTCAGAAACTATTTATTTTATTTCAGATATTAAGAGTTTTATTTCAGAAATTAATATAATAATAACTGAAATTAAATTAATATATGTGAAATCCAATTGATAGCATCTGAAATGAAATTAATAACTTCTGAAATTAACTGATAAATCTGCAATAAAATTGAAAATCTTTTAAATTGTTATTTTCTAAAACTAAATTCTAAATTAACTAATTTCTAAATTAAATTGAAAATGGTGAAATGTTGTATAAAGAAAAAATGTATTATATACTTTTTATAAAATTTATTTTATTTATTATTATAGTTGTAATGATAAAAAAACTTAAATACAACATATGTACATATATTTTATTAAATTCACAAAAAAAAAATTATTTTCAGATTAATTCATTCAAAATTCGAATTCAAAATCGTATTGGAAAAATCCCATTTTCAAATCAAATTCATTAAGAAAAAAAAAACAGAAATATTTAAAATCAAAAAACTATTTTTTATTATGTTTCAAATTTTTTTCTATTAATTTTTTATTTGGTTTTAATTTGAATTGATTTTTGATAAAAAAAAATAATATCAAAACTAGAAATAGATTTTAACTGCCAAAAATAAGTAACTCATTATTTTTACATTAAAAGTAATGTAGTATGCAAGGAGCTGACATGGCATATCAATCGCTGTATAACACATTATTAGTAACTCATTATTTTCACTTTAAAAGTAATGCAGTTGCCAGGGGTATGTCATTATTGGTAATGCAAAAAGCAATGTGCTGCTATTACTAAATTTTTCCTGGGTATATTTTAAATTTTGTGATCAGCGACCACAATTCTTGTTTAAATTTCTTCAATTAAAATCAATAATTTATTGTCGCCATATTATGTATATCCGACATCTTACGTTTATAAATTCTTATTTCATATTTAAAATCATACATTTACACATCTGATCTGCCATTTCGGGTTTTAAATTTTTGATTTCAGATTAGTTATTACCCTGCGGGAAAAAGACCTACCCCAGGACACGTTACGTGACCGAATCATTGTGATATGGACCGGTCACTTTAACATGGGCTTGTCCTAGGAGGTGGTCAATTGCCCTCTGTGACATGTCACATGACTAGTCTAAAAGAATATGTCATGAACTTTAAACCGGTCAAGTGGTAGGTACTTTAGGAACCGGTTGTCCTTTGGCCTATCTCGTGATATGTATTTTCAGAACCAGTCTAGCTTTCACCTATCACGCTATAGATCACAATTCCCAACTGGCCGCTTTTTCCCGCAGGGTAGTGACCTAAAGTCTTTTACAAATATTTAGCTTAGCTCAAAATTAATAACTTTTTGAAATTCACGGCTGTCATTTTGTAATCGCGCTTTTTATTTTTTTTTTTTAATTCTAATTCAGGTTCGTGACTAGTGGCCGCCATAACTTCCTATGTGATAATTTTTGTTACCATACAACCACTGACTGTATGAACTTCAAATAAAATGCATTTATTTATTTAAATCATATTTCTTTTATTTCACGTACTTATTTAGAGTAAAAACTAAATATTAATTAAAAATTTAAATGTTATAAAATATATTACATATAATTATATATTAAATATAATTATTATTTTATATTAAAATATAATTATAATTTTTGGCTAATAACAATAAAACAGGAACTAATTGTAAAAGTATATATATGCAGAATACAGATGTGTGCTGACAACCGAAATAGTTGTCAAACAAATGAATCGGTTCTAGAACATTATTTTTCAGTTGTGAGTGCCGATGTAACCAAAAAATTCGTTAAATACAACCGAACCACAAACTATACAAACTCGACACGAGATTTTAAAGTCTGGCAAATTTTGCCTAAAAACACAATCGTTGACAACTCTTCATTATTTAGTGTTAGAATGAAACATATATATAATATAATAAAGCTTATAAGTTTTGTATTGTAGTACTGCCAACTTTGGCCCTATGGGCTTGCGGCATTTTATTGGAAATAAATAAATAAATAAATTGCTTGGTCTAACACTTCAGTACATAAATACACAAAAAAATCGATTTTTAAAATCTTTTTTGACGTCTGTCAATTATGTCGTGTCTGTTTAATCTGTGTGTACACGTTTTTTTACAATAAATTCGGTGGTTAGCACGAATCTGGTTTTCTGTGCAATGAAAACAAATTTAAAAAAGTGACTATTAAAAGAAAATCAAATAAAAGTCGCTCCCACAAAAATGCACTTCCTTTTTAAATGTGAAAAAAAAAAATAATAATACAGATGTGTTAAAAACACTGTCACATATTTTATATTTTTAATTGTTTTGTAAAATATTTTAAATTCGAAACAACTGAAAATTAAAAATGATTGATTATGGCATAAATATGTTTTATTTATAAGTGCGTTTTATATTCAATTTAGATTTTATGTTGCACACTTATGCATTTATCTTTACCTTGTATATCTTTATTGATTGACTTTTTAGACATTTGCTATATTTGATTAAAAATAAAAACAAAATTTAGGCTGGGTGGGAAGCAATAAACTAAATTAATATTCACTAATGTCCATGGAATTCAATACATATTTTCAAATGATTCCAAGATTTATAACTTCAGCCACTTAAATCACAAATTTTATTTGGTGTCGTTTTTAGTTTTTTTCTATTACATTTCTTTATTTTATTATTATTATTTTTTTTTGCAAAATTTATGCATATTTTCTATGTAAAATCACAGAAATTATACAATTATGATTTACAAATAAATAATTATAGAGGAGGAAAAATAAATTCATTTTAATTGAGCGCAATTGTAACGCCAGACGGCAAAAACGAACACAAATAGTACAGTCGATTTTGACACTCGTTTTAGTTATTTACTCTTTTGTAATAGAATAAGGAAAAATTAAACGCAAAGTTGAGTAAAAGTATTGCTAGTGTGTGGCAACCTTTACTTGTGAGTGGATGTAGAAACCCGGAACAGTCTCTAATACACATTTTTAATACATATATATATTTTTAGAATCCATAAATGATGGTTCTTCTCCTAGTTACTGATAAATTTTTCGCTATCGTCTGCCGTTACAATTGTATGCACCCGTACATGTGAGTGTATGTAAATTTTCATTATTGTAATTAGTTTTTGTTTACAGATTGTTACGTTTAATACAAGATGGGATCTTATTTTGGATATGTTTACGGAACTAAATATTTTATTATATTTTTTTGTTAAATTTGTAGATTAATAAAAAAAAATTCCTTCTATCGTTCGTTTCAAGGATAATAGATTAATACTAGTAGTGGCAGTGACAGGCCGTGAAGTTGTCAAGGGTGTGCTGTAATATTATCAATTCACCGAAATTTTATAATTAGCGTTTCCAAAGACTATCATCTTTCCATAACAGGCATAGATTAGATTTAAGGTTTTTGTATATATTTAATTTATATGCGACCCAAATTATTTTTTTCGCGCAATTTGATTTTTGTTGACTATTTTGTTGATCATGTAAGAGGTGCGTTAATAAAATACAAATTAAATGGAATTTGGCTCGCATATTAATTTAAAAAAAATACAAAATCTGAACTCCGTTTATTATGGAGAGGAAATAGGTTCTGAATAAACATTTATTATAGATGCATTTTCAACATTTTAAAAAATGCAGCGCACCTTTGATAACTTTACAGCACGCCACTGAGTAGTAGACATAATGATTTAAGCACGGCAAATGCTTGAGCCGCATACATTTTACAAAACTTTGTTCATCATGTTCGACTTAAAATCCAGAAAATCGCAATTGAGAAACTTTTTAAAACACCACGACCTCTTACGTTAATCTTACATTGAATTTAAAATTAACTGAAAATTTAAATGCCTAAATTGTTATTTTTGCCGATTTCGAATATAAATGCAATACAAAGAGATAAAAAATAATGTATTTTTTCTTTGAAATTAATTATTCTCTCATTTTATTTACTTGCTACTGTTGCCACATTATTACAAAAGCTTTGCGATTTTGTAAAAAAAAAAATTGCATGTTTTATTGTAAATTGTTAAAAAAATAAAAATAATAATATAAAAAAATTAAAATTAAATAGATACGAAAGAAAAAAGAAAAATATGGATGTATTTTTAATATATGGTCTTTAGATTGATCAATTACAAATTCTAAAAAAAATCATTTTTTTCCGTCACGATTTGAAATTTCATTTCGCTTTTATTAGAAATTTAGCCCAAACTAGATAAACATAGTTTCGACAGCATTTTATCGTTATGCGATAATTTATCGATAAAACAGGTTTTGTAATTTTTTTCATTTATCACTGATGAAAAATTATAAATTTTTCTAAATAACCACGAGTAGCTTTCAAACAAAACTCAATAAGAAATTCTATAAAATATTGAATAATTTTCGTGAAATTGAAGAACAAAATTTGACAATACTGCCACAGTTCAAACAAAACTCAATAAGAAATTCTATAAAATATTGAATAATTTTCGTGAAATTCAAGAACAAAATTTGACATTACTGCCACAGTTCACTGGCACTGGCACTTTCACTAACTGCTCATTGGTAGTAAAACAATGCTTCAAAAAATTTTAATTAGCATGTCGGGATGGCAGTTGTAGGTGTATCAATGTTTCCTTTAAAAATCCGATAAGCCAATAAAAATGTTTGACCTATTATTATAATATTTCGAGGACTTTCAAAACTGTTCTTATAAGTTCGTTCATTGCTTTTAATTCGGTAACACGATTTAAGACAAATTGTTTTTTTTTTATTTTTGAGATATGAGGCACGATGAAACATTTTTCATAAAAGTTTATGTAAAGTTTCTTCATATTCATTTAAACTCTATGATATTTCTTCAAAGATTTTTGTCTAATATAACTCTTGATGAAAGTTGCCAAGTTTTTACTTTTTTAGCCCAGAACTAGGTAAATTTTACCAATTTTTTTAATAATTTATAAAAAGGTAACGAGCTATCATTACAAGGTAACGTATGAGAATATCGCACCCATTACCAAAGTTTTGCTGGGGTTTAAGACCTTTGAGTATTACCTGTTAAAATTTCCTTGGTTTGTTTGGTCATCGATTTTTCAATATTTGAATGTTGTATACTTACAAATACAAACAAAAAAACAAATATATTTTTGTGAAATTTTTCCTATTCAAATTTTTATAGAATTCATTGAATCAATTACAGAAGTAAATAATAATGATCAATATTAAAACTTTAATTAAATCAATTACCTAAGTAATTGACTCTAACTTTCTTAGACAACAAAATTTTTAATAAGACAAATTTAAGCAACAGGTATAAAATAATAATTAGAATATGTTCAAGTATAAAAATATAATTTTCTTGCAAATTGGAAAAGTTTTGTAATTATTCTATTTTTGGTATATTTATGTCAATTACGGAAAATAATATAACGCAGGTAAAAGATACAAATACAGTAGTTTACCATAAATTATTTTAAAAAAAATCATAAACGTACATACGATACTAGATTTATTTCATTAGTAGAGTTAATCACCGTTGAATTGAAAAGTTCGTAAATTTAAGACAGGGCTGTATTTGATTTAACCCATCCCAAGTTATGACATTATTGATTGCTTAACTTGTTTTCTAATTTTTAGTTAAGTTTTATGTTAATATTTTGTTTTTGTTATTCTTATTTTTAGTTTATTTTTCCTATCGTTTGTTACTTATATGTATAAAAAAATTGGTTTCACGAGAGATCTCTTATTATAAATCACACATATACATTGTTTTCTTAATAATTTTTTCACTACATTAATAGTTTACTTATTTTTTTAAATTCCTTTATAAAATACAAAATATTCATTTAGTTATGCTTTTTCTGAAACAAAAATTTACCATACTTCACATTTTTTATCAGGATTCATTTTTGAACCAACATTACATTGAAAAACTTCGGCAAATTCGGGCATATTAGAGAGTGTACCAGCAACTCGTAAACGCGACGGTGAATGCGTATCCTTTTCCAACTGTAAAACAGTTGTCTCATCGGTATCCGTAGAGCACCAAACCTTTAATTAAATAAAAAATATTTTAATTTCTAATTCTTATAAGTTGTTTAATACTATATTAAGCTAATTAGTACTTTATTTGGAGACGTCACAAATTGGGTAGTTTTTGTATAAAACTCGTTTGTATTTGTTTTTAATACATGGATTGTGACAAGTAAAAACTAACAAGAGCCAAAAAGCAAATAATGGATTTTAACCCAAATTATGTTTGGTGTAATAGTCGGCATGCCCGAATTAAATCTTTTCACTTATTTAATAATTTAATTTAAAACTCAGTACTCGTAATAGAGGTTTATCGATATTTTTATAGTGCTGTAATTACTGAAAAAAGCTCCTGTCAGATTTGGCACAGAGAATGGTACTAGATTTGCTTTAAAATTTGCACAAATAAATCCAACAGTATCTCATTAGATCAATATTTTATAAGAGAAGCAACACTAAGGAAATTTTCCTATTAATTTTGCCGCGCAGAATCATCTTGCGCAATCAGTGAATGCGCCAACACACATTCCGTGTGTTGAGGGCCAGTTTCAAAATACCCTTGATCTTTTTCTTACTTTACATCCTGACAAGTAAGAAGTAAATTCATTTGCACCTCTCTGTAACTCGGATCATATTATCATTTCCGCATCCTTTCCTTATTCAAAACTTCGTGCCGTTTCACTGACAGCCTCGAAACGATCTGCCTTTATTTATGAAAAGGCTCGTTGGGTAAACCTCAACGATTTTTATTCGCAATTTAATTAAAAAATTTTGTTTTTTGAATGAAGTCTTTTATACCTGTAAAGGATATTTCAGCTAAACCAAGAAATAAGGGTTGCCTTAACCAGGCATGCAAGGATACAGTCAGATCCACAAAGGAAGCTTTTGGTAATTGACGTAAAACCAAAAACTTCATTGCAACGCAAAAAGTCAAGGTCAAAATACGCCAGGTTACTTAGCAGCGAGAAGTTTTTTTTACGAACAACCTTTTTTGTGCCAAGGTTCTTTCTACTCCTCGGGTCAGCAAGACCTTCTGGTCATTCTGGTAAGAGAAAATGCTAGTTCCTCTATTCACTCAACCGGTTGATAAAGCCAACCTTCTGGCTGAATTATACACAAGAAAGTCATTCCTGCCGAAAAGCAATCAACCACTGTCCGAGTTAGAGAAAGCATGCCATACTATGCCCAAGATATTCTTTCGGGTCTGTGCCGTTAAAAGGATTCTTGCTAATCTCAACGTTAACAACTCAGCGGTCCCGGATGGCATACCAATACTGGTGCTGAAACATTACTCTTCGACGACACCTTATTTGTACATCGTACCGTACGGGTATATTTCCAACTTGTTGGAAGATTGCCAATCCCGAAAAAGGGCGCTCATCACTCTCGAAGGTTATGGAAATCATGGTTAATTACCATCTTGTAAATTATCTAGAATCCAACTCACTTCATTATGATCGACAATATGGCTTTCGTAGAAATCGTTCTACCGGAGACCTGATGGCGTTCCTTTCGGAGCGTTGGAGTCGGTTCATTCACCGACTTGCTGAAAACAAAGTGGTTGATCTAGATATTTCCAAGACATTCGCACTCGTGTCAATACTTTTGGTGTCGGTGATGACTTTTTTCGATTGAAATCGAGTTTTCTCAGGGATCTCACTATAAGAGTTGTTATGGATGGGGTCTCATCCAACGAGTTTAAGCTGAGCTCGAGGGTACGGCAAGGTTCCGTTCTATCTCCCACACTTTTTCTTATGACCTTTTGGGTCAAACTTCTAATCCTACCTATTCTTTCGCATATAACAGCAACATCTATCATTCATATTCCTTTGATCATAGGCCAAGCCCTTTAGAGGTTAAGGGCATGAGTCAAAGTATGAATGACACAATATCTGAATAGGGTCGAATTTAATACACACCCAATGTTGTTTGTTGACCCATTCTAGGCATGAGAATTTAATGCGATGTCCGCTGGAATAACCACATCATTCGGGTGTCGAAAGAAGCCGTCAAGTTTTAAGGTTTTCTTAACAGGTGCAAAAAGTATTTCACTTCATCTGATCTCATTATCTTTACCATATATATTTGACCGAAAATGGAATACAAATTTTTCATATGGGCAGGGGCTTCAAAGTCTATTTTGCAGCTTCTTAACCGTGTTCAAAGGAGAGCGTCTTCGCTTATCAATGACAGTAGGGTTACCAGCTCAATTGCTTCATTGGATCATCGTCGGGACGTGGGTTGTGTTACACTGTTTTGCCTATATTAATATGGAAGGTGTTCTGCCGAGATAAGAGAACTCATACCCAGGGCCCGGGTTTTTATTCGGAATACTCGCCTATTCGTTTGTTGTCGATTGGCCAGTGAATCGCACAACGCATTACAGGGAAAAATCGTTTTTTAGTCCTACTATCCGAATGTGAAATAGACTCCCGGCAAAGGTCTTTCCTGTCATTTACAACTTAGTGAAATTTAACTCAAATGTATACAGACACTCTCCCTTATTCCTCTAACCTAACTTCCTTCCACCAACGCAATGCCCAGCATTAGTAGGCGTATCTCCTGACTGTTGGTTTAAAGTAAAAAAATAAAATGTTGCCTTCTTTAGAAGGTGAATAGCGGAGGAATGAAAGGTGGTGTAATATAAAGCGCTTTAAATATAGCAGCTTTGAAATTGTGCAGAAAGGTAATTATTAGAACAGTTGTTGGCGAACTTGTTAAAGTCTTTTAGTTCATATCCCTGTTATTTTACTTCGGAGTGCTATGGGAATACCAAAGTAGGCCTTTGCGGTATGTATGAGGCATAGAAAAATCATATATATTATTTTTGTAATTCTGATGTTGCCCTCGATGTGGATCAAACGCGCAACCCTCTGTGAAACAGTCCAACAGGCCACACTTTTGATCACTAATTTATTTTGATCACTCAAAATAAATATATATATGTAAATTTTACTCGTTATATGTTTTCTGTTTACAAAAATCTGTTTGGAGAATAAGGAACAAAAGATATTAAGAAAAAACCTTGTGAAAATAAAATATATTCTATCTCACAACTGGAATGATCTTCGTGTTGTAATTGTCAATTTCTAAAGGAATGTAGCAATCTTGTAAAAATAAAAAGTACATAAACAGACAAAAATAATTCTTCTTTTATCTTTTTCTTGTACATAAAATTAATAAAATAGAAAATTTCTGTTTTTTACAATTTTACTTTATAACTAAATTACTTCTAACACATTGAATTGTTTACGTATAGATACGATTAAACTAATGAAGCCTTTAAAACAGTGGTTCCCACAAACTTTTACTTCGCGGACCCCATGAGACATTTTTACTGGCTAACGGACCCCCAAATTTTAAAATCTTTTATATCACAGTGCAGCATTTTTAAGGTCATCGTGTGGTTCCTCCTTCATACCCGTTTTTTTTTTGAAGTATATATCGAAACTAAAAAAACCTGCAAAGGACTTGGCCAGATTACATCGAATTTTTTTTTTTTATGGACACCCTAAGTTTTTGTACCCAAACACGATTTTTTTAAAAAAGGAAAATTTTTATGGAATCCATATATCATAAACCGTTCGGAATTTTGTTTTTATGTCTTTGGCAAAGTTGTAGACCCAAACCAAAGCAAAAAAATTCTCATATGGACCCACCCAAAAAAATTGCATCCACTGCATCAAATTGCAAAAAATTGGGAAAAAATGCTATTTTTTCATGATAATATGGAAATATATATATAATAAATATATTCATTTTTTCAAAAACATATCGGCATTACAACAATAAAATGTTTAAATAGTAAATTTGAAAACAAGTAACAACAAAAACGGCATTAACCTATATAGTCTTTCTTTGTCGAAACGACAAACATTGGCTATGCAAAATAAGTGTGAGCAAAAAGATGTGCTTTCTAGGGTTAAGGAATGTTCGTATTAAGATGACATGTACTAGAGAGTTGTTTATATTGTTGTTAGATATAATTTAGCTGAAGAAAGATTTCTTAAATTCCCAGTATTTAAGCCATTTCAGGACAAAATCATGAAAAAATCATAAAAAAATAGCATTTTTCCCAATTTTTTGCAATTTTGATGCAGTGGATGCAATTTTTTTGGGTCGGTCCATGTGAGAATTTTTTTGCTTTGGTTTGGATCTACAACTTTGCCAAAGACATAAAAACAAAATTCCGAACGGTTTATGATATATGGATTCCATAAAAATTTTCCTTTTTTAAAAAAATCATGTTTGGGTGCAAAAACTTAGGGTGTCCATAAAAAAAATTTCGATGTAATCTGGCCAAGTCCGTTGCGGATTTTTTTTAGTTTCGATATACACTTCAAAAAAAACCGGGTACGAAAGAGGAACCAATTTATGTGTTGCACTGTGTATTTAAATAAAAACATTTAAATCCAAAGATTTTCAGGAAAAAAAATAGTAGTAAAAATACGACAGATGGAATTGTAGATTTTTCAGAATTTAAAATTTTTGGAAGAATCTTTCAATTAAATTACCCTAGAAAAACTTAAAAACTCTAGGATTTTGAGGTGTTTTCTATAAAAGAGCTTCTTAGTATGTGTGAGTTTTTAATAGGAAAAATTGATTCTTAAGCACATTCTGATGTTTTTTAGCATCTTAGAACGTGTTCTATAGAATAAATAAAAAGTAATATGTGTTCAATTAAACAACCAAAAAAATGTCTTAATCTGAAAAGTCTTAAGAATTGGAATACCACAACTTTTTATCACTTTTCTTTTTATTTTAAATAAAATTATGGCAACTGACTTGGAAGATTATTTATTATTACCTTCTTATTTTTAAAAAAATTTTTCCGAACGCCTTTTCGGACGCCTTTGGATGCAGCTACGGATCCCCAGGGAGTCGTGACCCCCCATTTGGAAACCGTTGCTTTATAAGGAAAACATACCAAATCAAAAAATACAAATGGGAAATACAGAAGTGTACTGTTCCAATCCCAGAAAAGGGCCGACTGTTTAAAAGCCTCGAAGATTTTCCAAAACAAAATCAAAAAAGTTCAGCCGTCAGATTTGTCAAATGGGAGCTCTACCTTCCAATACCTTAAAGCTAAAAACCTAAATGAATGTTAACTACTGGTTAACCCTAGGTTTCGCTAATACCCATGCATTGACATAAAGTTTTATGGAAATAACTTGCCAACTTTAAAAAATCAAAAAAAAGTTGGCCAAGAAACATTTTTACCAACTCTCCGACACGTACGAAATCATTAATACGGCTTTTACGGCACGTATTCGTAATATACGTATCCGTCAAAGCTTGTACGTATACGGAACATTAACGAACCATCTAATCGGATTTTCGAACACAATACGTCTTAACTCCGTTTTGGTGTATCCGTTTTGGTGCCGTTAAATAGGGTCTTCTCAGATTTTAGTTATTATCAAAAAAAAAAAAAACGCTTAAATTAAACGGTCATTGACGGACTTTCAACGGATTCGAAAAAGTTTCGATGTTACTTAAAATTCGTGATCTGATCCCTGTACGGATCCAGAAAATGGTACGTTAATGAAGTTGGATTATTTTTATGACGCACCGAAGACGGTACTTAAACGCAACGTTTTTTTGTTCGGTTGTCTTAAAAAAGCTTTTTCACAAACTAATCCGGACTTGAACTCGAAATATTAGGACTAATACTTTTTTCAAAATCTACTGAAATTTTTTTAAATTCTATGGATGCCAGTACTTGATTGTACTTGATTTTTTATTACACTGGCTATTTCTGATAGGATATGTAAACAATTCAGTTTGATGTTTCTACTTGCATTTGGGTTTCTTTGAATAGCAACGACAAATAGAGAAACAGAAAAAACAAGAACGGCTTCCCTTATCTTTATACAGTAAAAAATATTATATCCGTTTAACTAAAATTAGGTTAAAAATGGAATAGTTTGTCCATTATGGGCTTACTCTAAATCTGAATATGCACCTAATTCAGGATCTGTAATCACTTTGCTGCGTCAATACTGTGTTATATTAAAACTATTTTTCAATGAAATTTGTGTAGAATTAGGTCTCTGACGATTTTTTTTAAACATTTGTAACGAAACATTTCGGGCATTACTTAGCATACGTCCTATAATATACTGGTCTTCAAATTCAGAAGTCTTCTTTTATAATAATAACGATTACATAGGATTAAAATTTTCGATATCTAAAAACTTACCCTTGCAAATGACACAAAAAATAGTTGCTTATGTGTTAAATTTAATCCCGGCAATTTTAGAGCATCTGCCTCCTTTACCATCGAAGTCTTAAGGAATGCATGATAGGCTGCTTTAAGACCTCCATTGTCGGCAATATTTTCACCCAAAGTCTGTTTGCCATTCAAATGGCGACCATTTATAATGTACGAACTGTATTGTTTCGAAAAACATTCAGTTTTTTCATTAAAACGTTCAATACTTTTATTATCCCACCAACGATTTATGTTGCCAAATTTATCAAACTCCCGCCCTTGATCATCGAAAGCATGCGTCAGCTCGTGACCCATTACCACACCCATAGCACCAAAATTTAAACTTTTTGGATTATGTATATCGAAAAAGGGCGATTGTAAAATACCCGCAGGGAAGACAATTTGATTTTTCGAAGGTGTATAGTATGCATTGACCATATGGGGTACCATACCCCAATTGGTTTTATTGACCGGTTGATCTAGTTTTTCTAAATTCTTTTTCAAATTAAACATATTCGCTTGTATGTTATTTTCAAAATATGCATTGGCGGTCACATTTAAATCGGCATATTTTTTATCCAATTCCTCTTGATCCAATATATAGTCGGGAAAACCAATCATATCCGAAATGGCATTAGCCTTATCAATGGCACGTTCCCTTGTCCGCTTATCCATCCAGGTGAGATTATGAATGTTGTATTTAAAAGCTTCTCGGATTTCATTAATCATTTCTTCCGCTGCCGGTTTGGATTCACCATGAAAAGCATGTCGTACGAATATGGCACCAACAGCAAAGCCCACCACATTACCGGTATCGGCAACACAAAAACGCCAAACTTCTTCGCCACCATCAGAGCCCATTAGAGCTTTGCGTACACCCTTATAGGCATCACGAAAAGATCTAGAAAGGCAGGGGGAGAGTACGCGCACAGCTTGCCATACAAGATAATTGTTAAGGGTGCTGTAAAATATAAACATCAAGTTTACCATTTAAACTTTCCTTGAAGTTTCCTACTAACTTACTTTCTTCCCTCTACAGTCTTTTCCATTTCCATAATTATAACCGATAGTTTCTTTAAGAATTCTGGAGCATATACCACCACCACTTCTTTTTCAGTAACACGACGATTTACCAGTTGCATGGCATAGTCTAAATGTTGAGTCCAATTTATGAATGGAGCCAAACTATCCAATTCGGATAATTTCAAAGGATGATACATGGCCTCCTCGTTACGTCTCTCCTCTAAAGGTATAGTAATATTGGCTATTTTAGTTTCAAAATTCATAATTTCTTCCATTTGCCGACGAGCATCGGTTTCATTAGCACCCAAAAGCACACAAACTTTGGTCATATAATCAATATATTCCTTCAAGACCTTACGATGGATTTCGGTACGATTTTCATAATATTCAGGGGTAGGTAAAGTAAGACCACCTTGATCGATTTGTATGACATGGCGCGTAGAATTTTTATCATCTTCACCAATAGCCCAACCAAATAAGCAATTGATGTTGTATCTGGAAAAAAGAGTTATAGAAGTTAAATAAATATTGGGGGGATTCATGTTACCATCGTAGGTTAACGAGCTTTACATTTGTCCCTCATAAATTTTTAAGAAAAATCTAAATATACAGGAAGCGCCATATTTTTTGTCGTTATTTGGATAATGAATAAATTAAAAATAATAACAGATTTCCATATGTGTCATGTTTTTATTTTATTTGGTCCCTATCAATCCATTTGGACTACTTTTTTGAATACAACATCAATCAAATGGCTGCCAAAATGTGCCCTATCAGTACAGTTTTCTTTTTAAATAACCACACAAAAAGAAGTCCGGAGAGGTCATATCTGAATATCTGGGTGACCAGTCAATGTCGCCCTTTTTTGTTATCACATTTTTGTTGCAGAAAGTGCATTATATGCTTTGTAGTGGCGCATGGTGCACCATCTTGTTGAAACCAATAACCCTCCAAATCTTTTCATGCATTTTCGAGCAGGCAGAGTCAACACTCATCAATATTATTCGACAGGTTCGTCTTTTCTGAAGAAAAATTACCCAATGATCACTTTGACGCAAACGCCGATCACTCCCCAAATGTAGTAATTTTGTTTGTTCACGCCGCACGTTAATATGCACGTTGAGTTAACACAACTATTTTCTGCTGTACATCACTATTTCGGCGCATTGTTTTGGTGTGATACATGATAAAAAAAAAAAGTACTGAATTGACGTTTCAAAAACATGTGTTGACAAATGTTTAAGTTATTAAATGTTGACATAAAATATGGCACATACTGTATAGTATTCTTACCTGTTCTGTAATTTCTTTAACGTATACGCCAAATTCCATTTTCCAATATTAAAACCCGTATGAGTGACATTCCATCCACCAATTTTCCATAACAAATCTACCATAGGCTTAGCTCCCAATTTCTCTAATTCATCATTTCGATCCAAACACGACTCATAATAAATTTTGGCCTTTTTCTCGGCTTCAGATTTAAAAGTTTTCATTGGTTTTTCCAAAACATTTTTTATAATCAATTGATTTCTTTGTTCTATATTGCTAAAAGTACCCCAAGAAGATTTTCCATCTGGAATAGGATTATTCTTAATCCATTGATTGCTATACAAAGAAAACAAAAAAACTTTAATCCGATAACATAAATAGGATTTATATCATTATTATCGTACCAGGAATAAGCATAAAAATCATCACATGGATTTACAGTTCTATCAATAGAATTTAGTATATCATTTGAAGCAAATATACAATGCTCATTTAAGCATGGCAATTCGGGATCTGTAATTGAAATAGAGATTTATTATCTTAAAAACACTACAAATAAATAATTTCTTGAAACTTACTATCTTTGTGTGGTTCCACGTGAAGAATACGCGTAGTTTTATCTGACTCATTTTGAAAGATAAGTATTAACAATCCCATTATAATTAGGGACAAAAGGATAGTTGTAAGCATTAGCCATTTCTCGGCACGATTTCGTGAGCGCCAATTTAGAGTCGCCTAAGAAAAAAAATACAAAATATTATTGAAAAAAAATAAAAAAATAATATGATAACAGATAATAACTTAACCCTAAGTTAATTGCTCTTTTAGTACGCTTCTTTTTCAAGTGAACTTTGGTTGACCTAATCTTCAAATACTTAAATGTTTATTTTCTAATGGATTGAATGTGGCATTTCCGGTATAATTCGTCATTGCTTATGCCATAGGGAACGATTTGCAAGACCATGCAATTTGTTGTTCAATTCTATTTGTTGGTTTTAGTCAATTTTGTTTTGGTTGATTTACAAATATTTCGCAATTAAAATAAGGCACCGTCTGTCTTACCAATTCTGTATTTAATATCTTAGGAATTTATCCCTAAAAAATATTGGGATTACCGACAACTTTGTACGGCATATTATAGTTATCGAGGAGACCTACAACATGGTCCTATTTCCCAAGGGCCTGCGCCCTTAAATAGAAAAATGCTTTTATAGAAAAAATGCATTTATTTCTGGCATACATTCTCGTACTGCTCTTTTTGCCTTCCTTTTTGTTCACCAGGAGAGGAGGAGAAGCGAAACAGCACCATAGGTAATCCCATAATGGATTGATTTATTACTCTAAAATCAATTCCTACACTCACCAAAGAAAGTCTGTAATGGTAACTGAAAATTTTGTTGTTACTACGGGAAATTTTTCTAATTCGAGCCCAGCGGTATTTCTTGCTAATCTAAACAACACATGTCTGCTGACCTGTAGTACAATGAAATTAGTAGCCACTATTAAATATTAGTAATCTTTTTGTGTAGTGGAATTTAAAATTTAATTATTATTTATTTTTGAAGCATTTAAAACAAAATTTTCTGCTTTTAACTTCATAAACAATTTTTATTTAAAACTAATTATTGCATTGACTGAGATCTAATGTTTACATTTAATATTAAGTACGTTTAATATTAGATCCTTTTGATAAAAACCTACAATATTATGGTACAAAATTCTTTTGACGAAACGTCAAAGACTCGGCTTAGTGCAATATATTAAAAATTCTTTACCACATTATCGTGACCGGAAAATCTATTTGTCAGGTGAAAATTTTCATTTTGTTTTTCGTATATTAATAGTTGTAGAAGTTGGCGCCGCAGGTGAAAATTTTGCTTTTCATACGTTAACAACAAATATAATTCTTAACAAATTTCAAAATTGCCAAACTCTAAAACGCAATGTCATAGACAGTTGTCCACCTAAAATTTTACAAGACCGTGGGATTCTGCAAAAACCGCATATCGGAAATTGTTGGCTCTTTCATTGTTAATACGAACTGGAAGGGAGAATAAACTCATGGACGGAGAGCAGAAATTTACTTAATTTTTTAACTATTTTGATTTACATAAAATGATTTTAATTATAATTCTTTTAAATATATCATATTAGGTTGGGCCAAGTAACTTTAATGTTTATAAGGAGTACATTCGGATGTTATTGATTCCATTGATTTCATTATTGTTTATTTCCTTAAATTGGTGTTACTTTACATAATGAATAAATGCTTCAATCTAATGAATAAAAATATGCCCCAAACTAATTTTTAATTATTTTTTTAGTGTTATAATTACATTCTAAGATTGGGGTCATATTTCTTGGGGCCATTTGTACAACGCCACCGTGTACTACATCGATTTAAAAAAAAAAAAAAAAAAATGTAATTTACAAAGCATCAATTGAAATTCGAAAACACCAAATAAAATAAAATAAATATTTGTTAAATTTCAATAATTTTTTAATTGCGTTTGGTATTTTTTTTATTTAAATTGATCTTTTTAAATATCGGTTTAAAATTTTTAAATTTTATTTGTAATTTTTTAAATTTTATTTCGGTTTTATTTATTTATTTTATTTTATTAATATTAGTGATATAATTACAAATTATATCCTAATACCCTAACAGAACACTAGCAACAAAGGCTATCGGTTCGATGTAGCGAAAACAGACCAGAGCCTCTGGTGGGAATTGAACCCACGACACCCGCACTGATAAGCTAGCACGCTACCAACTAGCAATTTCGTCTATTTTTTATAAAAAAGCTTTATTTTTATATCTTTATATCTATAAATTCTTGTTTTCATACATGGACTTCAACGGAACACGAAATATAGCAATTACAAATAGAAAAATTTCAAATATTTGTATGACAAATATTTTTGTCTATATTTAAAAGGGAAAAGTTAAGAATTGCCAAGACTTGGCAGCATTTTTATAAAATCTTACTTTTAACTACTTTGCAAGTCTATAAAAGTGTTGTTAATAAATATTTATAATATACATATGTTTTGATATAAAAATAAACACACAAATCTGAAATTTTGAGAATTCCAGTTAAGTCTTAATGTGGTATTTGAATCTCAGATTTTTAATTAAAAAAAGTAATACAATTGGAAACACGAATTTTTTGATTTAAAAGAAAATATACAAATTAAATAATTCCACTAAGGACCTGTACGAGGCGGATAAATAACACTATGGAACATTTTTGGGATTATTCTCTGGGGGGTGAGAAATTCCAAGTCAGGGTGATGGTACTAGGTCAGTATAGTAAAACCCTCAAAGGGTTTGGCGTTCGTATGTGTCAGTTTTTTTTTTATTACCTTTTAAATTTTTTCCTTATCTTGATGTTTTTTCGCTTAGTTGTAACATTTTGGCAAAAACGTAGTTTAACATAACTCGAGAAACACTTGTCCGATTTTGCTAAAACAAACTCAAAAAAATTTAGAATTACAATTTCTTTAATCCGTTCATATAACGTTTTTCTTTATAATCAACAGTTTTGCCGGTAAAAATAAATTTGTGGAGAAAAAAAAATATTTTTTTGCCTAAAAATTAAATTTTTTTTTTTTTAAATTCATAAAAAATCCAAAACGGAAAAAAGGATCAAGTGTTATTAATTTCATGTAAAGTCACATAACCTATAAACAAAATGCGACATAAATCATAGAAATCGATTAACGCGTTCTGCTTTTATTTACAATTAAGTGAAGGTATCCCATTTTGACAAGAATATTGATATTTGTTTTTATTCAAAAAAGTGTCATTTATCGCCTTTTTTATAAATTTTCCCCAATAACTCCAGACTTCTGGCCATAAACTACTAAAAAAATTAAGTAAACATTTTCATAATTTTTTATTTTTATTTTATTTATTTATTTTTATTTATTTTAATAAATATTGCCTAGACTTTTTCGATGGTGGTTGTTCGGGACTAGTGGCATCGCATTCATCGCTATCATCAGTTTCTGAACCACACATAATGTCAATGTGTGACTCCACTGTTGGCCCTTCTGCATCTCCTGAAAATTCCTTATCATCAAGATCATCCTTGTCTTGCCACACATGCTTACTCCACCAGCAAATTTCCGCAATTATTGCACTCGGCGACTTTTTGCCTCTATATCTGTAAGTTTTTGTTTTATTAAAATGAGTTTGAAAAAATAAAAAATCAGTATTACCTCATTTCAAATGGCATAGCAACTTGATGATAGCGTTCACCTTGTTCATCAGATTCGGTAGCCAATTGTTTGCTGAAGTAGTCCAGATGATGAT
This sequence comes from Eustalomyia histrio, assembly GCA_949748255.1. Lineage (NCBI taxonomy): Eukaryota > Metazoa > Arthropoda > Insecta > Diptera > Anthomyiidae > Eustalomyia > Eustalomyia histrio. The sequence goes on from OX456525.1 coordinate 101,340,854, forward strand.
GTAAATAATGGATTTTCAAGGACATGTGGACACCAATTTCCGAGAATGCTCTTAACATCCTTGCGACAGAAACATCGTAGTTGTTAGAACGATGCTTTCCCAACAAGCCTTCTATTACTTCTTTGATTGCCTGCCATGCATTCAATTCAGCGTCAATCAAAATATTGTTGAATGCGTCACTTTTAATCAGCTTTCGTATATCTGGACCATTTACTACGCCTGATTGGAAAAAATTAATTTGTTAAGATGGAAAATCATGGGAAATGAATGTGATATTATAACTTACCTTCTTTAATTTTACTTTCGCTGAGTCTCGGGTAAATTAGTTTCAAACACAAGAAAACTTCATCTCTTTTGGCGACAGTTTTGATAAAATTCTTAACAATTCCAAGTTTAATATGCAGTGGAGGCAGTAATATATTCTCCTTTGGCACTAGAGGCTCACGAATAATATTGGCCGTTTGTAACCTGCTGTGCTCTCTGAGTTTCCATCCGTGGCATGCATATTGGTCACCGGAAAATCGTGTGTCCCAATCGCACAAAAAGCACATATATTTTATATACATGCTTTGAAGACCGCAAAGCATTGCTACAACTTTTAAATCGCAGCATATGCGCCACATATGTTTGGCGTAGTTAACCATTTTTAAAATATTTTCCAGTGCATCATATGTTTCTTTCGTTTCTGTACTATAGGCGATTGGAACTGAAGGTTTTTTATTGGTCTTATGCAGTAAAACCGCCTTCAAGCTGAGTTTTAAACTGTCAATAAATAATCTCCAGTCATCTGCTTCATATTTTATTTCCATTGCGTCCATCAATTTTCCTACATCCGGGCAATATGCAGAAGTATTTTCATCATTCACAAGGAATAAACTTTGGAGTGTTGCCTGACGACTTCGATAAGCTGTGACTTTCACACCGGGTGCCAACAAATTGTTTGATTTCAAAATGGAAGCAAGCTCTTCCGATTTATGCTGTGTTAATTCCAACTTGGCAACAATTGAATCAAGCTTATTTTGATTTATTAAAATTGGCTCATTGGATACTGATGGCTCATATGGGGGATCATCACGTGCATGATATGTCGGAGCAGTCGTAGAAGAGAAAATATCTGGGCTAGAAGCTTTTGGCACAGGAATGTGGTCCGAATGAGGCAATGGTGTTGCGGCACTTGCAACACCAACGTAATTATACGATTTTCTTATCCTTTTTGCGGCTCCTTTATTCGCACATGCATAGCAATTCAATGTATTGTGACCTTCGCCAGGATAAGTCCAAGTCATTGGGATACCGAATGGCATACTTTCACGTCTTCTATTTTCCCAATCCATTAGACGGTTGTAGCAGCTTTTACGCACTATATTTGGTACCCAATTTTCGTTCACTATAACATTTTGGTTGAAGTACATCTCGTATGTTTGAACAAAATCAGTACTGAAATTTCCCCTTTTTTATGTGTTGAGACATATTGACCACAGCAGTAGCAAAAGCTATTTATATCTGGCTTACACAGTTCCATATTCTGTTCAGTTTTGGTCACTTTTAAAAAACTGGAGAAAAATCACTTTTACTGTTCGCGTTCGTCGGCACTTGTTGAATGACAAAAACCACAGAACCAGTGTGAGAAAGAGAAGAAGTATAATGACAATGCATGTTATATGTGAACATTACAGAACCAGTGTTGCCACATCAATATTTCTCTTTTAGTACAGTAGAAAAATATGAGAGAGTTCGGCTTGTGAGTGTCAATGTTTTCTCCAAATAATGTTGTGCATATCTGGAGCAAATTTTTGAAATTCATACATTTACCTAATTGTGAATAAATGAGAAACGCGTGCATCGATTTTCATGACCTATGCCTTTTTTTGCTCATGAGTTATGTGACTTTACGCGAAAGTAATTAGTTTTGGCACTTTTTTCCATTTTGGATTTTTTATGAATTTAAGAAAAAAAAATATTTAAATTTTTAGGCAAAAATACTTTTTTCCCTTCATACATTCATTTTTAACTTCAAAAGTGTTGCACATATAGGAAAACGGTATAGAAACAGATTAGAGAAATTGTAATTCTTAATTTTTCTAAATTTGTTTCATCAAAATCGGACAAGTGGTTCTCGAGTTATGTTAAACTACGTTTTTGCCAAAATGTTACAACTAAGCGAAAAAACATCAAGATAAGGAATAAATTTAAAAGGTCATAAAAAAAACCTGACACATACGAACGCCAAACCCTTTGAGAGTTTTACTATACTGACCTAGTACCATCACCCTGACTTGGAATTTCTCACCCCCCAGATTGGCTGTTGTACTGTGTAAGCTAAATACAAATTGACAAAAGATTTTAAATTTCTTTGACAAATTCTTTGAACCATTTCTACAATTTCATAGAATTAAGTTTTGATTTTCTTAGCCAGCTCACACCCTCACAAAATACAACATTAAAAAATAATAATATGGCAATTGGTATTTTTGGTTGTTTTTACCCAAATAATATTACGAGTGTGGAAATAATTAATAATAGAGAAAGGCTAAGTATATATATTTCATCGAAAGAAGCGGCCAAATAATATTTTGTACATATAACAAGGTTCGGTAACTGAGAGAAAATTTCCCTGAAAATTTTTCTCATTTCAGAAAAATCTGGTAAAACCCAATTGGACCTGTAAAAAAATAAATTAGTTTTGCGAAGAAAATCAATTGGAAACAACAAAATACAAGCTATTTTGTATATATGAATACTAAACATAGTAAAAAATTGTATTTTGGAAATAATTTCGGGCCCCCGGACACCCCCTACAAACATATTTTTTTGTCGAGCAACAACATTTTTTTATTTTATTAAATTTTTTTGTTTCAAAAAATATTTTAAACAAAGAAAAAATAAATAAAAACATATGCCTAGTTCAAGGACAGAAAAGTCGTTGTTAAATAGTTTATCAAAACTTTGTGTAAATTTAATAAAAATTTTGATATAAGAAATATAAGTTTTTAAAATCTGCTAGTTTTGGGATTTAAAAAAAATATACCCTCTTCGTAATGTAATATATTTCATAATCATAGCCAGAGGCTTTTCTTAAGATCTTTCTTTTGCTAAATTCAAATCTGTCCTCAAAAATTCTTCTTGCGTCAGGTTTTATTCAGGACTTATGTAACTATTCCACTAATGATTTCCGCAGTGCTGCCATCAGAGATGGTTGGTTAAATGTTGGCAGAACTAGAAATTTACAATCTTGAGAGTATTGCGCTGTTTAACGATTGATAACAGTGGTCAACTATTTGTTCCTTTGGCCATTACTTACAGGGTAGGTGAAAACTATCGAAATTTCTTATTTTTCCATATTAAATTTTAAATTAAATTTGTCACTAAGCCTTAAAACATTATAGTAGAGATTGCCCAAATTTCCGACCACTATTAATAATTTAGCATATTTTGTTAATTGGTCGAATACCACATAATAGCTGTATTAATAGATTATTCGATTAATAACACTTCTTGGTTTAAATAAGGTCCGTCGCAAAGCCGCGAACTAAAATGAAGGTGAAACATTTTTGGTGTAGGAAAAGAAAGAAATTTTTTTTTAACAAACGTAGGTTCGAAGTGACTGAAACAAGAGCTCTTAAACTGTCTAACTGAGAGGCTGTTTTTTTTAACGATATTATTTTTTTCTGAGCATTATTTTATCTCTATTTTGTATATATGTATACACAGTTTGTCAACTAATTCTTTTCAAAATAAAAAAAGGTCATAGTTTTCATTTTTGAACTCAAAATTTATTAACAAAAACATGTTTTCTTTCACTTTTTCTTTCATAATTTAATAAGGGTAAATATTAACTGTTAATATTAATACCAAAAATGGTAAATTTCAATATAAAACAAAACAAAAAACAGCATATATTCACTTGTCAAATAATTCTTTTCAAAATTCATACACAGGTCAAAAAGAGACACAAAATTAATTAACGGTACGTCAAATTCGAAAAAAAAATCAAATATCCTTCTTTGGTATGCTTTAATATATTGCTTTTAATAAGATTTATTATTTGGACACGTGCACACTTAACTAAAATCGGCGTTTTTAACCATGCCTGGAAAAGGAATTGACGAAAATTTATTTTAATAAGTTTATTGCAATTATTATAAGGGGAAAACGGCAAGGGAATTGGCTGAAATGTTTAATATAAAATTGAGGATCATTTATAACATTATTCGACGTGCGGAAAAAGAAAATCGTCTGCACCTAAACAATTCTGTTGGCAGACCACCAAAGCTTACCAGACGCGATCATTCCAAAATTAAAAAAAAAGATTGGAGATTATCCGCAAACAACCTTGAGACAGTTTGCATTGGACATAAAAAACGATTGCCATAAGGAAGTGAGCCACGAGACTGTAAAAAAAGTTCTGAAAATGCACAATTACTCATCACATGTAGCCATAAATAAGCCATTGCTTTCTGCTATTCACATTAAGAGGCGGCTCAACTTTTCTATTGCTAACGTTAACAACACTGCAGAGTACTGGAAGAAGAATATAATACCAATTGTTAAGTTTGGCAAGCTTTCTGTAATGGTGTGGGGTTGTATCTCATCAAATGGCGTTGGTGAGCTGCGTATTTTTAATCAAGTTATGACGAAGGAGTATTATTTGGATATCCTACAAAATGAATTGAAAAGTAGCGCGATTAGTTTCGGGTGTGTTGATCCTCAAAACTCACATAAATTCAAGTACAAGCTGTATCATGACAATGACCCCAAACATAAATCGTTGGTTTGTAGGACCTGGCTGCTGTATAATTGCAGCAAAGTTATTGACACACCTGCTCAAAGTCCTGACCTAAATCCCATCGAAAATTTGTGGGCTTTATTGAAGAAGAAAGTAGCTAAACGGGGTCTCACCAATAAAAACGCTTTAATAAAAGCAATTAATGAAAAATGGCAGAAAATTCCAGATAATTATGTCTTAAATGGCCTTTAACAGTCAATGTCGCGACGTCTGAAGGCAGTCTTGGATCCTAGTGGCCACCATACCAAATATTATTACTAATACTACTTTAGTTTTTAAGTTTAGGTTTTAAATACATAATGTGTTTGAATTTTGCAATGAATTAATTAACAAGTGAATATATGCTGTTTTTTTGTTTTTGTTGTTTTTTGTTTTGTTTTATATTCAAATTTACCATTGTCGGTATTAATATTAACAGTTAATATTTACCCTTATTAAATTATGAAAGAAAAAGTGACCTTTTTTATTTTGAAAAGAATTAGTTGACAAACTGTATATAGGAAAAGCAATAACGTGTCTGACTCACTCGCCCAGCTCAAACTGCAGGAGCTAGGAAGTTGAAATTTGGTGTGAAGGCTCCTCCTTTGGCATATACATCATCTTAGACGGGATTTTTGAAAAACCTTACGGGGACGGGCTGACAAGGGAAACAGTTGGGAAGTTAAAATTTGGTATAAAGGTTTTTCCTCCCGTATAGACATGAGTTAAGACGGAATTTTTGAAAAATCCTACGGAGGGGCAAAAAAGGAAAAAATTATTCCCGTTTAGGCCTGCCAAAACCAGTGGAACTAGGAAGCTGAAATTTTGCACGTAGGTTCCTCTACTTGCGAAAACATCTGCTGAGACAGGATTTTTAAAGTTCCTACGGGGACAAGCAAAAAGGGTAAAAGTTCCCCTTGACAGCTTACCCAAACCCCTTTGGCCGGAAACCTGATAGCCATGTTCTCTGAAGTTAGCCCATACTCCTACACGAAAGATAAAATTTTTAGACATCATGTTCGCAGAAGTTAGTCCATACTCCTAAACGAAAGATCAAACGGTCAAAACGGTAATTTCCCTTTGACAGCCTGTACAATGCTGTAATGCTTTAATAAGGTACTTTTTTAACCATTTTCATCTGGCGAATCCGACGATTCCGGCCTATAGCCGTGGCAATATTTTTTTCCACGCTAGCAAAAAGCTTCTTAGTATTAGCATCAGAGAAAATTCTTTTCACACTAAAAAACTTATCAACTTTATCAACTTTCCCAGTCAGAAAAATAAAAACTTCAGAATGTTGGCAAAACGTTGGACACTGTGGTATATACGTTGGCAAAACGACTAAATTCCAAAGTTAATAGTAGTCTTTCAACGTCGATATGATAACACTTTTAAAGGGTTATACGACTCTGTTTTTCGACGTTGACAAAACGTCCATAATACAAAATAGTTATACAGTAAATGGAAAATTCAGTATTTTTCCAACTCTGTTAATACCAAAAATTTAACGCATTTGTGGAACTCACGCCACTTTTTTAGCAGACTACGAATATTCATAATTTAAATAACATTCTGGATGATGCAATTAATATAGGGGCACATATATCCTAATTTTTGATTTTGAAAACAGTTTAGGTGTTATGAAATCTATTGTAAAATCTCCCACCAATCCAATATTTCTAATACAGAGGTCTTAATAGTCACAATCCATCCCCAAAGAAACAAAAACAGCTTGATATGTACTGGTTGGATAACCCACACGCAGAGAAAAAAAAAAAATTATAATGCAACGATAAAATACTGGCAACAATCAATAAAAAATTATACATCAATTATACAATTATAATATTTTATTGTTTTCATAAAAACCAAAATTTTATCAGTTCAGTCAGTTTGTTTTTACTACAAAATGTCTTAAAAAACAATCATATATTGTTTACTAAAACTGGACTACTACTTTTTATAGTAGAAATATTCTTAGATTATAAAGACTATTTCTTAAACAAAAATTTCTTAACAAAACTTAAGTGTCTAAGATTTTTTTATTAAAAAAATGGATCATATAATGATAATCCAGGAATAGTTATGAGGGACCATAATATGATAACATTTTGAGTATACCATGATTTGGTGCGATCATTTTATGATAAATTCAACATAACATGTTTATTTAGGACCATAATATGGTAATTTTTGAATCATAATATAACTGTAGGGACCAAATTATGGCAAAAATATGGGGTTTTTATTATCATAATATGATAACCATATTATAGTACGACTATGGTTGGCACAACCATAAACCCAAAAATATATGACACTCTTCGAATATGATTGCAATTAAAACCGATCAGAACAGATTCTCTGGTCTTGAAATTGACGGTAGTCAAGCTCCAAAAGCAGTTTTCCTCAAGCCTCCAAAATAAAAAAGAAAGTAATACTTAACCCTAGCTTTTGATTTTAAACAAAAATGTACTAAATCGCGATAGGATTAAAATCCAACCATAAAAAAAATGTCAGAGGAAAAAATACTGAATATTACACATTCAAACTAAAAGATGAGCGTAACTTTAGGGTTTACCTCAGGAATATGTACTACTCTATAAACATAGAAGAGATAAAAGAGGATCTTAAATCTCTAGGTCATAATCTCGTTAATATTTGGAATATTAAACACAGCCAAACAACAAATCTGCTTGCCTTATTCTCCATAGAATTGGAGCCCAAGGAAAATAACAAGGAAATTTACAAAATTAAGGCACTCCTACCTGTTGGATTTTTGGATATTTCGTGCGGACCTTATAAATTTATTATTATTTCTGCAGGATAAATGATCTCTTTATCTTTATAAGCACGTATATTTTTGCTAGGCACAGGGCAAATAAGAAATATACATATAGCAAAGAAATTATATTTTATATTTTAAAATGCTTTTATAAGGATAGAAACCGATTTCAGCTGTTGTTAAAATTTCAGAATCCCTTAGTTTGTATGTTTTGCATTGTATATGCTTCTATTTATAAGTGTTAAAATATTTATTAAAAATATTAATAACTCAAAAAAAAAAAAATTACAAGTATTACCATTTTAGACATCGTTACCACCAATATTTTCGGTATAGTTGAAGATATCATATTATTTTATTTATTTCGATATCGTTATTGATATTATATTTTGATGGAATAGCGATAAAATAACTACAAAAATTCTGGAATTTGGCGCTGCCCAATTTTTCGATATTGTAATGATATCGCTATTTTTTGGAATAACGATATCATTAACGAATGTGTATTTTTCTCCACAGTACCTATTATTTATGTATCGTTTATGATATCATTCTCAGGCAAACTTATCATCAAAATGATATCGTTATGGTATCGAAACGATATCGTTTGGTTTGTTGGGCTCGGCTTACGTTAAAAAATTTTCCAGAAATTTATAAACAATTAATATTTTTTTAAATATATATATATATATATATATATATATATATATATATATATATATATTAGGGCGGGTCGATTTGTAGGGAGTGAAAAAATTCAACAATTACCCTATGATTTCCGTATTCTATGGGTTATTCCATGAAAATTTGCCGAAGGAACCATACCTCTATCGTTAAAATCGAGTCCCCTACTTTTTGTTGGTAGATTTTTTCCCAAATTGACGTTCGTATGAAATATTACCTACACGTTAACATCCATAACTCAAAAACTATCGATCGGGTAGCCGCGTTGGAAAGGTGAGCTCATTTTGATAAATTTACAAAAAAAATCTCCAACATTGGTCCAACGGTTCAAAAGTTACGGGCATTTTTGTCCAAATTTTGGAGCCTTTTTCCATTTTTTTCTTGATTTTGTCCAAGAATATTACTTTCATGGCCATTTTTTTGGCTCAATCCATTATTTAATTCAATTAACAATTCAAAACGAAGAGTTTAAGCCCAAATTTATCGAATTCGGTTGATTAATTCATGCGATATTGCTAAAACAAAATAGCACATAAAACCAACTTTTTGATTTTTTTTTCCCTCTTTATTTTTTTTTTCTACAAAAATTCAAATTAAGAGATAATAAAGTATCTATCAACCTATTATCAAAAAAAAATATTCAATTTGAGTGTAGTAAAAGACAAAATGTGAAAAAAAAACATTATTTTTTCTGAAAGTCTTGTTTGCTTTCAAGTCTGGGTGTTTTCGTACGGCTCTCTAATGTCGTCGCCATAGCGCCTTCTACATTCTTTCCTGCAACTCGTTTAGCAGTGGCAGCCAGCAATTGGACATGTCTTTCCGTTCCTTGAATGTGTAAAGGAATTTGTGGATCATCGAACGGTGGCACTTCGTAATTTAAATATCCCTCCAAATGTTCATACGAATAACTTTGCGTAAACGGTGGTTCGAATAAAATGGTATCGTCATTTAAATCAATCATATTTGTATATTCCGTACAATTAAAGTTTATAAGAGATTTTTTATAAACTCTAAGTTCCGTTGGGTCGACAATATCTCTTCGGTAATGTAAAATCTTCTTTATAGCAATGTTTCGTTTTTCCATTCTATCATCAAACAACATAGATAGCAAGATATTTTCTGAGTGTGCAAAATATGGATTATCTTGAATTACTGTATTTACAACTCCAAGTAAATTCCGTGGTAAAAATCGTGTCCAAGTAATAAATTTAAAAAGTAATGTACTACCGTATGCGGCAGAGCTATAATACTTAACATTGAAATACATTGGCGTGTATACTTTTATTATATAGTTAGCCAGAATTTTTAAATTTTCAGTTGGATTATTAGTTGTCACATACAACCGTAATAATCTATTGGCTTTGGTCAGCCAACGAGAATGTGCAATTGGCCCTGGTTTTATGTGAGATAAATCCGCAGGAACCACACCATTAGAAATTGCATTGGCCATTAACATCAAGTACCTCGAATCAGTAGATAATTCTTCTGGATTTAAATCACCAGGAGGCATATTTTCCAAAGCGATTTCCTCAAAATCGGTTACCACCTGAAAAGAACACATAAAAGCTAAAAAATAGAATAAAAAATGGTAAAGAATTAGCTATAAAAATTACATACGAGAAGATTTTCACAATCAGCAATTTTTGAGCTCAACTTTCCGGTAGTTGATCGTGGTCCAGTGGTGGTTGATTTGTCTAAAGTGTCAAACAAATGTCTAAACGGAAGCTCGTTAAAGTGCAGAAGACACACAAACCAGTGCAGTGGTCTCTTTAACTGTTTTTCGAATAGTCGCAAAATTCCACCGTGTACGCCAGTATTTGTTGGTTCACCATCAGCGCATATGGCAATTAATGAATCGAGAGACAATTGTTTTTCTTGGAAGAATTCGATCAATTTGTTGACTTTGCTTGCCGCAGTTTCACTTTCTAGTTTTGTGTAGCCTATCAATTGAGAATTTGGTTTTCTCAAAAAAACTAGATGAGGTTCTTTAACCATCCTTGGATGCAACTTCTCATCAATTTTTTCTACAGTTAGAGCATAATTTTTCCTGCCGTCGAATGAAAATGATATCAAATTCGAGCCATCATACCGCTTACGAAGTGCGTCTTGTCTCCATTTTTCTCTTTCTCTACGAAGTTTACTTTTATCCATGATGACAAGATTGCCATGAGCATCTTTTACGCCCAGGTCTTCCATCAGAGCTGTTGCCAATGCTGATCCCATTCTATCATGCACACCAAATCTGTCACACATCATTGCATAGTTTTTAGTATTGTATCTGGGAGTGTATGTGTGTGGTGGTAGAACTAATTCTGAACCTCCTCTCACATCAACTTCCATTTCGTCATAATGTGGTTCGTATGTAGGATCGTTGCTCACTGGGATTGTTGGTATAGTCGTTGGTATCGTCTCTTCACTTCCACTATCGTGTTCCGGTATCGTTTGTATTCTGTCATTTTATTGATCGCGCATGAAATCTTTTAAGTTTTCTGGGATAGATCCACATGAGCAGTCGTTTTCTTTCAAGTTGCATTTACATTTTCCAATGTTGAATAATTGGTTTGTTGATTCTACGAATTTTTTGAATTCTGTTGCGCGTTTTACTCGTTGTTTATCTGCATTACTATATGCGTCAAGCAAATTATTCAATTTTCTAATGATGCTACCTTTGAGTATAAGTTCAATATTAAGTTGATTCCAAATTTCTAACAATCTGTCTGCTACTTGGGGAGTAAATCTTTTATACGAAAACATTTTGCTTTGGGCTTTTGGACGTTCGGCCAAGAAAAAATAGTAAAATAGTGCTTCAATATATCTCGTTTAGTTGACAGATTAATATCAGGTAATTCACAGCCCACGCCAAAAGAAAAAACATCATGAGAGACCAAATGTTGCAAACTACTGCGTTGGGTATCTGTTGGATTTTGCGATGAACCAGGCTCTGAATCCATTTTTTAAACCGTCACTAAAAGAATTATATATGTTTTTCATAGAATAATAATATAACTATTAACTATAATAGTTAGCAATGTTTTTACACTTACCTTTAAATCTTTTCTAAATTTCAAAATAGTTTGATTATTTGTTAGTTATTTCAAGTAACACTTCACTGAAATGACGCTCAAACAAAACTAGCATACACTGGAATCCCCACCCCGCCAACTACAGCTGATTGTTTCGTCCAATTAGAATTGCTGTGTATTTGTTGTTGTCAAAATGACGTCAGCGAAGAATTATTCTTTATAAATCGTATGCAAACCCAAAAAAGAGAGCAAAAATAAAAAGGGAAAAAAATCAAAAAGTTGGTTTTATGTGTTATTTTGTTTTAGCAATATCGCATGAATTAATCAACCGAATTCGATAAATTTGGGCTTAAACTCTTCGTTTTGAATTGTAAATTGAATTAAATAATGGATTGAGCCAAAAACATGGCCATGAAAGTAATATTCTTGGACAAAATCATGAAAAAAATGGAAAAAGGCTCCAAAATTTGGACAAAAATGCCCGTAACTTTTGAACCGTTGGACCAATGTTGGAGATTTTTTTTTGTAAATTTATCAAAATGAGCTCACCTTTCCAACGCGCCTACTGGCGATTAAACCCGATGGATAGTTTTTGAGTTATGGATGTGAACGTGTAGGTAATATTTCATACGAACGTCAATTTGGGAAAAAATCTACCAACAAAAAGTAGGGGACTCGATTTTAACGATAGAGGTATGGTTCCTTCGGCAAATTTTCATGGAATAACCCATAGAATACGGAAATCATAGGGAAATTGTCGAAAAATAAATCGACCCGCCCTAATATATATATATATATATATATATATATATATATATATATATATATATATATATATATATATATATATATATGCACGGCGCATGTTGCGGGGACGGTTTTCGTTTCACAATGAATATATATATATATATATATATATATATATATATTCATTATGCATACTTTGAAGACATCTGTATATACAGCCAAAAAAGTCCCTATAATATGCGCTGTATCCAGTAAAATGTCTTCAGTGTATATAGTAGATTAATGTAAAGTTTGAGGTCAGTCTCCAAAGAATCAAAATGTCTTCATAGTACAGCCAAAAAAGTCCCTATAATATGCGCTGTATCCAGTAAAATGTCTTCAGTGTAAACAGTCCGTCTGTCTGTCTGCCTGCCTGTTGAAATGGCGATCACGACGCGAAGACGCAAGCTGGAGTGCCTATTTTTACCCATATTATTGAACATCCCGAGCAGTTTGGTATTGAAAATGAGCAAAATCGGTCCAGCGTTTCAAAAGTTATGAGTGAAAATGTAAAGGTACCTCTAAATTTTCCACACAAAATGGTATAATTTTTCTGTATCTATTTTTTCTGTTAAGCTTCGTAATTCCATAAAATATATTTTTTGTTTTTCTAACCAAAGACATTTATATATAAAGAAAGAGCAAATTACATAATTGCTTTGGTGTCGCTACTTTTTTATAGGTGGCGCTGAATTAACAAATATAATACCCTACCCCATGGCTAGGTTCAAAGAAAGCAAAGAAATGTATATATAAAGATAGAGCAAAATGCATAATTGCTTTAGTGTCTATACTTAGAAGTAGATGGCGCTCAAGTAAATAAAAAACAAGTAAAAAAGGGCTAAGTTCGGCTGTGCCGAATCTTTTAATACCCTCCACCATAGGGGCTGAAGATGATATACGTATATACTAAATTTTGCATGAACTGTAATATGAATATGTTTTGTCAATTTATGTAACGAACTTTTGTTATTTAGTTTTAGTCATGTTATTTATTTAGTTTAAGTAATGTTATTTACAGAGGTCTGCTCTGTTGGCGACTTTAACATTGTTGATTTTTACGTTAACTTAGTTATTAGAGTAACACACATACAGCTCTAAGAATGTTATTATTCTCATAGTATGTAAGACAATAAATGTAATCGAATAAGAAGACTTAATAACATTTTTACTTATTTAACAGAAAAAAAAATAGATACAGAAAAATTGTACAAATTTGTATGGAAAATTTAGAGGTACCTTCACATTTTCACTCATAACTTTTGAACCGCTGAACCGATTTTGCTCATTTTATATTAAACTGCTCGGGAGGATGTTCAATAATCTGGGTAAAAATAGGCACCCCCGCTTGCGTCTTCGCGTCGTGATCGCCATTTCAACAGACAGACAGACGGAGATCGCTAAATCGACTTAAAATTGCGTAAGGATCACGAATATATATACTTTATGGGGTCCTAAACCTATATTTCGACATGTTACAAACGGAATGACAAACTGATATATACCCTCACCATATATGGTGGAGGGTGTAACAATACCCTGCGCCAAGCTTAGGTCGGCATGGCCTTGGATTTGGCTTTTAATTATCTTAGGAACCACAAATATGACATTTTATACATATTTTAAATTCTAGTACATTAAACTGTCACTAGCAGACTTATTTAATAATACTAAAGTCAATTTTTGAAATGTTCGACGTGATAAAAGCATTTCTTTCACATTTATGTTAAAAATTAATTTTCATAGATCAAAATGGTATCTTTTCTGTAAATTCGTATAATTTTCAAGTATTGAGCCATTGCAAACTGCATATTTATGTTAATTCTTTAAAAAAAAAAAAATAATAAATACACATACAAAAAATTGTAATACTGTGTTCTTAAACATCTAAATGACTATTGATTTAGAAAATTAAAGTATAATATACACATAAAACATATATTTTTGTATAGTTTTTGGCAAATATTCTTTTATCTTACGAACGAAATAGAAAATCACTAATACCCTGTTGCATATTGTAGCAAAATATGCCTAATAGGGAGAATTTATTTTCGGATGCGCCATCTATTGGGAAATAGTTTCAACTAATGTTCTTTCTTTAATAAATTAATGTCTTTGAAAGAAAGAACATTCGTTGCAACTATTTATCAATATGTGGCGCATCAGAAAGTGCATTCTCTCTATTAGGCATATTCTGCTGCAGAGCTAGTCCCCATTAGCCAGTAACAAAATTGAGTATTTGCCAAAAACTATACTTTAAAACAAGGGTGTCCAAACCCTATGCTCTTGGTGCACATTTGTTTTTGTGAAAGCACTTAGCTATAGTCTGTGTGTTTTAATACACATAGAGCACTCAGCAATAGCAATACGAAATACACAAACAACATTGCCTTATTAGTTTTTTTTGTCGTTCTTCACTGTATACACGCAAGTGCAAAGCAACAACACTTTCGTATGTTTTGCTGGTAAACAATGACGACAGCGATAATCAATGTAGATTTTGTTTTTGTTTAACGTATGATATGAAATATTTTTTTTATGTGTATTCGTTTTTACAATAAAAAATATTGAATAAAAATTAATTATTTAAATGGATTGGTGTTTGCTCTTCCATAAGGAACTTTTGGGCACCCCTGCTTTAAAATGTGTTTTTTATATATATATATATATATATATATATATATATATATATATATATATATATATGCACGGCGCATGTTGCGGGGACGGTTTTCGTTTCACAATGAATATATATATATATATATATATATATATATATATATTCATTATGCATACTTTGAAGACATCTGTATATACAGCCAAAAAAGTCCCTATAATATGCGCTGTATCCAGTAAAATGTCTTCAGTGTATATAGTAGATTAATGTAAAGTTTGAGGTCAGTCTCCAAAGAATCAAAATGTCTTCATAGTACAGCCAAAAAAGTCCCTATAATATGCGCTGTATCCAGTAAAATGTCTTCAGTGTAAACAGTCCGTCTGTCTGTCTGCCTGCCTGTTGAAATGGCGATCACGACGCGAAGACGCAAGCTGGAGTGCCTATTTTTACCCATATTATTGAACATCCCGAGCAGTTTGGTATTGAAAATGAGCAAAATCGGTCCAGCGTTTCAAAAGTTATGAGTGAAAATGTAAAGGTACCTCTAAATTTTCCACACAAAATGGTATAATTTTTCTGTATCTATTTTTTCTGTTAAGCTTCGTAATTCCATAAAATATATTTTTTGTTTTTCTAACCAAAGACATTTATATATAAAGAAAGAGCAAATTACATAATTGCTTTGGTGTCGCTACTTTTTTATAGGTGGCGCTGAATTAACAAATATAATACCCTACCCCATGGCTAGGTTCAAAGAAAGCAAAGAAATGTATATATAAAGATAGAGCAAAATGCATAATTGCTTTAGTGTCTATACTTAGAAGTAGATGGCGCTCAAGTAAATAAAAAACAAGTAAAAAAGGGCTAAGTTCGGCTGTGCCGAATCTTTTAATACCCTCCACCATAGGGGCTGAAGATGATATACGTATATACTAAATTTTGCATGAACTGTAATATGAATATGTTTTGTCAATTTATGTAACGAACTTTTGTTATTTAGTTTTAGTCATGTTATTTATTTAGTTTAAGTAATGTTATTTACAGAGGTCTGCTCTGTTGGCGACTTTAACATTGTTGATTTTTACGTTAACTTAGTTATTAGAGTAACACACATACAGCTCTAAGAATGTTATTATTCTCATAGTATGTAAGACAATAAATGTAATCGAATAAGAAGACTTAATAACATTTTTACTTATTTAACAGAAAAAAAAATAGATACAGAAAAATTGTACAAATTTGTATGGAAAATTTAGAGGTACCTTCACATTTTCACTCATAACTTTTGAACCGCTGAACCGATTTTGCTCATTTTATATTAAACTGCTCGGGAGGATGTTCAATAATCTGGGTAAAAATAGGCACCCCCGCTTGCGTCTTCGCGTCGTGATCGCCATTTCAACAGACAGACAGACGGAGATCGCTAAATCGACTTAAAATTGCGTAAGGATCACGAATATATATACTTTATGGGGTCCTAAACCTATATTTCGACATGTTACAAACGGAATGACAAACTGATATATACCCTCACCATATATGGTGGAGGGTGTAACAATACCCTGCGCCAAGCTTAGGTCGGCATGGCCTTGGATTTGGCTTTTAATTATCTTAGGAACCACAAATATGACATTTTATACATATTTTAAATTCTAGTACATTAAACTGTCACTAGCAGACTTATTTAATAATACTAAAGTCAATTTTTGAAATGTTCGACGTGATAAAAGCATTTCTTTCACATTTATGTTAAAAATTAATTTTCATAGATCAAAATGGTATCTTTTCTGTAAATTCGTATAATTTTCAAGTATTGAGCCATTGCAAACTGCATATTTATGTTAATTCTTTAAAAAAAAAAAAATAATAAATACACATACAAAAAATTGTAATACTGTGTTCTTAAACATCTAAATGACTATTGATTTAGAAAATTAAAGTATAATATACACATAAAACATATATTTTTGTATAGTTTTTGGCAAATATTCTTTTATCTTACGAACGAAATAGAAAATCACTAATACCCTGTTGCATATTGTAGCAAAATATGCCTAATAGGGAGAATTTATTTTCGGATGCGCCATCTATTGGGAAATAGTTTCAACTAATGTTCTTTCTTTAATAAATTAATGTCTTTGAAAGAAAGAACATTCGTTGCAACTATTTATCAATATGTGGCGCATCAGAAAGTGCATTCTCTCTATTAGGCATATTCTGCTGCAGAGCTAGTCCCCATTAGCCAGTAACAAAATTGAGTATTTGCCAAAAACTATACTTTAAAACAAGGGTGTCCAAACCCTATGCTCTTGGTGCACATTTGTTTTTGTGAAAGCACTTAGCTATAGTCTGTGTGTTTTAATACACATAGAGCACTCAGCAATAGCAATACGAAATACACAAACAACATTGCCTTATTAGTTTTTTTTGTCGTTCTTCACTGTATACACGCAAGTGCAAAGCAACAACACTTTCGTATGTTTTGCTGGTAAACAATGACGACAGCGATAATCAATGTAGATTTTGTTTTTGTTTAACGTATGATATGAAATATTTTTTTTATGTGTATTCGTTTTTACAATAAAAAATATTGAATAAAAATTAATTATTTAAATGGATTGGTGTTTGCTCTTCCATAAGGAACTTTTGGGCACCCCTGCTTTAAAATGTGTTTTTTATGCAGTCCATGGTTAAAAAAAAATAGTGAAAATCTGAAGGTGCCTCTAAATTGCCCATACAAATTTAGTACAATTTTATAGCAGCGACTGGTACATAACATAGTTTCTCATATGTTTTTTCACCTGTCGCTTAGCAGTAAATATTTTGTATTCACTTTAAACATTTTTTCACCACTAAAATTTTTTTCACCACAAAAAATTTTTTCACCTCAAAAAATTTGTTTCGCCTCTAAATTTTTTTTACACCAAAAACGTTAAGGTTTGTTTTTTTTCAAATTTTATATAAATATTCTATACAAATTTAAGTAGATACAGACTTGCTAAGTAGTTATAGATATACATAGCTCCTTAAAAATTAAGAAAGTATAAAAATGTTACCAAGCCTAAGATATTATTGGCTTTTCTCTTTTAAATGTAAACAAAAATATTTGTCATAAAAATATTTGAAATTTTTGTATTTTTAATTTGTTAAATTATTAAAAACAACTAAAGCTAACAATTGAATTATGCGTTTGTACAGGTTGGTTGAAAAGTTCCTGCGCTCACCAAGAGATTATACTGCTAGATCCAAACTTTTTTTTCCAAAGTTGGTATAACTGTCCTGAGAACACATGCAAAGTTGCAAGTCATTCTGTCAATTCTTTCTTTGTTTACAAGCCATTTGAAGTTGACGTGTCATTGATTTTTTTCAATATGGAAAAAATTGAATATCTTGCAGTCATTAGATTCTTTGTTTTGAAGGGTTTAAAAGCAAAGGAAATTTATGAACAATTGTTAGAAGTGTATAAGAAGTCCTCACCTTCAAAACGCACCGTTGAATTTTGGGCTGGTGAATTTAAACGTGGGCGTACCAGCCTTAAAGACGATCCACGCGAAGGACGACCAAAAACTGCAACCACAGCAGAAATCATTGAGCAGGTACATAATATGGTTAGTGAAGATCCAAGTTTGACTAAGCGTGAAATTGCTAATGCCTTAAGCACCTCAGACGAACGAGTACTCCATATTTTACATGAAGAATTACGTATGAAAAAACTGTTTGGAAAGTTAGTGCCGCACACATTAACAATTCAACAAAAACTGGATCGAAAGCAAATTCCTCAGCGTAATTTGGAGCGTTTTAAGCCGAATAAAACCGACTTCTTGCGTCGTTTTATAACTATGGGTGAGACTTGGATCTACCACCATGATCCTAAATTGAAACAAGAACGTTTACAGTGGACTGAAGCTGGTTGTTCAGCTCCAAAGCAGGTGAAGTCACAACGATCAGCAAAGAAGGTTATGGGATCAGTTTTTTGGGATGCAAAAGGAATTTTGTTGATTGATTATCTTCAGAAAGGTAAAACAATCAACTCTGAATATTATTGCAGCCTTTTGGATCAGCTGGATGAAGAAATTAGTGAGAAAAGTCCTGGTTTAAAGAAGAAAAAATAATTTTTCATCAAGACAATGCACCTGCTCACAAAAGTGTTTTGATGATGGCTAAATTCAAAGAATTAAAGTACGAATTGCTTGAACATCCACCGTATTCCTTCGTGGAAAGCATTTTTCGTCGAATGAAGAGGCCATAGCAGGCGTAGACGGTTATTTTGCAGAGCTTCCGAAAAATCATTATAAGGAAGGGATAAATTATTGGAAGATAATTGGAACAAGTGTATTGAGCTTCTAGGAGATTATATTGAATAAAAAAATATATTTCGTAACAAAAACAGTATTCTTTCATTCGAGCGCAGGAACTTTTCAACCAACCTGTTAGTAAAGGTAGAGCAGGGCAAATAATATAATTGCTCTATTTCGCGTTCCCGCGATGTCCTTCATGTATGGACATCGCGGTCCCAAAGGCGGCCCCAAATGTTCAAATTGTATTTGTTTACAAAAAATATAGAACAGTCAGGTAAGTAGGGATAGTCGTTTTTTTACAAGTAGTTATAGATATAGATATAAAATTCGAAAAAACAAACCTTATGTTTAAACTTTTAAAACTAAAAAACAAAACAGTTGTAAGCAAAAACAGTACTTGCAAAACACTGGGTTTACAAAAAAAATCCTTGGTTTCGCCACTACCATTTTTTGAATTGTCGACAAATTTTTACTGGGTTCTTGTTCTGTACAATTTCATATGTATATTTAAAGTGTTTTAATTTACATCAAACCTGTGGCTAAAGCAATAAGGCATTACGTTTTTCATACAAGTGTCAATGCTTTGGCAGTAGTATTTATATAATATCTCTTTACATATTTAAATGATAATAAAAAGAATGTAATTTAATGAAAATTTATTTTTTTTTTTTCATAAATATTTGTGTAGTATGTACGCTATATTTTTTGCTTACCCTAGCGGTATGATAACGTATCTGCATACCCGTACTACTACTAGGCTCGTTCAACTGTACGCCACCAATCGAACTACTATCTTCTTCCGAGAACTCAGTCTGTTTGTAACGGGTCATCTAAAAAGAAAAACAACAAAAGAAAAAATAAAGAATATTATAATTGAATCGAATACAAAACATATGTATCCAATCCATCCAACGAACATTAACATTTTTTATGTCTCACTTCACATACGTTATTTTTACGTTGAAAGTAATTGTAAACAAACATTTCTTAATTTAGTTAAGAACCAAAACACTTTTATGATGACAGTGTGCGTATATGGAGAATAGAATATAAATAGAAAACTCTAGGCAAATAAATTATAGTAAATTGAAATTAATTATATGGATATTAAAATGTTGTTTCGCAATTCAACTAAACTACAAATGATATGACATACAATGAACTTTCTCAAACGATACACTTATCGTATGTTTTGACTAGAAATTGCACACACTTTTAGAACGTTCAAAGGCCAGAGAAATACTGAAAAACAAAAATGTTTCATATAGTTATGCAAAAAAAAATAAAATATTGTATACAAAACAAATACAAAACAACACCATATAACGAAAGATCACAGATAAAATTTATTCGCATTCGACAGGTCGGGAAGGCAAAACAAAAAATAATAACAACAAATATAAACAGAAAGGAACAAAAGTAACGACCCCCATATAAACAAACCACCCACAACCCCAAATATAAAAACTCTGATATGTATATGTATGTATATCATGGTATATTTACACTATAGTACTGTGATGGCCAAACTTCTATATGCTATAAGTGCCAAATTTTGATAATTATACAAATGAAGGCAGTCAAATAAAAGGCAAGTATCTAAAGAAACATTTATCTTTCAGTAATTTTTATTAGGGATAATGACAAAAACATTAATATAACACCAAATCTATCGGATACACTCAAAGAATTATGTTGGTAAAATTAACTGCAATTGCAGTTAAAAACACTGGAATTTTATTAAATTTAACTGATATTGTAGTTATTTTTAACTGTTCGTGTAGTAATTATTACTGCAGTTAATTTTAAATGCATGTTCTATTGTAATGTTGTTATTCACACAATTTTTCTTTTTGTAATAAAATAATATTTTATTTATTTTCAAACTTTCTGAAAATGTTTACATGTTTTCCAAAACTAATTAAAAATAAAAAACCAATTTAATTTACGAAGTATAAACAAATTGTTTTTGTTTCTACAATTTCAATGCACACTTTTTTAACTACCTGTGATAATTTTACCTACATAATTCTCTTAGTATATTAATAACTCGCAATATG
Source organism: Eustalomyia histrio (assembly GCA_949748255.1). NCBI lineage: Eukaryota > Metazoa > Arthropoda > Insecta > Diptera > Anthomyiidae > Eustalomyia > Eustalomyia histrio. Next base: position 101,361,872 of record OX456525.1, read on the forward strand.
GCGAATATTTTGTAATTAATTGGACCGAACATTTTAGTTGATTTTAAAAACATTATCGAGCGCTCCGGCAGGCTAGTTAGTAGCGTTCTAGCTTATCAATGCGAGGGTCGTGGCTTCGATTCCCACCAGAGGCCTGGTCTGTTTTCGCTACAACGAGCCGAAAGCCTTTGTTGCTAGTGCTCGGTTAGGGTATTAGGATGTAATTTGTAATTATAAATACAAATAATATAAAAATAATTAAATAAAAACATTATAATCTTATGATTTATGTCCTTTTAATGTTAAAAATTTATGGCAATTTGTATAAAACTTTTTAAATGAATCACCATTTTGAGTTTTGAAATCTGATATTGTATTGTAAATTTGTTTATTATGGATCTCAAGAACTCTCGTATAAAAAGTTTACTCATTAATTACTTGTTACTAAATCAACCACTTGCATGAGAGGCCAAGAACTTTTGAAAACCACTGAAAACGTATCCGACTTGTTTTAGATTTCAAAATTTACATCATAACTCAGCATTATAATTTTCTTGTCAGAATTTTAAAAGTATTATTGCTTCAAAAAAAAAATACAATAAAGAAATAAACGTTTCGTTAGAAGAGGTATAGAGCAACGTTGGGCCCTTGGTCGATTTTATTGCGGCCTCCTAGGAAATTAAGATTTTGACATTTTATTTCGTAAAATTTTTTCAAATATTTTTTTTTAGTTTTTGGATTCGAAAGTTATTCTTTACAACTTTATACAAGACAACTTTATCTTAAATTCTTTTTTGATGTGAAATTTTAACTTTTTTTGCAGTTGTTTTTATTTTTTTGGCAATTCTTTCGTTCATTCCAAGCTTAATATTTTTTGATAGAAATGTAAACAAACAGACCCATTAGATCAACTGAATGTAACAATAGCACTAAAGTCTGTTTTTTTTCATGTAGAGCCAATTAATACGATGCAATTGATTGCATGCAATTTTTTTAGTTTCCTTTTCAAAGTTGCTTCGAAAGTTATGTCTATTTATACGGTGACTTTTTTTGGCCCAAAACCGGATGTGCATGAAGCAACAAAAGAAGAAAACACATGAGTGCGAAAGAGAAATAACAAAAACGTGCACGAAAATTGAAAACTCCGTTCGCCAGCAAACCAGAATTTCACGCAATAATTGCATGCAACAAATGCACGGAGTAAATTAATCAAACTTTCACATGACGTAAAATGTGTTGATTTAACTTTTATTTATTTTTTTTATTTGATGCCTAAAATTAATTTGGGACATGTTTCACTTAAAAACAAAAAAATGTGTCGCTAGAGAAAAGTAAGTTTTTTGGGTTTCTTTTAAAAATCTGTTATACTCAATTTAACAAAAATCGATTTCTCATGATAACAAATTTAAGTAGAATTTGTGTTCACAAAATTTAATGTAGCGAAATGTGACATTTTGGGTTAATTAAGACTTTGTCTTTCTTCTTAAATATAAACATAACAATTTTCACAATTAAAATTACGATTTGAAATAAAAGTTCTAGTGAAATTTTGCTATAGACTTTTTCTTAAATTTTATACTCCAAGTCGGATCAAATTGGCTCAGCAAATATATTTCTCCATAATGCTTCAAAATACTGAATACAGCCCAAATAAAATGCTTTCAAAAATCTCTACTAAATTGTTTAAAAATTGATGGATTTGACGTTTCATTGTAGATACGATAACGATAAAACATATTTATATTTTGACTTTTTAAATACAATGCGTCCCTTTATGATCTATAAAAAAACCTCAATATGGTCCTCCGTGTTAATGTGTGTCCACTTCTAGTACAGAGCATCACAATTCCCCATCTTAAACTTTGTTCGACTCTTGATTTTTTCTATTTTTTTTTCACTTCACTTGTAGAAAAAGAACCAGCCCAGAATAAGCACGGCTAGAGACCGTAAGGTGAGATAGGAGCCAGCAGGATAGAATACAAATATTTTGTGTTTCGCTACAAAACCATACCCAGTATACATTCTCCTTCTTTGGGTTAATGATTCGATGATGTCTACTTATATTGTATCTTGTGTGAGAGATAAATGTATGTATAGTTGATCTTTTAATTGGTAAATTAATGATCTTGAGTTCGATTTTAGATCATATAATTTTCCAAAATAAGATTATGTTATATGATCTAAAATCGAACTAGAAATCATTAATTTTCCAATTAAAATATCAACTATATATAAACCCAAAATGACATTTTTTTAACAGAAAAAAAGTATTTAAATTTGCGTGAAAACAAATTGCACTCAATTTTCAAGTGAAACTTGTCGTGAAAAATCAGGTTTTTCACGTGAAATGAAAACAACTTACTATGCTTTACTTCTTAAAATAATAAGTAAATAAATAAATTAATTAATTAATTAATTAATTAATTAATAAATAAATAAATAAATAAATAAATAAATAAATGAATAAATAAATAAATGGTAAATTTTCTCAAAATAATCGATGTTGAATTTCTGGATTCCTTGACATTTTATCTTTACGCGTTCAGGACCAGCAGGATGCTAAAAAGCCATAAAGTTCATAAGAAATTATCATTGGCATTTCCAGCCATCAAAATTCGCGCATTAAATTGTTAACTAGCCTTCAATAAAAATTTCATTACATTGCTTATTGCCATCCAGTGTCTTCACATGCAATAAAATGTTAGAAAACAATTGCCAAATTGATAACAACGAAACGCCACATTTTATTGCCACGATATATTATATTTTTTTCTTTGAAAACACACAAAATTTTTCTTTAAAAACACACCAAAAAAAATTTTTTTTCTACAAATAGTAAGTAATCAAACCTTTTCCCGTTTTTATTTCTAAAAATGTTTACTGCTTTTTATTGCTGAATTAAAATAAAAACTGAAAGTGACATTTGATGGCAAACATGTTGATGATGATAGCATGATCATTAACATTTAAATTAAATATCTTCACTTGAGATGATTTCTTTTTGACAATTCATATGCAACAAAACTTTAAAACCGTATATATTCGGATCCGTAACTGATAAAACAACACAGTAAAAAGCATACTAAAGTTTGTTTCAACCACAAATTTAAAATTTTTAAGTAACATTCCATGCTTGCAACAAATTGATTAAACATTTTAATGACGGATTTGTTTAAACTTAAATTACAGAAAAACTAAAAGAGAATTTAACTTAAAATCCAGTTTTACAATTTGTTTTTCAAAAACCTTTAAGCGGAGTTTACATTTATTACAAGAGTTTACAAATATTATGTAATCAGCTGAAAGCAGCCGTTCTGTTTGCGTTCTTCTTGTGATTCTCATAACTTTATGAAATATTTAAAGAAAAAACGAAAAAATCAGTCTGACTGACAAAAGTTGTAATCAGACAAACCGAGTTTACACTATAGGATTTTGGTTATCTGACTCCTCTTTTTTACAGATCCTATGACTTGTGGTATAATGTAAGCCCCGCTCTATTATACACGGAAATTAGAAATTAGCAGGGTTAGTAAGCAATATCGCTAAAAAAATACCATTGTCAATTCAATACCGTTACCGAAATACCGTTTCCCTTAAAATTCCGTTGCCGTAATAACTAAAATACCATTATCATTAAATTAGCGATACTGAAAGAAATAAAATTCGTTACCTATAAAATACCGTAACCGAACTTAATGAAATACAGTTAACCATAAAATGCCGTTACCGTTTTTTTAATTCTCTGCTTTTACTAATTGTATTTATAATTGCCCTTTGAAATATATTCAGTATTTTACACACCTTAAATTGATAAATTTACTTTGTTTTTCATATTTGTTTGTTTTTTTTTTTGTAAAAAAAGAAATTACAACATGCGTCGAAATAACTGACTACCATTACCCTAAAAATACCATCCACCTTTAAATATCGATACCGATATATAGGATATATCCAATATCCTTATAGTACTGGTACGGAGATAAATGAAATAACATCATTATGCACGTGGTAATTATATACATTAAATTATAAAATTTATTTTGCTTTTTATTGTAAAAAAATATCCGCAATAAATGAAATATCGTTTCAGTTATAATAACTTCACCGATAATTACATAGTATCCGTTGACTACATTGGAAACATTTAATTGCTTCTTTAATGATATTGCTTTTTATATAAATTTTTTCATATTTCCAACTTGAAGGGCACCTTCCGTCTTTTAACTCCATTCTTAATACGATTCAATTGAAAATTTCAAAAAGTATCTCTTCAGTGAATAAACAGTTATGTCAGGGAATAAACACAAATGCCGAGTTTTTAGGATGTAGATTATCTTTAAATTTAGTTTATCGCAGTCTGTAACTGCTTTTGAAATTTTGTTTTGTTCCAATGAAGACCAAAATTCCATGGAATGAAATGTTGTTCCGATAAATTTATGGAAATGGCAAGCAAAATTCGTTTTCGGTTTAACTAAACCAAGTTTAGCTCACATCCCAAAAACTCGGCCAAAATGTGAGATTTTTAGTCGAAAGTTTTGCGCAACCCATTAAGCCTTGAAGCAGCTTGGTGGGCTTGGTGATTAAATGACACTTTTTTCTATTTTTAGTTCCACTGTTACCACGTCCTTATTGGATATTATACAAAGTACCTTATCAGTAAATTATCTTATATCCCCGGGAAAACTTATTTTAAATTTCAGATTTTTAAGTTAATGCAAAAGTCCCGTCTATATAGATTTCACCATACATGGGACTAATGAATTTAGTGGACTAAATAATAGATGATGTCATTGCCCTTGCAGTCATATCGATTGTAATTAATAAATTAATTACGATTGACAGATAATATAGGGTGGGCCATTTAAATGTTTAAATTTGAATCGATTATAAAAAAAAGTACTGATTATTTCTTAAAATTTCTGGGTTTTTTTAAATTTCTGGTTTTTTGAAGAAAAATTACCCAGTCGTGGTAGTAATATGAATGTTATTGTGTTCTATTCTTAAATGACAAAGTTCAACCTTTCCAATGAAGCCAGAAATTTGAAAAAATAATCAGTACTTTATTTTTATAGCCGATTCAAATTTAAATGGCCCACCCTGTATGTTTGAAAAACGTAAAAATTAAGAAAAATTACTTAAATAAAAAAATATATGTTTAAATCGATGAAAGTCACTAAAATCCAGGTTTGCTTCATTGTCTTAATTCTACTGGTTCCTTGTTCCATTCCATTTCGATATACCTAGCCAAAACGGCTTGGGCAGGCTTTTCCTTTTTTGTTGCTCATTTTTACAATATCAATATTTAACAAATATCTGATATTTCAGGATAAGGGGAAGACTTTTGAGTCCCTTTTTTAGCAATTCTAAAAAGTACCTTATCTGTAAATTGGTCAATACTCCAGGAAACACATACTTTAAATTTTAGATTTCTAGCTAAAGCGGTTTGGCTAGGCCGTCAAGGGAGTGACTTTCCCTTTTTTGTCCCTCACTGTAGATATTTGACAAAACAAGTTTTTTACATCACATTTTTATCACAAAATTTTTTAAATTACTCTGTTTCTTTTTCAGTAAAAATAATACTATATATTTTTAAAATTGAGCGCCCCGGTAGGCTAGTTGATAGCGTGCTAGCTTATCAGTGCGGGGGTCGTGGGTTCGATTCCCACCAGAGGCTCTGGTCTGTTTTCTCTACAACGAGCCGAAGGCCTTTGTTGCTAGTGCTCGGTTAGGGTATTAACATATAATTTGTAATTATATGATTAATAAATAAAATAAATAAATAAATAATATTTTTAAAACATTAATAAATAACAAAAAAAATAATTTTCGAATACCAGCTTTTTCACAAATTTTTCTTTACAAGGGCCATGGATTGTACAAGACACATGTAGCACATGTGAAAAAAAATAAACAAAATAAAAAAGGCCGAGAATATTTGAATAGTTTTACTCTAATTTAAAATGTTTTTTTAAGTGTGGCTAGGTAAACAAATAATATGAGAATTTTATGATTGTATTAAGTATTTTCTTCTCAACATTTTTTAATTAAAATGTATAATATGAATGAGCAAAATTTACTTAGTACCGAATTTACAAAATAAAAATAATATGAAAAAAATGTATTTGAAGCAAAAGAGTACGAGTATGAACAGACAACGTGAAAGATAAATTTTATTTAATCTCTTTCATAATATTGTAGTACATAACATTTTTTTTTTTTTTTTTTTTGCATATCTAATCTTTTCAAATAAAATTTATTTGCAAATATTTACACAAAAATTGAAACATATGTTGAAAAGAAAATAACAATTGTTTGGCAATTAATTAAATTATCCATTAATAGAATTGCTCTTTTTGTTATAAGAAAGCTGAAAACTTTTAACTTTTCATCACTTCACATTTTTATTTCGACATCTCTATAAAGTGTCTCACCTTAGCCGACATAATTTTCTTTCATGTATACTTTTTACTTGTGAAAAAATTCGTTTGCAAGTTTTTCTAAAGAAATTTTCTTAAATTATCCTGTTGTTTTTATTTTATTTTAGTTTAACATGTTTTTTGTTTATTTATATTTTTTTTTAGTTTTTGTTGGGTTTTTTATAGAAAATTTTATTTAGTAGTAATTTAAAACATTTTTTTGTTAAATTAGATTTTACGAAAGGAAATTTTTTGATTACCGTATTTATCTATTCAACAATTTCAATTGATATCCTACCACCACAATTTATCAAATGAACTATCCTTAAGTAATATGTACGTACGAAGTAAATCCTCTCACAGGTTGTCGAAATGCGCATGACTGTTAAACGTGTATAGCGTTGCCAACCATATAATAAAAAAGTATAAAACAACCGTTAAACTTGAAGTTTCCTTTGAACCATTTACTCTCCAAAGCACTGTGTGTTACTATGGATTAACATATTTTCGACTCAAATCTACACTTCTCTTCGTATGGCGGTTCAAAAATTAAAATTTTTGTATATACATATTAATTGTAAATATTTAAAATTCTTATCACTAATGTAAGCTGGAAACTAGTATATACCCAGAAAAATTTTAGTAATGAGTGCTCATTACCAATATGTAAATAAAAAGCAGTAGATTTAGGATCTACTGAATATCATTCAGTGTCAACACTCAGGTTATTCAAGCTTGTTGTGCTATTAGAAGCAGAGTAGTTAAAATTTATTTTAAAAAAATAAAAAATTTGAAACTAATAAAAAATTAAAAAATAAATAAAAAATTTTAAAAATAAAAAATTTTAAAAACATTTGAAAACAAAAATATATTTCGAAATTTTTTTAAAACTTAGAAAATTGTTTTTAAAAAGAATAAAAATTCCTAAGTTTGAGGAAAAACGAAATACATAGTTTATATACTCAGAAATAGTTCATATTTTCATATAAGTAATATTTCTTGATTTTAGGAATAAAACAAGTCAATTAAGTAAAAATTTATAGATTTGAAGAAAACACATCTTAGTTTTAAGAAATTTACATACTAAAATATAATAAAATTAAGTTTAGTTAAAAAAAAACAAGTAAAAAAGGGCTAAATTCGGCTGTGCCGAATCTTTGAATACCCTCCACCAATATTCTAAAAAGATGTTCTCTTCTGTTTATGATACAAATAATATAAAAAAACATTTGTCAATCCCTCAATTCTCAAAAACACAAATGGAATTAAAAAAAATACTGTTTTCCTCTATAAAAATTTCTTTTTTGACATAAAAATGTGAAACATATGCTTTTATTACGTCAAACATTTGAAAAATTGACTTTAAAATTATGTAATAAGTCTACTAGCAACATCTGAATGCATTATAATTTTTAAGTATGTAGTTAATTTAATATTTTTGGTAAATAAATTGATTGAAAGCCTAATCCAAGGCTATATCGCCATTGGGCAGGATATAGTTTTAATGTGATTTTGCGCCACCTATTCAAAAGTAGCGGCACTAAACCAATTATGCATTTTGCTCTTTCTTTATATATAAATTTCTTTGGACCTAACCATGGGGCCAAAGACATTTATACATAAAGATAGAGCTAAATACATAATTGCTTTAGTGTCTATACTTAGCAGTAGATGGCGCTTAAGTAAATAGATAACAATACCCTGCGCCATGCCTAGGTCGCATGGCCCTGGATTTGGCTTTCGATTGTCTTAGTAACCATAGATATGAGATTTAATACATATTTAAAATTCTAGTACATTAAGCTGTCACTAGCAGACTTATTTCAAAATAATTAAGTCAATTTTTGAAATGTTCGACGTGATAAAAGCATTTGTTTCACATTTTCTGTAAAAAAACAAATTTTCATCGATCAAAATGGTATTTTTTCGTTAAATTTGTATAATTTTGAAGTATTGAGCCATTGGAAAATCCATATTTATGTTAATTCTTTCTTTCAAAAAAATAAATACACATACGAAAAATTGCAATACTGTGCTCTTGAACATCTAAATAAATATTGATTTAGCAAATTAAAGTATAATATACACATAAAACATATATTTTGCATAGCTTTTGGCAAACATTCTTTTATGTTACGAACGAAATAGAAAATCAATAATACCCTGTTGTATATTGTATCAGAATATGCCTAATAGGGAGAATTTTTTTTTCAGATGTGCCACCTTTTGGGAAATAGTTTCAACTAATGTTCTTTCTTTAACAAATTAATGTCCTTAATTTATGTAAGAGAACTTTTGTTATTTAGTTTTAGTAATGTTATTTACAGAGGTCTGCTCTGTTAGCGACTTTAACATTTTTACTTACTTAACAGGAAAAAAAAATAGATACAGAAAAATTGTACCAATTTGTATGGACAATTTAGAGGTATCTTCACATTTTCACTCATAACTTTTGAACCGCTTGACCGATTTTGCTCATTTTAAATACCAAACTGCTCGGGAGGATGTTTAATAATCTGGGTAAAAATAGGCAACCCCGCTTGCGTCTTCGCGTCGAGATCGCTATTTAAACAGACAGACAGACAGACAGACAGACAGACAGACAGGCAGACGGACATCGCCAAATCGACTTAAAATTGCATAAGGATCACGAATATATATACTTTATGGGGTCTTAAACCTATATTTCGACATGTTTCAAACGGAATGACAAACTGATATATACCCTCACCATATATGGTGGAGGGTATAATTAGGACATAATTTACTCCCATTTAGTTCAAAAAATGTGTCTAACTTAAATCGAGAAAGTACTTGAACTTAATGCGTGTTCATTTTTTGTTCGCGAGTAGTAAAATTAACTAAATTTTAGAAAGCCATTTCCAAATTCAGTTTTTAAGTATACCACTTTCTAATTTTGAAGAATTGTTTTCCAAAAATTAGTTCAGACAATTAAAAACAAAAAGTAATACATTTTTTCCTATGTAATAATAAAAAAAAATTTACTTGATTTTAGAAACTGATGAACTATTTCTAAGGAAAATTTTCATGCAACTTAGTTCAGATAAAATTTAAAAATTTTAATAAAATATTCTTTTTTTCAAGCAAAAGTTTTATAATTTTTAAAAAATAATAAAATTTGATATAGGATGGTTTTGTTGAAAAACGTTTAAATTATTTTGAATATTCTATTCCAAAAACAAAATCAATTAAAAAAAAACAGTTAGTTTTCCTAATTTTCAAGAAAAATATTATTAAATAAAAGAAATTAAAGTAACCATTTAAAAAAACTATCGTGCATGATTGTAATTTTTGGTTTGTGGTCGTGCGTAAGCGTGAGTCAAAAATCTCTCACGTGCCCATCTCTAATCTTAACAGTCTTAAATATTGAACTTAAAGCAGCTTAAAATATATTTTAAAATTTTAACTTAAAGTAGCTTAAAATATATTTTAAAATTTTGTTAGCAAAGGGTAAAAAATTTCGAATTCGCGCTTTTATGTAATAAATTTGTTTGTTGACTACAATACAAAATATCGCAGGCACATTTTTTACATTACGGTATAATGGCTTTCCTAAAATTGACGTAGCGCTTATTAAGCTTTACATTTATCAAACTATTTTTTTCAATAAAAAAGTTTAAATTTGTATATGTCAAATAAAGTTTAAGCTGAAAATCCCATAAAATAAACTTATGACTTTTCCATTTTCCAATAATAACAAGAAATGTAACTGTGATATTTTGTATTTTTGCAACAATTTCCTTAAATTAGTTAATTTAAGAAGACAAAGGACCCCCAGTGTTCCTTAGCCATAGATGCCGTGTGTCACATAGGGCGTCCTTTTTTGTAGTTCTCTCAAGCAGAACCGTTAATTAACTAGGAAAAGGATCTGACTTTGTCACAATTTATTACGTTTCAGGATATCCTGCAGTACATTTTTTTAATTTGTTTACCTTTTTGGTAATGAAATTTAATTTATATTTTAAATACATGAAATTGGAATAATTCAATTTAGTTTTGAGATAAAATTGTATAGCAAAAAGTTTGCAAGCAGTGTTCTCACAAAGCGGAAGTCCTCCGAAAGTGGGAAAATACCTACTCAATGGGTGTAAAGTACTTTAAAATATATGGTAAAATATATTGCCTTTACCATAGAAGCAGGATAAGGATAATTTTTACTTAAAAGAAGTGCTATTTAACATGATGTAAGAAAATATTTTCTTATTTTTAGGGAGTTAAGTCCTAGTTTTTAGTAAAAAAATTATCTAATGAACTTAAATAAAATTTTTCTTAAAACCAAGGAAACATTTCCTAACTAACAGTACAATTTTAGATGATGTATGAACTAATTAAGAGAAAATTATACTGTTTTCTAATAAAAATTTACTTCTCAGTAGTAAAATTTTTCTATAATTTCGAAATTTTTTCCCAAATTTTAAGTAAAATTTGTTTCTTAATTTCAAGGAAAATTTTATTAAATATTGGTAAAAAGTGCTTGCGCCGTTTTCATTTCAATTTTTGGTCTAAATAAGTTTATTTTTCTAAATTCTAGGTAATTTTTTTTTTGAGTGTGATGATTTAAATGGAAATCAAATAGTAACGTCTTAAAAGCTATATTAATAAATATAATCCTGGAAATATTGGAAATAACATAAAGTTTAAAATTGTCTTTTCAAGAGTGTCATAACTAATTTAACAAATAAGGTGTTTTTTATGGAGTTTTAATTCATTTTCGTCCAGTAACTTTAAACAAATTTAACTTAAATGTTGTGTTAAAATACGATCCGAAAAATATAAAGATAATAAAAATTTAATTCATCAATTTTCATTTTCCTCGTAGTTATATGAAATACAACACTGCTCCCATCAAGTACCACCTTTTAATAGACTGCTGTCAAATTTTGAGCAAGTTTCGTTATTTACTTTGCGTTTAACAGCTGTTCAAAACATACAACCTCGTGGATTTTTTTAAAAATGGAAAAAAGTGAATTTCGAGTGCTCATTAAACATTATTTTTTGCGAAAAAAAACGGACAATCAAGCCAAGGAAAAGCTTGATAAATGCTATGGGGACTCTGCATCGATTTCAATGGTAAAAAAGTGATTTACTGACTTTCGTTGTGGCCTTACAATAACGGAAAATGCCAAACGTTCTGGTATGAGAAAGGTATGAGAAAGCTTCCCGCAAGATGGCTGCCGCATTTGCTCACAATCGACCACCAACGGAATTGTGTGACAGCTTTGTTTCCATGGCAAAAGTCCATGAAGTAGACTACGAATTGCCCCCTCATTCGCCTTATTCTCCGGATTTAGCCACCAGTGACTATTTTCTATTTCCAAACCTAAAAAAATGGCTGGGTGAAAAGAGATTTAGCTCCAACGATGAAATTATTGATCGAACAAATGCCTATTTTATGGACCTCGCAAAATCTTGCTGTTAAACGCAAAGTAAATGACGGAACTTGCTCAAAATTTGACAGTAGTCTAACAGGTGGTACTTGATGGGAGCAGTGTTGCATTTCATATAACTACGAGGAAAGTTCGAAAAGTCACGGACTTTTTGATCCGCCCTCGTATAATATAAGTCTCAATCAAGTTTTACTCTTTTATATATATTTTGAGTCCAATATATATATTTTTGTATATATTTTAAGTAAGAATTTCCATAGGTGAAAATCTAGGCTGTTTTAAAATAATTTATCAAAATTTGTGTTTCAAACTGGAACAAGGTTTAGTTTGTCTATTTAAACTCGAATGCATATGTTTTTAACGTATAAATATAATAGTTTTACTAAAATAAATCCAAAATTGTTAACCATTGGATTCGGGATTTTAGAGATTGTTAGATACTTTCGATCCTGGAAATCATATTTGTGGGAGGATTTTGAAAAATTTTATTTTAAATGTGTTTTCAGTTGTCTAATTAACAATTCCATCAAACTTATATTAGATTCAAATTCGGTTGGACCCAATAGTACTTATATATGACTCATATTTTTTTCAAATAACTGCTACACAATTTGGAATTTATGTATTTTTACAAAACGTAATGACTTTTAGAATAAAATCTAATAAATTTATTAGAAAAGTTTATAAGAATCTAATAATTTCATCGGATTTTGTTCTAAAAGTTATTACCTTTTAAATGCATAAATTTTATATTGTCATCTTTTCTCCAAGATCTTTCTTGACCAACTCGGTAAATTTCTAATACCTATGTTTTTTATGTAAAACCTGGTAAATTTTTTTAATCTACTTTTTAACACCCAAACATAAGATTGGAACGCTAAAATAATGCTTGTCCATTATCTTCGAATTTTAAAAGATGGGAGCCAAAATCGATCGAACAAACAATGCAAATCAAAACAAAAAAAGAAACTGCTTTTAGGCGCATATAAAAAATTGATATGCAGTTCAAGAATTTTTTCCTTTGTAAAAGCTTAATAAATTATGACTTATTTTATATAAATGAATAAATATGTATATTCCTGTATATGGCGCTATTGATGGTGAAAATTAGAGTATTCAAAAACCGAAAACCGGTCAACCGGTTTCTTTTTTTTTACCCGTCGGTTTCGAATATTTTGTAAATTCGAGGAAAACCGAAAACCAGTCTTTTTTGTTCGATTAACCGGTTTTTTAATTACATCATCAACTGGGTTACTTGTTTTTTTTTTATTTTTTCCGAACACTTTTATAACCGTTTGTTTGGTTATGAATAGAGTATTCAAAAACCGGAAATCGGTCGACCGGTTTCTTTTTTTTAAAAAACCGATCGGTTTCGAATATTTTGTAAATTCGAAGAAAACCGAAAACCGGTCTTTTTCGTTCGGTTAACCGGTTTTTTTAATTACATCACCAACTGGGTTACTTGGTCTCTTTTATTTTTTCCGAACACTCTTATAATCGTTTGGTTATGAAGATTTAGATGTAAGTCTGATAGATTTCGATGAAGACTTAACTTTAGATATTCCAAATTCAAATAGTTTAATTTCTGACCTAAATAACACAATAAACAGTATTCAAAATCCTAAAAAAATACTGAACAAAATCATTCGTCATTATATGATGATTTCATATATCTTGATAAATGCGACAAAAGAACTAAAAAGTTGGAAAATTTATATAATTGTCTTTTGGCTATTTGTCCAACATCTACTATTAGCTAAAAAGTATTTTCCACTTCTAGCTTTATCAAAAGCAAACCAAAAATTCATCTTAAAACGAAACATTTAAATTGCATATTATTTCTAAAATATTATTTTAGAACTGAAAAATAGATTTTCTTTTTAAATATTTAAAATGTAATATTAAAAAAACGTTATAAACGTTCAAATTACAGACGTACCTAATTTTACCCAATTTACAAACTTATTGATCTCTATTCATTGGATATGAATATAGTTTTATAATATTAATTTTTAAGATATTATATTAAAAAATATTAAAACCAATAAATAAAATGTTGAAATGAAATACAAATAAAAAAATATTTCAAAATATTTTTTTTTTCAAAGAATGTAAATTTCTATTTTTTTTTTTTTTGTTTGTAATTAAAACAATTAACAAATTATATAAGCTTTTTATTAAATTTTAAAAAACCGAAAAAGGCCGGTTTTTTGAATACTCTAGTTATGAAGATTTAGATGTTATCTGATAGATTCCGATGAAGACTTAACTTTGGATATTCCAAATTCAAATAGTTTAATTTCTGATCTAAATAACACAATAAACAGTATTCAAAATCCTAAAAAAGATACTGTACAAAATCATTCATCATTATATGATGATTTCATATATCTTGATAAATGCGACAAAAGAACTGAAAAGTTGGAAAATTTATATAATTGTCTTTTGACTATTTGTCCAACATCAACTATTAGCAGAGTTCGTATTTGCACACCACGAAGTGCTCATTTTACTTCTTTCATGTATCACTGTACATCAATGAAATATAATCAATGTGTTTCATTTTTCATTTATGGTAATTTCTTCTTACGCACACATTTCATTTTCTCATTGTGGTATATTGTGTCTCATATTTTTATTCTCATTCATGTTATGAAAATTGAAATTTACACAACATGTTCTTGTGTGAAACATGAAATAACACATTTTATTTTCATATATCACAAAATGAGAATGTGAGTGAGACTGCTTTTGAAAATTTTCATGTTATGCTTCGTGATACTTTTTTCATGATACACTTCGTGATACTCTTTTCATGATACACTTCGTGATACACACTTATTTTCATTTTTTTAAATTTTTTCTTTGTAGCTAAATTATGCACTTGTAAAATTTAATGTAAAACACAAAATTAAGGTCTAAATTAAAATAATTTAAAATTAATTTGTTTTTAAATTGATATTTCTAAAACTAAATCATAGATATTCAATGTCAAATTAAATTAAACACCCGGAGAAAAGATTGGTTGGAATTAGATTAAGACCATTAAAATATATTTCTTAGGAAAAAATTTTATTTAGAATTACCTATAATCAATTAATAATGCTTAAATATTGCATTAAGAAATAAAAAGAGGGAAAAGGAACTAAAAACTGTCATATTATCCAATTATTGGTATTTCCAATCAACTTTAAAAAAAATTGATTTAAAATTTATTAATTGCGTACAGTAGTAGGAACCATTTATTTAGTTAAAATACTAGATAATCGGTGCAATTCATTACAATTATTAAAAAAATATGTCAATATTCAAAAGTGGCTACTACAAATACGGTTATCCTAATCAAATGTACCATTAAATTAGGGTATCAGGGTTTAGGGTAGGAAAAAATTCCTTATTCTTAAAATTTGTTTTTTTTAATTGATATTTTTTTTTTTTTGAAAAACACGATTTTAATGGAGTTTTATGAATTGTTGATCTGTTATTTTGTAAATGAATAGTATTAGTAGGATTTTAGATCATATAAACATATTATTTTTATAAATTATTTTATTGTTAAGAAACATGAAAATTTTTTATTAGTAAATTATAGAGAATAAAAATTGAGAAATTCCACAGAGCCAACAGGATAGAATACTTAGTATTTTCGGTTGACGCCACCCAACCATAAATATATCCACGCTCTCCTTTCTCCCTTCTTTGGTCATTGCTTGTTGATGATTGTCTATTTTATATTATACAAATTAACAAACTCAAAAACAACACACAATTCGATTAACATCAACGATTTTTTTAAATTTTTTTGGTTGCATGCTAACCCAGTAGACCAAATCTTGTTGGGTTATACCATGTGAGATATTTTTGGATCTTGGCAATTGTACTAGAAAACAGATGTAAAAACTTTCAGATCAAACAATTTTATTTAACTCATTACAATATATTGTGGAATGATATATTTTTTATAAACTAAAATATATTTTTGCGATTTTGTTAGATTTATAATTTGGAGTTATTTGTTTTCATTTTTAAAAACCACGTGCTTTTGTTTAAATATTTTTTTTGTTTCTATAACTGTCTGTTCTTATTCATCATTGTAAAACGTATTGGCATACCGTTGTCCTTTTTATACATTTATTTCTTAAAAAAGCCAACATCATAAAGCCTTATAGGCTTTTTAATCTGAACAACATCTTTGTGAAACGGATTGAAGATGTTGAAAACGTGAAAAATGTATTTACATTGGCAACATCTTTCATCTGTCATTTATTCAACTGTCAAAAAAATAAAAGAAAAAGACGAATATTTTCTTGCTTTGCAAGAACAAACACCATTTTTAATGCAGTACATTGAAATATTAAAGACCATTCTGGAAGAAGATGATGGTGAAGAAGATGTTTTGGTAGACAAAAGAATTAAATTATTACATGTGCGCTTCTGTTTTCTTTTTTTTTTTTTTGTTTATTTTCTGCATTTCTAGTGATGGCACAAAAATAACGAAAGATGTAACATGGAAGAAAATGAGAAAGGATCATTATTTGCATATGTAGAATTTTTGGCCTGTAGATTTTAACATCTTTGCAAATTGATGAAAGATGTAGGTCAGTGGAAAAAGGCTATTACAGCCATATGCATAGACATAGCCATATGCATAACAGCCTTATAAGGAAAATTTTTTGTTATTTTACATGCTAATTTGATTTATAAGTGTGTTATGAAAATCAATAAAATGTTTATGCTTATGGCAGATAAACATGGAATGAATTCTTATTTTCATATATAAATGCGTGATATTCATGAAAGAGTTCATTCTGTAGTTGACCCTTTACGCGAATACCACGTTTAATAAAATTTAAATCATTATGCATTATAAAGTTTTAGAAAGTGAAAATAAAATTGAGTGCATTGAGTGCAAGAAAAAACTTAGCAATGCTAACAAATATAACATTGTCCGCCATTATAAATTAGTTCATAAAAAAGAAATTTCGCCTACAAACAAACGGAATAATGAAGATTGCACTGGTCCATCTCCAAAAAAATCTAAAATATCTGTTCAAATAAATATTGACAAAAATGATTTTTTAAAATGTTGTGTGGGTTTAGTTACTGTTAAAAATATCCCATTTCGGATATTTGATGATCGAGAGTTTTTTAAAACTTTAATCTCCCCATACGAAAATGCATTTAATACAAATTTAAACTCACGGAACATTGTGAAGTTACTGGAGTCATCCAGTGTTAACATACAAGAGATTATAAAACATAAGATAAAAAATCAAATGATTTCACTAAAACTTGACATTGCGACAAGAATGGATCGCAGTATACTTGGAATAAATATTCAGTATATACATAATTCTAAAATATGCATCAACACATTAGGTAAGTACACTATACAAGTAAAATTAAAAAAAAAATGTCTTTAAAAATTTTGCTTTTTTTTCATAACCGAATTTTCTATGAAATTTATCAAATAAATTTTTTAATAATGTTATAGGCATGGTCCATTTACAAAAAAGACATAAGGCGTCGTATTTAAAAGATGAAATTTTAAAGTGTCTTAAAAGTTATGATATCGATATAAATCAAATTTATTCTACTACAACGGATAATGGCGCCAACGTCATAAAAGTAGGAAAAATACTACAAGAACTGCAGGTAGAAGAAACTGTGGAGGACGATGATACAGCTGATGAAAATGACACAATTGATGAAAATGTACACAATTCTTTGTCGGCATTACTATCTGTTGTAAGATGTGCAGCCCATACTATTCAGCTTGCGGCTTATGACGTTATTAAGAATTTTGAAACCGAAATTGGAGATTGCAGGAAAGTTGTTAAAAAAATACGTAATCTAGTCCGTGCAGGTGGTGTGGATAAGCAAATGCCAGTCCTTGACAACACAACACGGTGGAATTCAGTATATGAAATGATGAGATCTCTACAGAATTTGAAAGAGTATATCAATTCTGAATTTTTTGACTCAACTGACATTCAGAACGAAATAAATTGGGATTTTGTTTCAGATATTGTTATTTCATTTGCTCCTTTGGCCAAGTGCACAAAACAGTTACAAAAAGAACAGTATGTATTAGGTGATTTCTACAGAGACTGGCTAACGTGTGAAATAGAGTTAGAAGACCTAACAAGCAGTACTGCATTACAGTTACATCTAGCAATGCAAAACCGAAAAAAGATGCTTCTGGAAAATGATGCTTTTGTTTCAGCTTTGTATTTAGATCCAAGGTTTAATTTTATTAATTCAGTAATGATGTCAGAAGAGCAAAAATCCCAAGCTTTGGTAAGATTTTAATAGTCCTAATCATTAGATTGAGTATTTGGTTTTAATTTTAACATACACTAGAGCCCCGACTTGCGTCGTTAATGTGGACCGGAGAAACGCGACGCAAATCGAAACGACGCAAATCGAATCACCTTTTTCTATATAAATGCACTGAAATTTAATTTATTGGGGAAAATATTCAAAAAAAAGCAAAAAATTTTTTATTTTTGATAAAAAACAAGTATGAATACATTTTTATTTATTTCATTTACTTCAACAAATGTTTATAATTATTATAAAGAAATAACAAAACAATAAATTAAGAAAAAACATAACAAAAATTAAATTCATTTACATATGTATGTATATTCATAAAAAGTAGATGCATTAAAAAATTGAACATAATTTATTTAGCTTACATTGAGCTCTCTTCAGATGATAAATCTAAATCAACAACACTTATATCCATTGGATTGGATGGTCTTACTGTTTTTTTTAACAAAAATGTCTAAAGTTTGTTGAGTTTTTAAAGATTTTTTTTGTTGATATATTTCTTTGTAGCAACTAATGGCTTGATCAACGGATGCTGCTACGCCCGTGCTACGGTTTTCGTCAGGATCGTTTTCAGAAAATATATCCATTGCATGGGAAATTATTTGCATAGCTTTGGAAATATTGGCGATTGTTAATTTTTGTTCTTCTAATCTATCATCACTTATTATGACATCTTCTTCTGAAACATGCTGAATATCAATGGCTAATAAATTTTCATTATCAAGCTCCTCATCGTGAGACAGCAAAAATTCATTAATATCACCTTCCTCCATTCCGTCAAATTCTGCTTCTCTAGCTAAACTAGCCAACTCATTACTAACGTTTGGAACATCATCGACACCACCTTCGTCTCCATTAATAAGTTCTGGCCATAATTGCCGCCAACTCCCTTTCATGGAGGATGCCTTAACTTCTTCCCAAGATAAATGTATATTTTCAATAGCTTTCACTATGTTGTAGTTTTTCCAGAAGTCTTTCATAGAGAGTTTATCATTTTTGTCTGTTGAATCAAGAAGTTGCCGGAAAGTTCGGCGTAAGTAGTACATTTTAAAGTTTGAAATTACGCTCTGGTCCATAGGTTGAATAAGTGATGTTGTGTTAGGCGGCATAAAAACAACTTTTACATGCTCCGATAAGTCATCTGAAAAAATTGGATGTCCTGGTGCGTTATCGACTAACAAAAGCATTTTGAACTCAATTTGTTGAGAGGAACAATAGCGTTTAAACTCAGGAACGGCACAATTTTCCAACCAATCTTTAAACAGGGTTGCGGTCATCCAAGCCTTTTTATTAGAGCGCCAGTGTACCGGGAGGTCTCTTTTATTTTTACTTTTCATTGCCCTTGGATTTTCTGATTGGTATATCAAAAAAGGTTTAAATTTAAAATCTCCTTCTGCGTTTCCGCCCAAAAGAAGTGTTAGCCGATCCTTCGCGGCTTTATATCCAGGGCATGCTTTCTCATTTTTTGACAAGTAAGTTCTTGATGGTAACCGTTTCCAAAAAAGACCTGTTTCGTCGGCATTCAAAATCTGCTTAGCAGAATATCCTCCTTTTTCAATTATAGCTTTCAGCTCAAGCTTAAACTTTTCTGAAGCTACTGAATCTGCACTGGCTGACTCTCCTTTTAATGCCACATTATGTAAATTTGCCCGTGTTTTAAAGCGGTTAAACCAACCGTTGCTTGCTTCGAAATTATCAGAATTTCCGTTACTACTAGGTGCAGTATTTTTCTTAAGGTCGGAGTAAATAGAAAGAGCTTTAGTTTTTATTACGTCCTTGCTCAGTGGAATTCTTCGCTTATTTTGATCATGTATCCAAATTGAAAGAAGGGACTCCATCTTAACCAATAAGGGATTTCTTGCTATAGTATCTTGCTTAGTTTGGAGTGGTGTGACAATTTCAGCTAATTGATTTATTTTATCACTGTCTCTGTTGCAAATTGTTCTTACTGTTGTAGGTGCTAGTCCAAGAGCTCTTCCTATATTAACAGCCTTTTCACCCAATTTAAAACGTTTTATTACGTCCAATTTTAATTCCAAACTTATTACTTTTCTTTTACTTTGACTCATTTTTTACGTCCTTAAGGTATTTTGGCGAATCACACACTAAATTCTTACCATAAACAGACAGTTTTTCTTAGCACCACTTATAAGGGAATTCCCCTTATTTCAAGCAATTTGAAAACTTCTTAACGTACAGGTGACAATCAGTGTTGCCAGAAGTTGTAAAAATGATAAAACACAGAAAAGATGCTAAATCAGGCACTACAAATGCTAAAAATGGTAATCCACAATGGTGTAGTAAAAAATTTAACCGTTTTTAGCGACGCAAATCGAAATCAAACGACGCAAATCGGAAACAAAACGACGCAAATCGAAATCAAAACGATGCAAATCGAATCGACGCAAATCGGGGTCAAAACGACGCAACTCGGACCGACGCAACTTGAAATTGCAACGACGCAAATCGAATTTTTCCAGTTTTTAAAAAGCGACGCAAAAGGAAACGACGCAAATCGGGACGACGCAAGTCGGGGCTCTAGTGTATTTGTTTTTAATGTAGACACATTTAGTGAAAACATTTGATGTCATACAAAATCTGGTGAACTCAAGAATACATTTGCAACAGACAGAAAATTTATTTGAGTCTAATAATACTCCAGAAGAAAATGAAGAGCAGCCCACTACTTCCAGCGCAGCTTATGCCAAACTTGCTCAGCGCATAATAAGTTCGGCAGCCAATACACCCAGAAGTGCAGAAACTCAGCGCACTTTTAAGCAAAAATTAATGTTGTTGTCCAACACAAAGATGGTTTCACTTGATACCGATATTCTTGAATATTGGAAGACCACTCCTTTGGATAAAGATATTTTAAATGTGATGAATGTTGCTCTCGCAGTTCCAGCAAGCCAAGTTTCGGTTGAACGGGCTTTTAGTGCCCTTGCTTTAATATTAACTAAATTAAGGAATAAATTAAACAACACTACCTTGAATAATCTATTAATAACAAAATTAAATATTTCCGAAATAAATCCCAATAACGTTAAACTTGATTATTCTTACGAACAAGATTTTAGTTAAGATTTTGATATTATAAGTTATTATATAGTTGCAAAATTATATTTTATTTATTTATTTTAATTTTTTGTTATAAAAATTTTGAGTTAATTTTAGTTTAAAATATTTATAATTCTTTATTATTGTTTTTTATTTTCAATTTTGTATGGTTTATACATGACACAAATAAAACTTACACAAATTAGCGCTCGACTATAATAAACGCTCAGGAAATTATGTAGGTAGAATAAACTGTAAATGACAGTTAAAATAACAACATTTGCAAAATTTTGTATTTTATATGTACATTATCTTTTAAATTCACTTTCCTTTATATTTTTATTAAAAACTTTAATTTTGCACGCCGCTATGCAAAAAAAATAAAAAAAAATCGTGTTTTTTCAAAAAATCTATATCAAATTTAAAAAAAAAAAATTTTTAAAAGAAGAAATTTTTTTCTACCCTGATACCCTAATTTAATGGCACATTTGATTAGTAGCCACTTTTGTATATTGACATATTTTTTTAATAATTGTAATAAATTGCACCGATTATCTAGTATTTTAACATTGAATATCTATGATTTAGTTTTAGAAATATCAATTTAAAAACAAATTTATTTTAAATTATTTTAATTTAGACCTTAATTTTGTGTTTTACGTTAAATTTTACAAGTGCATAATTTAGCTACAAAGAAAAAATTGAAAAAAATGAAAATAAGTGTGTATCACGAAGTGTATCATGAAAAGAGTATCACGAAGTGTATCATGAAAAAAGTATCACGAAGCATAACATGAAAATTTTCAAAAGCTGTCTCACTCACATTCTCATTTTGTGATATATGAAAATAAATTTCAATTTTCATAACATGAATGAGAATAAAAACATGAGACACAATATACCACAATGAGAAAATGAAATGTGTGCGTAAGAAGAAATTACCATAAATGAAAAATGAAACACATTGATTATATTTCATTCATGTACAGTGATACAAGATAACTGACCACAAATATTTTCTTTCGTGAAAATGAAATAATAAAGAACACCAAATACGTACCCTGACTATTAGTGAAAGAGTATTTACCACTTCTAGTTTTATCAAAAGCAAACAAAAAAATCGTCTTAAAACGAAACATTTAAATTGCATATTATTTCTAAAATATTATTTTAGAACAAACAATACGTACAGTTTACGTACCGGTTTCGGTCCGTCATAAACGGAATCCAACTCCGTTTACGTACCGTTTTCTTTATCCGTAAACGGACCAGAAAACGGATTTTAAGGAACATCGAAACTGATTCGAATCCGTTTAAAAACCGTCAATGACGGACCGTTTACGGACCGGATATATCGGATGAAAAACGGAGTTGTCCGTTAATAGTCCTTAAGTGACGGATCCGTATTCGGTCCGCATTCGTACCGTTTTTTTAACAAAAAACGGATTTGTGTAAAGGCATAGTATTTAAATTGTTAATAGCAAATTTTGTTTACTCATATTTTGAAAAATTTTAATGAAGAAGGCTCTTCTATGATTACTAGTAAATACATTTGGAAAGTTAAAGATTGTTAAATTTTCCCAAATTTATTTAATTCTTTTAAATTTAATAATTTTTATTGTTTTTTATAATTTTTTTTTTTTATTTGTGGCGTCTTTTTTATAATTGTCAAAGGTAAATTACAGCTAGTTTGACACTTTATCTTAGCAATAATTGCTAACGAATACTGAGAATTATTGCGACATATTTGCCGGCAATAAAAATGTATGAAATCGATGTTAACAATTTATGTTAACATATTCATCGCTAATCTGGCAGATCTGCCAAACTTTGTTCTTACCTTTCACCCTAAATCAAAGAAAGTCGCACTTCAGCGTAAAAATTTGATGTTGTTGCATATATAATTTTTGTCATACGTCGACTGATTGATGTTGGTTGCTTAAATATCGCGAAACTGACGCACTGAAGTAAACCACTGCAGAAGTCGTATTTGTCCTCTTTTAAATTTCTTTACCTATACTACGCTAAACTACAACACTGGGAGTAAAAAATATGACACCGCAAATGTCAAACCAAATGTCAATGGGTTTCGTCGAAAGTTTTCGTGTTACATCATTTAAAGAAAAACAATTTTCCAACGAAAATAATAAAAAAATATAACAAAATAATTTGTGAAAATTAACAAAAATTGTAGAAAAATAAGTGCTGTTGCCATTTCAACTTGTCTTGGAAACCAGCAACAGCAGTGAGTGTCTAACAAATACTAATTAATATTGAAAAATGACTGAAGAATCAAACAATCAGGTTAGTTGAGTTCCAACAAAAAAAAATTCAAAAAGGGCAGCTTTTCTAAATTCGTCGTAGTTTAATCATTTTTCGGTAAAATGGAACGAACAAAGTATTCTCCACTAACCATTATACACTTTAATTGTAAAATTTTTAATTTCCTTTTGAATTTGTTAAAGGCATAATTTTAATATTTCTATTGAAGTAACATCCATATCACCGTCATAATTTTTTTTTGTATACATATTTGTCTATTATCGCTTTTGTGAAATTGTTTGTAGATGTATAGAGTTTTTTTTGTTTTTGGGTTGTGCGCAATATTATTTGAATCATTTAACCTTTAGAGTACGGAGTCTAGTTTTTTACATAAAGTACGGAGTGGGGTCACTGAAGTCCCCCACTCAAAAATGGATTTTATTTTGTTTATAAGTTGGCATAATAATATTAGAAAGACTGTTAGAAAAGTAAAAAACGATTAATTAATTAAATTTGCAGCATTTATTTTCAAAAATTTAAATTTTGACACAAAAAAACTTATAATTATAATTAATAATTAAAATAAAAAACACAAACTAAGAAATTCAGTTTTACTTTAAAAAATATAAAATACAAAAAAATAAATGTAAAAATTCATTGCATCAGCCTCATCTCCATCGTTATCGATAATTTCTTTATTCAGAGTCACTGGAATCCATAGTATGTTTTAGACAAACGATTTTCTTTTCTTCAGTTCTATGTTCATTGCAAACAAAATTGGAGCATAAAGAACATTTCACTTTAGACTTTTTATCTTTATTTCTAGGACACAGAAAGCAACGACCACGTTTTAGTCCATCTTTTGTTGTAAACTTTTCACTTGTTTTTTCAATTTCAGCTGCAACACCACAAGCCGACAAAGCGCGTCGTAAGTTTGGAACGGTTTTAGCTTCTTTTAGCAAACGTTGTCTCATGTTTGGTTCAGCTAGTTTTTGTCCAAGATTTAATAGAAATACCTTTCTTCGTGATGAGTTTGTATGTTTCGATTCAGGGTTCTTCTGTGTAAAGATTATAAATGCATTGAGTGCAGCTATGTCTACCATATTCATAAAAATTCTAAATGGCGAACGTCTTATATACTTAGACAATGCAATAAATCTATCACGAGGCATGGATGCAGTAAATATTTTTCTCCGAATGGATTCGTCAGTACTCCACATTTTCTCATCTACAATGAAGCGCTCCAGCTGTTATAAGTACTCCGAGAAAGGCATCCAATTCACCTCCAGTTAAATCTTTCCAGTTTTTGTTTTGCCTTTGGGGATACTTTTTATTGTATTTATCTAATACTCTTTTGGCTTCTTCGTTAGTATGAATACAGATTTTCTTTTTAATCATTGGTGTTATAAGATGATTGAAAATATCATTCGGTTGCAGTACTCATGTAACTAGTTACTCCTGGAGTTGCGTTCACAATATTGCATGCTCACATACATGTATCTGGAAATGGCTTCGAATACCAAACTCGACCATACTTGGCAGTGTAATATTCTGCATTCAAAGGAAAAGCATCATCATATTCGCTAATATCAATATCCGGAAGAATATCTTCTGCTTCTTCTTCAAGTTCCTCAATCTCGTCTTCCGTTTCGCTGCTTTCACTCGCATAAGCATCAGGTATACAACTAGAGTTGTCACTGGCACAATCTGTGTCCCGAGGATCTTCCCCAATATCACTTCTGGCATTCAAATGGTCTTCTATTTGTCGCTGGGGTAATTTTTTTCTGCGGTTTTCGATTTCTGTCCTAAAAAACACAAAGAAAATTTGTAACGTAAAGTACGACGTGGGTTAACTTGGGTCCCCCAAACGAAAAACTGTCCTTTTAATACAAATAAATTAATATTATAATGCCACTAATACGTTTTTATATAGTATTTAAAATAAAACTCGACTACCTAAAAGGAAAAAGAGAGAAAGGAATTATTTTCGAAGTTATTAAAGAAAAACTAATCTTGGGGGACCTAAAGTCCCCCACTCCGTACTCTAAGGGTTAACAAGATTCTTAATTTTTTGTAATTTGTTTTTATACGTTTGTATACAATCTATTTGTTGAGCGGGCTTTTACGTTTTAAAAATTTATTTTTTTTTTCCAAAACTAATAAATATATTTTGTATAATATAGATTTCTTTCAATGTGTCTAAAAAGGGGAAAAATTACGTTTATTATAAACATTTTCAGTGCTAATATATGATCATTTGTTGAAAATTCATTAACTACAAATGCATTTAGTATCACGTGTTATTTTAAGTCGTCTTTAAAATTGGTATTGGGAATTAATCTTTTTTAAGGTATTCAAATACTGCAGCCAGAAAAAATCTTTTAACAATTTTATTTATGTATCTATAGCCTGACCTTAATCTTTATAGTGTAATCAACTTTAAAAATTTTGGTACAATGGGTCACATCGAAAGACGTGCAAGTTAAGAGGAAAAATTCATGCATTGTATTTAGTGTTTAATTAACAACAAATAAATAATTTATGACATCACATAATTAGAATTTAACGATCAATTTTATAAAAAAAAATCTTTCAAGCTATGCTCACAACGAAAGCCGGACAAAGAAGAAATGATAAGAATGCGATTTTGTATAATATAGATTTCTAATACTAATTTTATTTGAATTGGAATGTTAATATTGAGCTTTCCTTATACAAAAGTATATTGCATTATTTTAACAATGCTGCTTGCAATTAAGCACTCAACTTTAGAAGAACGTTGAATCGTTATAACAACCAATTGGATGCAAAAACGGATCGTTAAGTTGCAAATATTGTAAAAAAAAACATAGATCAACGACCCATGACTCAATAAGACGATACAAAAAACTCCAGAGAAGAAAAATCCATATTTCTTCAAGTACAAAAATATCCTTTTCTGCTAAAAAAAAATAGATTACACACGCGAGCACATTTCAAAGGGTTTGTAGTTTTGAAGCACTGTAAACTTATTTGTTTTACTGTGTAGATTTTTTCTATTAGTATTTTAATATTTTTAAGGCCCACTTCACGGGCGAAGGCAATGAGGAATTTTTTCTCAAAAACACAAAACGGTGAAACACTGAATAATTAGAAATACCGTTATTAATATCTATTACATCGCAATACCTAACGTATTAAAAAGTTCAAATTGTATAGCACAAATGCATTAAAGTATTGGTTTGAGTAAAAGTACCGTTTTAATACAACATATTTTATTTCATATTTCATGATAGTAAAGTACCCTTGTAACCCCTTTAAAGATTATTGACATGTAAAAGTACTTCTATTTACTGATCAAAATACAATGCAAAAAGGTATAGTAAAAAAAAGTTGTACAAGATTAAAACAGCTCATAGTTTAATCGCCAAAAATCTTGTTTGATTTTAAGATGGACCGACAGTGAAATTCAGCGCCTATTGGTTATTATTACAAGTAATACCGTACCTTCGAACCCAGAATATCTGCAAATTCTATTTGGTTAATTGCATTTTGCACTTAAAAATTTATAATTTTATCTTTTTCCGTAATTATGGGCACTTTTGTTAACTTTAAATTCTTTTTGATATTTTAAATTTTCAAATTGATGAAAAACAAAAGTCAGCTGATTTATTAATTTACAATTGTTGTGTGTTATGCGGGAAGTTAATACACGAAAAATACGTTAACGCTTTTAGTATAAATAAATAATATACCGCCAACAGTGAAATCGGCCTTTATTAAAAAAATAATGATAAGGCAAAATGACACAGGGAAAAATACTAAGTGAAGTTGGAAAAGGTAAAATTTTAAAGAAAGCGTCCGAAAAAAATTTAAAGGAAAGCGTCCGAAAAGAATTTTAAAGAAAGTAGCAAGCAACAGCACTAAAAGCTATACCAAGCTTGCTGGGCGCGTTTCCAACAAGTTGATTTGGAATGTTCTTAACTCTTCCAAACACACTCTGAAACAAAGAATGAAAATTGTTCGTTTTTTAAAACGTCATATTAATGCAGGTTTAAAGTTTTGAAAAAATGAAATATGAGTTCATATTAGAAATCAATTTATTAGCTTTCTTTAAAAAAAAAAAAAAATTCAGATGAAAGAAAATTAATTTAGATGGTCCTGACGGGAATTGTAGTTCTGGTGTGACCTACAAAAAGAACCCCAATGTTTCTTTCGAAGAAACTTCGGTGGCGGAGTATAGGAGTATGACATTGGACTTCGGTGTAACACCACCGGTGGAGTTCCCGGATGGGGAAGTTTGGCGTGGATGGAAATCAATTTATTAGCTTTCTTTAAAAAAAAAAAAAAATTCAGATGAAAGAAAATTAATTTAGATGGTCCTGACGGGAATTGTAGTTCTGGTGTGACCTACAAAAAGAACCCCAATGTTTCTTTCGAAGAAACTTCGGTGGCGGAGTATAGGAGTATGACATTGGACTTCGGTGTAACACCACCGGTGGAGTTCCCGGATGGGGAAGTTTGGCGTGGATGGGGAGGTTTGGGGTGGGCAGTATTTACGAAAGGGTCCAAGCTGGAAACTGGGACTGGTGCCGGTGTTTATATTGCTGAAACTGACGTGAAAAGGTCATTCAGGCTCCCGAATGAGTACAGTTCCAGGCTGAGATCCTAGAGATCTGGAGGGCGACGGAGGTAATACTGAATCAATTTACCTCGATAGTCAGGCTGCGCTAAGGCCATTGACAAATTAACAAATACTAATTATATTGAAAAATGACTAAAGAATCAAACAATCAGGTTAGTTGAGTTCTAACAAAAAAAAACTAAAAAAGGGCAGCTTTTCTAAATTTGTCGTAGTTTAATAATTTTTCGGTAAAATGGAACGATCGAGCGTGGTCGCACGGTGTAGGAATGCTCTGAGGGAGCTCATGGTTGCATTCACAGTAAGGCTGTGCTGGGTACCCGGACACTGCAAGGTGGATGGCAATGAGGTGGCGGACGAGCTCGCGAGGAAGTGTTCGAATCCGGACTTAGGGACAGGGTTAGCCCCTTATGTCACTACAATGGGGTGATACGGGAAGATTACGTGATGCCGTTAACCGGTGCTGGAAAGAACGAGTGGATTGCAGGGTGTCGGGGGCGTTTTGTCATGGATTGGGCGCAGGGGGAGTCTTGTACCGCATTGTCTCCGGGTGGAAATGCACCCTTGGGCGCATAACCCTTCTTAACCTAACCTTGTTGGCGGTTCTGTTATGATTTGGAGGGCGTTTACTTAAGAATATTGTCTTGGGTTGCAAATCGTGCCAATCAAAATGAACAATGCAAAGTATTGTGAATTACTTCAATGCAGTTTGTCGCCATATTTTCCAAGACAATGCAGCCTATCATGCAAGCAAATTCAGAAAGGATGGTTTATATAGAATGATGTCGATGTTTATCCACATAGAAAACATATGTGGAATTCCCATCATTACAATTTGTGCTAACAATCGTCAATATAGGAATGTAAATGAGCTTAAAAATTCAATTTTGAAAGAATAGCACTTGATCATGGTCTTATGAAAAGATAAATAAGTTTTATCAAAAATAAAATATTTGATTGCATTAAAGCAAAAGGTTGTTTTACAAATTATAAATATTATGTTATTATTTTTGTGAAATAAATAAAGGATTTATTTTCTTTAAACAAAGTCTTTTACTGCATTTGTGCTATACAAATTGATTGCTTTAATATGGTAGGTATTGTAAGAGATTTTAATCGACATTTCTTTTTCATGGAATTTTTGAGCTAAATAAATTTTGTGTCTTATATATACTTTATGGGGCCTTAGACCTATATTTCGACATGTTACAAACGGAATGACAAACCCTCACCATATATGGTGGAGGGTATAAAAAATGCTAATTTTAAAAACAAAATAAAAAATTGAATAACTTTTGCGACGTTTTTAATTTCAAAATATGTAACTTGAAAATTTTTTGCGAAGAGACAACTATTTTCAATAGTAAAATTAACATTAGCTCTGTTCCCTTACTTTCTGGGTAAAGTTCGGTAAAATGAGAGTAAGCACAAAATACTCTCATAAAATGACAAAATTACTCAAAAGTACGGGAACGCAAAAAATGACTTTTCTATCCCAAAAAAAATGCCAAAATGCATCAGTGATGCCAAATTTTTAGGTGCAATAAGTGTAACACGACAATTGAAAACGCGCTAATGGAGAAATGCGAAAATTGAAATAAGACTCAAAAAATATATTAAAATTGCCCGCCGTTTACAGTGGCAGGAAATTTCGAGATTTTGATATTTTCCTCTTTGGAAAAACAAACATAGTTATTTCTAATAAATATATTTTTCTCATAATTTAATGTTAATGAGCTTTTTTTCATTGTTTTTTCAAAGTGGTGTATATAAAAATCTCGTGATTTCGTGCCAATGTAAAAGAGGGGATTACAATTTTCAAAAAAAGAGGTAAGAAAAATTAAAAGGTGCCGATCTGTCCCTTTTTTATAAACAGAAAGTATTTGCAGTATTTGAAGTTCCTTAGTTTTATTTTTTACAATTATAAAACAGCTGTTTTTGTTTATCAACTGTTCTTTTGACAATTTACCCAAAGAAAAAGTTTGGGTAACTTTCATAAGCTCTCATTTACCCAATTTTCGAGTACGGGAACGCTTTTGGGTAAATTTGGGTAAGTTTGGGAACCCGCGGTAACGTACGGGAACAGACTTATTGTCAAACAGTAAATTCCTAAGGTATGTATTACCTTTTAGCATAGGTAATATAACTATTTTCCTTAGTTTTGCCAGCCATGACAACATGCCCTCTAGTATTTTTTTCGTATTTATGATTACCTCACGTAAGCGGCTAATCTGTTTATTTTTATTATCTTATATATTATTGTTTACTGTTTTGATTTTTATTTATTTTGTTTTTATTACAATTTTCTTTTTGTTTTCTTTCAGTTTATAGCATAAAACTTTTTGTTTATTTACAATTCCCCAACAACCACAACAAAATCAGGCTCCACATAAGTCTTATCTGACAGCACCAGCTACAACAAAAAAGTAAAAATTTATTTATAGATTAATATTTGAGAAACCCCATTTTTCCTAAAGTAACTTTAAAATCGTTTTGTTTTCTTGGTTTGAATTTTTTTTTTTAATTTTTGTACTTTGCTTATTATGCCAGTTTGAGATTTGAGATTTTACAAAACGACTATAAAGAGACATATTTTATAGATTTATTTTTTGTTTACCTTTTAATATTTAATTAATTAATTCACTCATATTATACATTTGTAAGAAAACAAAAAAACAAAGATACTTTTTTTTGCATATTAAAAAAAACAACCATTTATTTTCGTAAATAATGGCGGCCTATTTGAATCGTACAATTTCTATGGTAACTGGTAATGGCGGCAACGCCGATAATTCAAAATCGTCCAATAAATCAATAAATTACGATTCGACTGCAATGATATCCGAAAACCGTACAATGCATATCAATTCGGATAAATCGCCATTGCAGGTCTTTGTAAAAGCTAAGAAGAAAATTAATGATATTTATGTGGAAATTGAAGAATATGTTAATGAAACAACACAATTTATTAATGGTTAGTTAAACGAAAATAGAAAATTATCGTTGTGGCTTGGATTTTACGTATAAACTTTCGTTCTTTTCCAGCTTTGCATGCCGAGGCCGAAATCGTCGATAAAGCCGAACGTGATCTGTTTGAAAGTTATGTCCTCAAAGTCTCTGGTATACGCGAGGTATTGTGTCGCGATCACATGAAGGTTGCCTTTTTTGGTCGTACATCGAATGGCAAAAGTTCCGTAATCAATGCTATGTTACGTGAGAAAATTCTTCCTAGTGGCATTGGTCATACAACAAATTGTTTCTGCCAAGTCGAGGGCAGTGATAGTTCCGAAGCTTATCTTATTAAGGAAGGTTCAGATGAAAAACTAAATGTTGTGGTAAGTTGATAATACTCGTTATTTTGACAATGCAAATATTTTCTGTTTAAAATTTTGTAGAATATCAAGCAATTAGCCAATGCTTTGTGTCAGGAAAAACTATCGGAAAGTTCTTTAGTACGCATCTTTTGGCCACGTGAACGCTGCAGCTTACTGCGTGATGATGTTGTCTTTGTAGACTCACCCGGTGTCGATGTGTCTGCCAACTTGGATGATTGGATTGATAATCACTGCTTAAATGCTGATGTATTTGTTTTGGTGCTGAATGCTGAATCAACAATGACCAGAGCCGAAAAGCAATTCTTTCATACAGTTTCACAAAAACTATCGAAACCCAATATATTTATACTCAACAATCGTTGGGATGCCTCAGCGCATGAGCCAGATTCTCAAGAATCGGTAGGTAGATCTAAACTAAAGCAACAAAAAAATCATAGCTATTGATGATTTTTAAGTTTCGATAAGAGTATTCATTGTTTGTATTTTTTAAAATTTGTCCCTTAAAACAAAACAAAAAATATGTATAATATATAATTCACCCAAGGAGCTTGAAAAGGTAAAATAGTTAACCTTTTGGCTAGCTTAGCTTTTTTATAACAATTATTTGAGCTTTTAAAGCAATACAAACTATTTGTGTTATTAAAAATTTCAATGTAATTCTATTAAATTATCGTTATAGGTGAAAATTCAACATACAGAACGTTGTATTGATTTTCTTACTAAGGAATTGAAAATCACCAATGAGAAAGAGGCAGCCGAACGAGTATTCTTTGTATCAGCCCGTGAAGCTTTACAGGTACAACAACTTTATATCGTTATAGAT
This sequence comes from Eustalomyia histrio, assembly GCA_949748255.1. NCBI lineage: Eukaryota > Metazoa > Arthropoda > Insecta > Diptera > Anthomyiidae > Eustalomyia > Eustalomyia histrio. The sequence goes on from OX456525.1 coordinate 101,394,109, forward strand.
AAAATCATATAGTTTCCTTCATATTAATAGGCTCGCATCGAAGAAGCTAAAGGTAATTCACCCAGCCAAGGTGCCATTGCTGAAGGTTTTCAAATGCGCTATTTTGAATTCCAAGATTTTGAACGTAAATTCGAGGAATGCATTTCAAAGAGTGCTGTTCAAACTAAATTCGAAAAACATAGTTCTCGTGGCAAAAATCTATCCGGTGATATGCGTGCTATGCTAGACAATATTTTCGAGCGTATTACAATATTCCGCAATTTAAAAGTAGATCAAAAAAATCTACTCACAGAACGTATTCAAGGTACCGAAACGGAAATGATGAATGTAACCCGTGAAATGAAATTGAAAATTCATAATATGGTGGAAGAGGTAGAACAGAAAGTATCCAAGGCTTTAAATGAAGAAATTTGGCGTTTGGGTGTTCTGATTGATGAATTCAATATGCCCTTCCATCCAGAACCTTTAGTCTTGAATATATACAAAAAGGAATTAAATGGGCATGTAGAAGCTGGTTTAGGTTCTAATCTAAGAGCAAGATTATCTATGGCATTGGCAATGAATGTAGAGGCAGCACAACGTGAAATGACCGGTAAGTTTAAATAAATACAATTAACTTATACTTGCAATCTAGCAGCATTATGTTTAAGGTTGAAACAAGAATTAAATAGTCAAATAGTTGATCGACTCGATAAATGGTTTTAAAAAGGGGCAGATAAAATTCGTTTTCGGTTTTAAAAAAAATTCTCGTATATTTTTTTTTTTTAATTTGCAAAAATTAAGTTTTTATTTTTTTAATTTGCAAAAATTAAGTTTTTATTTTATAGTTGATCTTTTTTATACTTATTAGGGCGGGTCGATTTATTTTTCGACAATTTCCCTATGATTTCCGTATTCTATGGGTTATTCCATGAAAATTTGCCGAAGGAACCATACCTCTATCGTTAAAATCGAGTCCCCTACTTTTTGTTGGTAGATTTTTTCCCAAATTGACGTTCGTATGAAATATTACCTACACGTTCACATCCATAACTCAAAAACTATCCATCGGGTTTAATCGCCAGGAGGCGCGTTGGAAAGGTGAGCTCATTTTGATAAATTTACAAAAAAAAAATCTCCAACATTGGTCCAACGGTTCAAAAGTTACGGGCATTTTTGTCCAAATTTTGGAGCCTTTTTCCATTTTTTTCATGATTTTGTCCAAGAATATTACTTTCATGGCCATTTTTTTGGCTCAATCCATTATTTAATTCAATTTACAATTCAAAACGAAGAGTTTAAGCCCAAATTTATCGAATTCGGTTGATTAATTCATGCGATATTGCTAAAACAAAATAACACATAAAACCAACTTTTTGATTTTTTTTCCCTTTTTATTTTTGCTCTCTTTTTTGGGTTTGCATACGATTTATAAAGAATAATTCTTCGCTGACGTCATTTTGACAACAACAAATACACAGCAATTCTAATTGGACGAAACAATCAGCTGTAGTTGGCGGGGTGGGGATTCCAGTGTATGCTAGTTTTGTTTGAGCGTCATTTCAGTGAAGTGTTACTTGAAATAACTAACAAATAATCAAACTATTTTGAAATTTAGAAAAGATTTAAAGGTAAGTGTAAAAACATTGCTAACTATTATAGTTAATAGTTATATTATAGTTATATTATATATTATAGTATTATTATAGCCATCATACCGCTTACGAAGTGCGTCTTGTCTCCATTTTTCTCTTTCTCTACGAAGTTTACTTTTATCCATGATGACAAGATTGCCATGAGCATCTTTTACGCCTAGGTCTTCCATCAGAGCTGTTGCCAATGCTGATCCCATTCTATCATGCACACCAAATCTGTCACACATCATTGCGTAGTTTTTAGTATTGTATCTGGGAGTGTATGTTTGTGGTGGTAGAACTAATTCTGAACCTCCTCTCACATCAACTTCCATTTCGTCATAATGTGGTTCGTATGTAGGATCGTTGCTCACTGGGATTGTTGGTATAGTCGTTGGTATCGTCTCTTCACTTCCACTATCGTGTTCCGGTATCGTTTGTATTCTGTCATTATATTGATCGCGCATGAAATCTTTTAAGTTTTCTGGGATAGATCCACATGAGCAGTCGTTTTCTTTCAAGTTGCATTTACATTTTCCAATGTTGAATAATTGGTTTGTTGATTCTACGAATTTTTTGAATTCTGTTGCGCGTTTTACTCGTTGTTTATCTGCATTACTATATGCGTCAAGCAAATTATTCAATTTTCTAATGATGCTACCTTTGAGTATAAGTTCAATATTAAGTTGATTCCAAATTTCTAACAATCTGTCTGCTACTTGGGGAGTAAATCTTTTATACGAAAACATTTTGCTTTGGGCTTTTGAACGTTCGGCCAAGAAAAAATAGTACTTCAATATATCTCGTTTAGTTGACAGATATCAGGTAATTCACAGCCCACGCCAAAAGAAAAAACATCATGAGAGACCAAATGTTGCAAACTACTGCGTTGGGTATCTGTTGGATTTTGCGATGAACCAGGCTCTGAATCCATTTTTTAAACCGTCACTAAAAGAATTATATATGTTTTTCATAAAATAATAATATAACTATTAACTATAATAGTTAGCAATGTTTTTACACTTACCTTTAAATCTTTTCTAAATTTCAAAATAGTTTGATTATTTGTTAGTTATTTCAAGTAACACTTCACTGAAATGACGCTCAAACAAAACTAGCATACACTGGAATCCCCACCCCGCCAACTACAGCTGATTGTTTCGTCCAATTAGAATTGCTGTGTATTTGTTGTTGTCAAAATGACGTCAGCGAAGAATTATTCTTTATAAATCGTATGCAAACCCAAAAAAGAGAGCAAAAATAAAAAGGGAAAAAAATCAAAAAGTTGGTTTTATGTGTTACTTTGTTTTAGCAATATCGCATGAATTAATCAACCGAATTCGATAAATTTGGGCTTAAACTCTTCGTTTTGAATTGTAAATTGAATTAAATAATGGATTGAGCCAAAAAAATGGCCATGAAAGTAATATTCTTGGACAAAATCATGAAAAAAATGGAAAAAGGCTCCAAAATTTGGACAAAAATGCCCGTAACTTTTGAACCGTTTTTTGTAAATTTATCAAAATGAGCTCACCTTTCCAACGCGCCTACTGGCGATTAAACCCGATGGATAGTTTTTGAGTTATGGATGTGAACGTGTAGGTAATATTTCATACGAACGTCAATTTGGGAAAAAATCTACCAACAAAAAGTAGGGGACTCGATTTTAACGATAGAGGTATGGTTCCTTCGGCAAATTTTCATGGAATAACCCATAGAATACGGAAATCATAGGGAAATTGGTGAATTTTTTCACTCCCTACAAATCGACCCGCCCTAATACTTATATGTATGAAAATGTATTTTTAGTCTGGTTCGAGATCATAGAAAAAAATTTTAACCGTACCAAAATTTAAAAAAACGCTATAATTTCTTGTTTCTTATATTCTCACCATTATTGCCAACCTTTTTTTAATTTGTGAAGTCGAATCGTTCGAATTTTAAAGTTTTTGTGATTAATATTCATAATATTTTTTTATAATTATGTAGAATTTTGGAAAAAAAAACAAAAAATA